>VZRO01004192.1:117731-141550 GCA_013397915.1 Daphoenositta chrysoptera | reverse complement strand
TTGGCTCAGTCCTGCTCAGGGTATTGTGCTGCCTAGGTAGGTGCGTCCAGTGTTACTTCGTCTGGCATGGCACAGCTCAGCTCTGCTCAGCTCAGGACATGATGCCACCCAAGTAGACACAGCTCAGCTCAGAGCAGCTCAGGACACCGTGCCATCTCAATATGCACAGCTCAGCTCAGCATGGCTCAGGATGGCTCAGGATGGCTCAGGACATGATGCCACCCTGACAGGCACAGCTCAGCTCAGCTCAGCACGGACCAGGACATGATGATGTGCCAGGTAGTCACAGTTCAGCTTGGCTTGGCTTGGCTTGGCTTGGCTCAGCTGAGCTCAGGACATTGTGCCACCTCAGTAGGCATGATTCGGTTCAGCTTGGCATGCCTCAGCATGGCTCGGTCTTGCCTGGGACATGATGCCACCCAGTTAAGGCACAACTCAGCTTGGCACAGCTCGGCCCGGCCCAGCTCAGCTCAGCTGAGCCCCACTCAGTACATTGTGGCACCTTAGTAGGCATGATTCAGCTCGGCACATCTCAGCTCGACTCAGCTTCTAACATTGTGCCACCTAGATAGGTGCAGTTAGCTCAGCTTGGTTCAGCACAGCTCAGGACAGCTCGGGACACCCAGGTAGGCATAGCTCACTTCGGCATGGCACAGCACAGCTTGGGACATCATACCATGTACAGGACGGTTCAGCTCATCTTGGCACATCTCAGGACAAGATAGGCAGGCACAGCTCAACTTGACACAGCTTGGCTTGGCTTGGCTCAGCACGTCTTGAGACATCATGCTACCTAAATAGGCACGGCTTAACTCAGCAGAGCTTGGCATGGCTCAGCATGACTCAGCTCAGCATGGCTTAGGACATCATGCCACCTAGGTAGGCACACCTCAGCTTGACTCAGCTCAGCTCAGCTCAGCTTTACACAGCTCTGCTCATCTCAGTCCAGCGTGGTTCAGCTTGCTTCAGTATGGCTTGAGACGTTGCGGCACCTACGGCACAGCTGGGCTCAGTTTGCTTCGGCTCAGCTTGGTTCGGCACAGCTTGGGACGCCATGCCACCTAGGTAAGCACAGTTCAGCTCAGCTTGGTTCAACTCAGCTCGGCTTGGTTTGGCCTGGCACAGCTTGGCTCGGTGCCTGCCCAGGCAGAGCTTCCTGGCAGGAACTGGCATTGCATCCAGGGTGGCTTAGCAGGAGGGAGGCTGCCTAAGCCAGAGCCAGTGCCACCAGCACCCATGCCCCAGTGGGACAGGGGGAACGCAGGGCATGGCCAATGCCAGGGCCACCCCTCAATCGGATCTCCCTGCACAGGGTGGTGCCCTCAGACCCTGCTGGGGGAGCACTATATGGGCACTGGGCCACCCAGGTCCTGGTGCCTTGGCAAGCCACAGCTCCTCAGCTCCCCAGTCCCTCAGTGCCCAGAGCAGGCAGGTGAGGTGTGAATCTCTCCCAGCTGCTGCCTGGGACTTGGGGCCAATGCCTCCAGGGGGATCCCAAACCATTTCTCAGCACCCGGAGCAGGCAGCACACTGCCGCTCACCTACCTGCTGTAATTCTGGGGCTGCAGCAGGTCGAGCCATGCTGGAAGGTCAGGTCCTGGCTTGCCCCAGCAAAGCCTGGGGAAGCCCTGCCATGCAGTGCTGGGTGGCAGGTCCGTGTCACCTCCAGCGGCTGCTAGCAGGAGCTCCCTGCACCACCTGGCTGGGGGGCAAAGTCCTCTCCTTCCCAGGTTAATTACACAGGGTAATTGCTGCTGCTGGGCTCGCTTTATTAAGCACCTGCTTTAATGTTTCACCAAGTCTCTGTACTTGGTGATCCTTCGTGCGTCCCTGCCGTGGGCCTGACTCTCAGCACACTCCGCGTGGGCTCTCGCGTGCCATCAACAACACTGCTCTGCCTGCCTGGCGGAGCCAGGCCCTGCCAGCTGTGCTGCCATCAGCACTGGCCGCCCCACCAGACCCCACAAGCCCTGTCATGGTGGTGGCATGTGCCAGGGATGCCTGTGCCATCTTTAGTGGGAACAGCCTCCCTGGTACTGGCAGAAAAACACATTTCATCAGTGGGGATGACAACGGCTGCAGAAGTACAGCGTCAAACAGGCTGGGGTGGTTTGGCTGGGGTGTGGTGGTGTCACCCAGCTGGGTTTGAAGTGCTCAAGGGAATGTTGGGAATGCCGGCAAGGTAGAGGAGGAGGAGGAATGCTCCCAACAGCATGGCCGCAGGCTCTCCCACAGGAATCTGCTTGCTTGCGGCCCTGGGCTACTGAACCTGGTGAAAACAATAGAAGTGGCCACAAGGCAGAGCCTCAGGGAACTTGGGCTCTGAACAGGACCCAGTTAAACCTCATCACACATCACCGGGGTTTGAAAAATCCTGTTGGAGAAAGGTTGTTTTCCATGAGAGACCATCCCTAACTGTGCTGGCCAAGCTGGAAGTGCTGGAGTATGCAAGAGAGCGGGGTCAGGGATATAGTGCTTTGCAGGGACAGCCAGAATGTAGAGTCTGTACCCATGATGGTGTTTCACAGAAAGTAGATGTGGCCATTCCCAAAATGCAACATGAATTTCCACAACCCCTTTAGAGCTGGGTTGGATGTCCATCCATTCATCCATCCATCCATCCATCCATCCATCCATCCCTTCCAGATCTCCTCACACATGGTCTCGGGATGCCCTTCTTGTGGGACACCTCAAGATGGGTTTGTAGGTAGCCATGGTGTTCTGTGTCACACCAGTCAGGGCTTTCTCTGGGTTTTCTCACCACAGGTCCAGTGTGGTGGGGCTGGACCAGCAGCACCATTTGCTGGTTCTGGCCACTCCCCAGCTTTCCCCCAAAAGGCTGGTGTGCAATCAGGGTGACTTTGGTGGCCATTCCCTTGAAGACAGTGCCTGGCCTTGTTCATCTGCCCATTGCCTAACCCCGAGGGTGCCTCCCAGCCGTGCTGTGCTGTTGAGAAATGCCGGTGATAGCCCCATTACCTTTTGACCTACTTGAGCTCTTCCGTACCCGTTCTGCTAATTACAGCACACCTTTCACAGGGGAAACAGGGCTGGTTCAACCACAGCCACCTCCCACACCCTTCCTGGGGCTGCTCAAGCAGGTCCCTGGGAGGGGGGACACACACACCACATCTTCCTAGTGCTCCCCTTGCCCTAGGCTGTTCCTCCAGCTCCTGGAGCCTCCCATGACTAACAGGTTTTGAGATAATTGTTCCACTCCCTAATCTGATCTGCAGAAGATTCATGACATTGTTTTCAAAGTGCCATAAGCCATTTCCAGGGGCTCTAAGCCCATGAGGGTTGTGATTCATCCACATGCTGCTGCCACAGGTACTTAATCTTCTTCAAAACAGCAAGTCCTTCTTCCAGGACTATTATCTCCTCAGGAAACACCACCCAGGCAAGTGCCTAACAGGGCACTTTTGCCTGTTCAGAGCTGATGGATATTTGTGCCAGCTCTTGCTTCCTCACACACGCCATGAGGTACAGTCCTTCCCTGGGAGCAATTGTCTGGGGAGAAGGCACCATGGGGCTGAAGCCTCCTTCAGTGTCACTTGAGGGCTGGGTATCCACCATGGGCTGTCAAACCCACAGGAAAAAGAATGCTGGACTAAAGCACAGGGGGCTCCTTGTCTCCCACACAATGTCCTCAAAAAGCCCTTGGATGGATGTGGGTTCATCCTTCACGGGGAAGATGTGAGACACTGGAGCCCATTGGCATCTGGGGCTGGAGACAGTTCAGGGGTGACAAAGGCTGTTGCACCACCTGGAATTAACTCTCATTTCGATCCAAAGCATCTTACAGAGGACAGTGATTGATTACTCCTATTACCAAATATTTGTGTCCTACTACTGAACTTGTGCAGTTCTCTTGGTTCTGGTTGAACTTTGTTACTGTAGCAGGAACTCTGTTACTGTGGCTTTCTTCTCTAGGGAGCACAGATCCATAGGTGGCTGTGATTCGGCTAAGCCAGCCTCAGCGCCAGGAAGCCTTTCCTGCACCCAACAATGTCCCTGTGATCCTTTCTTAAACCTAAAGCATGGGAAACTGAGTCTAAAAAAGCCCAGCCTGGAGGCATTTCCCATGGCACGGCCAACCTGAGCCACAACCTCCATTGAGCCACCTTAGCTACTTCTTCTGGGATCTTCTTCTTCCCCAGCATTTTCCATTCCTTGTTTCCAATCTAATTGACAAAGGACCTTTTTGGTCTTTCCTTGTATTTTGAAGCTGTAAATCACAGGTACCCATTGGTGCCTATTGTTTGCTGCATCTGATGCCATGTGGGTGGAATCAGCCTGAGCCCCAGGCTTTGATCCTCTCTATCTGTAGAGGGTTTCCACACACCTCAGCTGGATGGTGGGCACAGCCCAAACCTTTCCCCAGTGTCTGGGCAGGACCTCCTTGCTCCTGGGGTGCTGTGGCTGGAGCAGTTCCTTTGGGGAGTACCAGGGCTGCTCCCCAGGACAGCCTTGCTAGCAGCGTGGAGCATCCAGCCAAGCACTGACCCTGGGTCTGGCCCTTTCCAAACCCCTTTATCTTCAGAACATTCCTGCCGCTGACTTGTTTTTTCAGGTTGTGCATGATCCGGAGGTATTTACAAAACACAGCTCTGTTTCCAGCCACTTTCATGGCTTTAGGAGGTTTCACCTTCTGCCCCGGTGAGGACCTTGTGTCACTCTGCCCGCACAGCCTTTGCCAGCCAGGCTTTCTGCACCACAGCTCTCCAAACCAGAGATGATTTTGGGCTGCAGGGACCTTGCTCCTTCGGTGTGGCTATGAAACATTGGTGATACTCTGAAGTGATTCCATCTCCACTAATACCTAGTGTTCTCCTGGGGCATGTGTGGCACCCATGCCAGGCTTGCTTTGCCAGCCCAAAATCAACATCCCGTCTCACATCTCTTCATACCATCACAGAGTCTGTACCTCAGCACTGGGGTGATGCTGACAGGGGAAATGTGTCTCCCCCTTGGCCACAAGACAGATGCCAGGGGAAGCCTACTGGACCATGCTACAGGTGACATCCTGCTCCCTCTGCTCCCAGGGAAGAGGGCAGTAGGTCACAGCAGCTGTGACCTGGTTCCCATCCCACGCCTCCATCCTGCTGGGGAAGATGGTTGCAGAATGAAGCATGTTGTCAGCCTGAAGTTGCTTAAGAGGGTTGAGGCCAGGAAGTAGAGCAGGTGTCCTCCGGCTGAGACAGGAGGAGGAATTTTGATGGGGGGGTAGATGATCATAATGCTTCTGAAAGGTGGCCAGGGTGCACCAGTGCTTGCAAGAAGTGCACAAGATGGCTCTGACCTGGGAAGAGAAGAGAGGTTGTACTGTCACTGATGGGAATTGTGCTTCCCACACAAAGTGGTGGGGCTTCATGGCAACCACGAGGCCAGGACCACGGGCAATCCCCCACTGGATTTGCAGTGGGGACATGCCCATGTAGCATGAAGCTGGAGCCGACCTTGGAGCGTGGCAGCAAACAGTACCATGTGCTGGGACAGTCCCATGGAAAAGGTGGAATGGAGAAGTCAGGGGACATCTATCACAGTAAGGGTAGCAGATACAGAAGAGGGTAAATGCAACATAAAGTGGGGCCAGGCTCGTTCCTTCTGTCCCCTGCTCCTCCCCACTGCCTGAAAGGGGGGCAGAGCAGGATGGGGCCAGGGACAAGCCCTGGAGACACAGCTGGTCATAGGGGACAGGAGCCTGTCCCCGCCAGCCAGACAAACAGCCAGGACCAAGGACACGGCTGTCATTCAACAGGAGACATGAAAGAGGCAGGACGTGTCGCTGGGTAGGGGGAGCAGGGTGCAGCCTCGCCGGGTGCCAGGCAGGGGAGAACAACAAACTGAAGGCCAGCGGCGAGTGCCTGAAGAGCGGCGGGACACCGGGCGTCCTTTCGGGACATGAAGTGTCCTTTAGTGTGGCCTCGCCGTGCGTGTGGCCACCGTGCCCCCTCGTGGCAGCAAGACACAGCTCGTGGTCCCGGGCTGCCGTGGGCAGGAGCCACGCAGGGATGGAGGCAGGGATGGAGATGCAGGAAGGATTGGAGGTGCTGGGTGCCACGGGGTGTCCTGGCAGGGTCACTTCATCCCACCTCGAGAAGCCAACTGGGGGTGCAGCACGCCAACCCCATCACTGTTGATGCTGCTAATGCCACCCGTGCCCAGGTCCCCACCAAGCCTCGTCTGACTGCCACAAACCCGCCTTAGCTCGAGAAGGTGCCTCCAGGATCCTGTCACCCCCTCTCCTTCCCAGGGGTCACCCCTGCCAGTTGTATTTTTGGCATAAACCACTTGTGCTGCAGCCAAGCCAAGCACTTCAGGCGCCGCTCAAGGGCAGCGTGTGTCCAGGGCCAGGCTGGGAATCCTGGAAATAACACCAAGGCTGGAAGAAAAAAAAGGTGGAAAAACCCAAACATGTTCCTCTGCACCCTGCCTCGGTTTCCCCCAGCCAGCCCTCAGGAGTAGCAATCCTGGGGTTGTACATGTGTAATGTCACTTTAGGTACCTGGAGTAGGTGCAGGGGGTCAAGAAGGTGCTTTCTCAACCCTTTCTCCTTCCTCCTGTGTCTCGTTGATGCCTATCATAACCTCTTTGTCCTGTCTTTGCAGCCCCAGGTCAAGCACCCAGAAGGCAGGAAAGCCAGACTGCATCTTGGGGCACTTCTGGGACACCTGCAGCTCTCAGTGTGGCATCTTGCTGCTCTCAGGACCACTCAGGAACATCTCAGACACACTGGGACGGGCTGGCATGCCCAGCCTCGTGGGAGAGGAACAACACTGGGCAGAGATAGCCAGGAGGTAAAAGCTGCCCTGCCCTGTGGAGTTTTTCTTCATTCCTTGAAAGCCACAGAGACCTGCTGTGCGGGATTCAGGGCTGGAGGCAGCGCCGGGGCAGCGCCGGGGTGGAGCTGTCGTGATGGATGATGTGACACCATTCCCAAATGCCTCTACCACAGGTGACAGTGCCCAAAGCACCGCAGCTGGCAGAGGGGGATGCTCAGAAATGGTACCCACCTGTGAGGAGCATCACAGTCAGCACACAGTGTGGGGTTTAACCTGTGTCTGGCATGGCAGGCGCCACACCGGGACAGGAGGTGGCAGGAACATCTCCCAGGCCCTCATGGGGACAGGCAGATGCTGTCCTTGATGCGTTCATAGGAACAGGCACCCTGTCTTTGCCAAGCACAGGTATTTCTGAGACTTGCAGCTGGGGGACACGTGGCTGCTGTCCCCTGGACCTGCTCATAGAGGGGAACAACCACCCTGTCTCTGACCCAGGTCTGGGTCTGGCTAAACCCCCCAGGAGAGGTTTGTAAAGGAGAGGTGAGGTGTGAGATGACTTTGCTGTGCTGTGGCCTTGCGCTCGAGCCACTGCTCCTGCCTTGAGCGTGCAGCCTTGAGCCTGGCAGCAGTCCTTGCTCCTTTTGGAAAGTCCCCCAGCTGTCCCGGTACAGAGGGGATCGTGCTGTCCCCAGAGGGACAATGGTGCCTGCGAGCCACAGGGCTGGCTGAGTGCTTGCCCCAGGCAGCATGGCTGGGGATGCAGGAGGAGAGATACTGGCTTGGCCAGGGAGGGAGTATCACAGCATTCTGGACTCTCAGGTACAGGAACAAGAGACTCTGGCAGCATATCAGATCATTTTATTGCCACAGCAGCCATGGGCCAGACCCAGTTCCCAGAGGGGGTCTGAGTCCAGCCCCTTGACCCCTCTAATACTGTTGAGAAGATGAACCCTGAGCCTCCACGCACAGCTGCTGAGCATCCTCCATCCCGGTCACCACGGAGCAGCTCTGGGGCATCCCTCCTGTCCTGCTGCCTGCACCCCCAGGAGCTGGAGGCCAGCAGGGAAAAGTGAGGTGAGGCCAAAGGTGCATAGTGTGCTGATCCTGGAACCACAGGGGCTGCCACCACGTCCTGCCCTGGGGCCGCTGGCAGTGGGGAGCAGCAGGAGCCCTCTCAGCCCCTTCAAACCTCCATGTCAGGCGCCCGCCCCAGGCCCAGCGCCTGCACCAGTTCATCGCTGAGCCCGCTCTTCAGCGTCCGACGCACTGCAGGAAGAGGAGAGAGGAGCACTGGCAGCACGAGCAGCTCTGGGTGCCAGAGTCCCCACGTGCTGGGGGCCTGCCCAGGCAGGGCAGGGGTAACGGGGTGCATTGGCACAGACTGGTCTCAGGGTACATCCTGCCTGGGGGGCTCAGCACGGCAGGTCATGGGTGGCCCATGAGGAAGGAGCCAGACAGAGCATGGGAACAAGGACACAAAGGACAAGGTGTGGGGACAGAGCACAGACACATGGAGATGGGACGAGGCATATAGACAGAGTACAGAGACGTGGAGATGGAATAGAAGACAGGGACAGAGATGTGAAGGAGTATAGGGACTAGGCAGAGCATGGGAAGAAAGATACAGAGATGGGACAGGGCATGGCAACAAAGAGAAAGGGTAAGGGGACAGGGACACAGAGCTCAGTAAAAGCATCTGGGCAGAGACACAGAGATGGGACAGAGACATGGAGATAGGACAGAGTACAGGGACAGAGCGTGGGAACAGAGATGGAACAGGGCACAGGAATGGGACTTACAGGACTTCCGATTGCCACGGGACCTCCTGCGCTCTTTGTTGGGGCAGGGTCGGGGGTTGGCATTGTGAGTCACCGATTTCACCAGCTGGTCCATGATTTCATCTGAAGCATCATCGGGGGAGCTGGGAATGTCCTCGTGGGCTGGAGACCCCTGGGTCGGGGTGCCATGCCCTGTTCCTATATGGGGGGGACAATGAGGATGCTGGCACCACCTGTTCCCAGGCAGCTGGGCATGCCTTGAGTTCCTTTACCATCCTGCTCCTACCCTGGCTGGCTCTGCTGCGGCGGGCAGGGATATCCGTGGGGGAGGTCAGCACAATCTTCATGCTCTCGTGACCTGCTTCCATCTGCTCCTTGGGGCTGCTGGAAACCACGGCAGACGGCAAAACTGCCTCGGCAATACCAGAGAATTTCTCAGTCTGCAATGGGAGGAGAGGTTGGTGTTGGGGACATGGGGAGCATCACCTCCTGGTGGCACCCAGCTGAGTGTCCCCGTACCTCGGTGATGAGCCGTCCCCGGGTTTTGCTGCGCTCGCGGTGGGCGGCACGTTTCTTCTGCTGCTGCAGGACGCGCTCCCAGCACGTGCGGTACTCCAGGGCGAACTCCCGCAGCAGTTTGCAGATGGACGTCACCTTCACGTCCCGCGCTGCACTCACCGGGTACCCCAGGTACAGCACGAAGGAGTGAAACCTATGGGAACATCAGTCACAGTGCGCCACCAACAGGACTGCGAGGTTCCTGCTTTGTCCCCAAGCCACCAACCTGTTCAGGACACGCCTGTGCACCACTTTCAGGACAATAATGCGCTGGGTGCTGTCCTTGAGGAACTCTGTCAGCTTGGTCTTCAGCACTGGCTTGGTCTCATGCTTGGCAATCACCTTCAGGTTGTGCCAGGAGGCTCTGCACCTCCGCTCCAGCTGCACCAGGCTATTGGCCAGCTCTTCAAAGTCAACCTGGAAGAGTGAGATGTCGGTCCTTGGCCATGCTGGTGTAGCTGGGCAGCCACAGGACCCACACTCTCTCCTTGCCCAGGTGTCACCTGCCTTGCCTCACCTTGGCGGAGCGGGTGATGGACGCAATTTCTGAGTAGAGGTCAGTGGTTTCTGGGAACTTCTCTACCACCATCTGGCAGAGATGGTAGAGCAGGGACTGCCGGTGCACTGTGTCCTTCACTTCCGAGACCTTCTCCAGGTAGCCGAGCTCAAAGCCTCTGCTCTGAAACCCAATTGACTCAGCAAGGACTCTCCTCCCTACTCCAGCAGACTTCCAGTCTGCAGACCCACTGGTCCCCACCAGCACCTCCCAGCTCCCATGGACCCTTCTGGGTGCCCACACACCATGGCTGGTCCTCACCCTGCTCCTCACCTGGGAACCATTCAAGAAGTTGCCCATGGCCAGCAGTGTGGCCAAGATGCACTTGAATGTGTGATTTCTGGCCAGCTGCTCCATGCCTACCTTCAGATCAAAGAGTGGCTCTGCGATCTCCTGGGTGAGGGGAGAAGCAGGTGAGATCCCTTGGCCACTCTCTCCCTTGGAAACTTCAGCATTCACCCATGAGGACAACCACCTCCTGGTCAATCCAAGCCCATGCTTGCCTTGGGGATCTGCAGCCCATCCCCTGCCAGGATGGCACCTCCCATGTTTGGATACAACTGGTCCTCACCAGAAACATGCTTGGCTTAGTGCTTAGCACTGCTGCAGTGTCAGTGGTGGGAGGGCAGAGGGGAGATGGGGTACATGGCTCCGTACCTGCTCTAGGCTCTCATAGTCCAGCTTGAAGGCCCAGAGCTGGAGCCTGGCCGTGAGGTCACTGATGGAAGACAGGGAGAGCAGGAACTGCTCTGCAGAGCCCAAAGGCACATCAGGATTGGCCAACTGGGCCTCCTGGATCTTCTGTTTTTCCTCCTCAGTTGGGACCATGGTTAGGATTTTCTAGAGCAGGGAAAGAGGGGTACATCAGACTTCATGCATGGGATGTGTCACCCCAGGCATCATGGCATGGAGGTCTCCTGGCCTGGGGAAATGACCTGTTGAGGACCTCAGAGGAGCCGAACTTGCTTCTCTTGTGCTCACCTCAATCCCTTCCTTACTGACTGCAAACTCGTCAAAGTTGAGCACGGCTGTCTTGATTATATGGATGGGTGGCAGCACGGTGAGGCCAATGTTGATAGCGTTGCTCCTCTTGGGGTCCAACACCACCACAACCTTCTTCCCATCGATGGCTTTCTGCAAAGAGGACAGGATGGATGGGGACAGCCAGGTAAAGGGCTCACCTTCATGAACTTATCATGAACACAGACCACACAGCGAGCCAAACCAAATCTGTGCACTGCCCATAATCATCCCCACTGAGCCTCCAGGTTGCTGGTGCCCATCCTCGACACAGGGTAGGGGTGACAGTGCATGCCGAGGGTCCCCACAGGAACCCACAGCCTTCCTCCCACCCCTCAGGTCCCCTCGGCCAGTGGGTGCCCACTGGTACCTTTGAGGTTGGTGCTTCCTTTGACCGTGACTCAAAGAGATGCTCCAGTTTGGCAGCATTGACCTCAACATTCTGCAGGGATGCCCAGAGTGTCCCCTGGCCAAACTTGCCAGGCCCCACAGTGCTATCCAGCTGCTTCAGCTCCTTCCAGAAGAGTTTCACTGTCCTCTTCTTCTTGGCCTGGGAGGGGCCATCTGTTGTTGAGGGGCCAGGCAGCCCTGGTGGGGGTGGGCAGCCGGGGACTGCAGGAGGTGGAGGTGGAGGTGGTGGGCAACCAGGGATGGCAGGAAGTGGAGGTGGAGGTGGTGGGTAACCAGGGATGGCAGGAGGTGGAGGTGGAGGTGGTGGGCAACCAGGGATGGCAGGAGGTGGAGGTGGTGGGCAACCAGGGAGGGCAGGAGGTGGAGGGGGAGCCATGAATGTTCCAGCACTCATTGCTTCAATGCCAGAATGGAGGAAGGACCTGTTGGTCATTGGCCCCGTGTCCAGGACGTCAAAATCTTCTTCTTCCCCCAAATCAGTGAAGTCCAGGTCCTTGATCTTCAGCTGCACGGGGATGGTCTCCAGGCGCTCCCATGTCAGCTCTGTGTCCTTTTTGATGGGCATCATCCCAGTGTTCTCCAGCTTCTGTGTGTGCGTCTCAGCATCTATGCTGGACATGGCGCGTACCAGCTTGGCATGGGCACTGGCCACTGGCCCGTCTGGAGCCCTGCCACGGAGCCGGGCACTCTCCTGCTCCTGGCTGCTACTTCCCTTGGTGTCCATCTCTGCCTCACCCTGGATCCGGGGGGATAAAGGTATTTCATGGAACACCTTCTCCCTTCCTGACTCTGAGGAGCCCTTGGCATAGAGCATGTCCAGCATAAACTTGGTGTCAGAGGAGATGGTGCTGCAGGAGTCGGTGGTGTCAGATCGAGCAAAATGAGACCCTGCAGGGAGAGAGGAAGAAGCTGGGACAATCTGCTTGAAGGGGGCAGGTGGCACTGGGCTCCACGTGGAGTTGGAGTCCTGCTCCCCAGTGGGGTGTGCTCAGATGCCGGCATTTTGAGCAAGGTGGTACCACCAGCTCCTCCAAGGCTCTGTGTATCACAGGCATGGGATGGGGACAGAGGGGCCACTAATCCCCACCCCAGGGACCCGGATGAGCTGGGAACACACACCCTGGCAGCACCTACTTATGCTGGGTGGCTCCATCCCGGAATCAGAGGTGCCGTGGTCTCTTTCCCATGCAAGAGCAGTAGGATGCTCCAGTGTAGTATCGCTGAGGACATCGAGCCGTCCCTTGGCCATGGAAGAGATCTTCTCCTTCTGGGCTGCAGCCAGGTTCTCCAAAAAGCGAGCTCTGCAAGATGGGGTGGATGTTGGCTGGGAGCAAAGCAGGGATGGGGACAACAGGGCCAACCAGCAAACCACACCATGCCACACTGCACAGCCAGTCCCACAGCACAGAAACCCCCTGCACTGGCCACACCACATCGGGGATGCCAAGGATTCAACCTCTTCTGAGCCCTGCAGAGAGAGGCGATGGCCTCAGGGCTCAGGGACAGGGTCACTGCAGCCCCATGGGAGCCGAAGGCTTGTGCCATCAGGGTGCTGCTGTCACCAGTTGGTCCTGAAAGACCCAGTGCTCACTGCAACCTTCAACCAAAAACTGCAAAACCCAGGATGGCACCAAGGCAGAGACTTGAGGGCACGCTCGTGCTCCTCTTGCCCTGTGTGGCCAGAGCCCAGATACCTCCAGCTGGGCACGAGTCCAAGGAAGCGCATGCCTGGAGACACACGCATGCCTCTACTTACTCAAACTTCTTCAAAATAGGCTTGTCCCCATGCAAGGAGGGGGCATCCTCCCGCCTGAGGGAAAACAGGGGTTAGCCCCCACTGCTGGCAGCCCCCCAGGGCTTGTGTGTCCTGCACACACCCACCTGGCAGCCCTCCAGCATGGAGCCCTTGCTCCATGGCCCCAGGGTTCACGGGGAGCCAGGAGAGCCCTGGTGAGTCCCCTCCTGCCCAGGCACCACGTGGCATCCGGTGTTGGAGAGATGGGACATCGCCTCCTGCACCAGGCCAGGACACCTGGAATGGGCTGTGCCAGCCCCAGCAGGGACACCTCACCCCAAAGCAGGAATCAGAGGGTGCCATATCCTGTGGGGTGATGCGGGAGTGGGTTGGGGTCCCACAGGTAGGGGGAGAGGCAAGGGATGGGGGCAGCAAGGTGGGTGCAAGCGCGCGCTCCCCCCAGAGCATCATAGGATAGGGCAAGGGAGAATGAATATCATATTAGGCTGAAAGAAAGTAGGTTTAAATTGGATATTAGGAAGAAATTCTTCCCTGTGAGGTCGGTGAGACACTGGCATGGGTTGTGCAGAGAAGCTGTGGATGTCCCATCCCTGTAAGACCAGGCTGGATGGGGCTTTGAGCAACCTGGTCTAGTGGAAGCATTGGAACTAGAAGATTTTTAAGGTGCCTTTCAACTCAAACTATTCCAGGATCCTATGATTCTATGATCATGCTGGGAGGGAGCAAGCATGTGCAGAGCCCAGGCACTTACCAGACAGGGGCAGTTTGGTGCAGCCTGCAAAAGGAAAGACAGAAAGAGTGGGCAGAGGAGAGGGCAAGCGTGGGCAGAGAGGAGAATGAGGAGGAGCTGGAGCAGAACTGTGCATGCCCGAAGGATGCCTTGGAGCCCCTGGCTGGACCCTTTCATACCTGCTGCCCCCTCATACATCTCTCCAGCTCCAATGCCCTCCCAGACTGTTTCCCCCGGGGGAAAGGCAGTGTATGCCCTGGGATGGACACACCTCATGCTCCTGGGAGCCCATCCTGCTGCCCTGGGGGACCTCCATGCACCCAGCCCCTCCTGGCTCCTTACTTGTAGATGCTGCGCTCCCCTGGGCCTGGGGGCTGCTCCTTCTCGGCCGGGGGGGAGGCCAGGGCCAGCTGCAAGCTGGACGTGCTGTTGTAGATGCTGGTGGGACAGGGTCTGGAAGAAAGTGACAGGGACTGAGAGCAGGTCCTACAGGGGTGGTCCCCACCCTGGCACCAGCAATGGATCCAAGTGCTGCTTATGAGGCATCTTGGTGTCTTCACCATCCCAGGAGCATCCCCACCACAGACCACCTCCAGCTGCACTTACTCTGCTGCGCTGCTGGGTGTGGGGACAGGCAGGGTGTCCTCAGCTGGGGGCTCCTTTGGAGTGCCAGGAGACCCCAACAGTGGCTGGGCATCGGCACTGGCATCCTGGGAGCCACCCTGGGATCGCCACCCACGCCGGCCCTCATCTGTCCTCCTCCGCTCTTTGCGTCCCCCTGGGGGCGGCTCTTCCACGTCATCCTCCAGCTTGAGAGCACTCTGTGGAGGGACCAGGGGCATGGCACTGAGCACAGCAGCATCCCTGCCATCCCATGCACCCACCCTCCCTGCTGGAGGCAGGTGGCACGTGGCCAGATCCTACTGGAGCCCCGCTCACCTCGTAGAGTGTGAACTGCTGCTTCAAGTCGAGGTCGGTGCCCTTGCTGCCCAGGTACTGCTGCACCACCTGCTCCATGCCCTGCTGCTCCAGGCAGTCGGTCACATCGTAGAAGGTGTCCTGATCTGGGAGGGCTGCCAGCGTCTGGGCAGAATCAGAGGGATGCTGCTGGCACTGGGGTGACCCACATGGAGCCCCACCAGTGTGGCACCATGGGGACACCCCCACAGACCTTGTTGATCAGTGTCATGGTGAACACCAGCAGCTCTGTGTCAGCCCCGTTGCGCTGCCCCAGGATGGCCATTAGGTTGGACCATGGACAGGCACCTGGGAAAAGAGGCACGAACAGGTGACATGCAGGCCAGGAAGGGCCACTGTCCCCCAGCAGGGACCCCGCAGGAGGCTGGAGCTGCACTCACCTCTCGCCTGGTCCACAGCATTGACAGCGCGAATGAGCAGTAAGGCATTGGGCTCTGTGTACTCCACAAACACCAGGAGCAGCTTCAGTGCCGTCTTCACCACCAAGCGAAACTGGGACAAGGGACAGCAGCTGGGACAGCAGCAGTGGCAGGAGCCTGCCAGCATGCTGCTGGGGCACTGTGGGGTGCCTGTGCCCATGCCCCAGGACTGGGAGCTTTGCCGTGGGGCCAGGGACCTGCAGCTGTGGGGCTGATGGCCAAGAGCCACTGGGAAAGGACCTGGAGCAGGAGTGTCTTACTCAAGCTCTGGGCCTAGGAATGGGGTCACATCAGGACGGGAAGCTCTGCAGATCCTGGGTGACTTCCAGATGGGTGGGAGCAGGACACAACAGAAGCAAAGGTACCAGGGTACCAAGCCCAGAGGCAGAGAGTGAAGTACATCCTCTGAGGGATGGTGCAAGGGAACAGCCACAAGCAGGGAAGGGGGCACAGTGGAGGGCACAGGCAGCCGCCCAAGAACAACAGGCACTCACTGGGCTTCCTGACAGCGTGTACAGCCACTGGACAGTCTCGTTGTGGTTGATGACACCCTGCATCCCATCCACGAAGAGCATGATCTGGCTCAAGGCTGCAAGGCAGAGAGTGGGCAGGCTGATGGTGCAGCAGGCAGGGGTTGGGAATTCCCATCCCTGCACAGCATCACTGCAGCAAGGGCAATCAATGTCTGGCAGCTGGGAAGGCAAAGTAGCCCTGGTAGATTTGCTGCCTTGCCCGCCCTGAGTACCAGCCTTCCTCCCTGGGGATAAGCATAGAATCCTGGAATGGTTTGGGATGGAAGGGACCTTAAAAACCATCTCATTCCAACACCCTTGCCACAGGCAGGGACACCTTCCATTAGACCAGGCTGCATCAAAGACCCATCCATCCCATCCCATCCTGGCTTTGAACACTTCCAGGGATGGGGTATCCACAGCTTCTTTAGGCAACCTTCTCCAGAGGTGCCCTGTGGCCAAATACCAACCCCGGAGGATGTAATTCTGGTAGTTCTGGTCGGCCTCTGCCCCCACTTTGATCAGGCATGTCAACCCCTCCAGGTTCACGAACTCTGGCACCAGGTCCTTGTCCTCCTGCGGGGAGAAGGCCAAGTGTTACCGCAGTGTGCGGTGGGCAGCCAGCCCTGGGGGAGCCCCTGGCCCCCACTGCACCAGCATCACCTCACCTGGAAGAGCTGCTTCAGGGAGAAGAGGGATCTCCGCAGCTCCGGCCCCTGCGAGTTGTACAGCTTCTCTGGGAGGAAAGGAGAGATGTGGTGGGAGGGGCTCACTGCTGAACCAGCACTGCTTCCTGGGAAAGCCCCGCATCCTGATCAACCCCTGTGCCATCACCCCGGCATTGCCCGGCTGTGGGACACACCGGCTGGAAGCAGCTGCTGTTCCACAACTACATATTTCAGCCCTGCCACTTTCCTATTTCCTTTTCTTTGCCCTTTTTTTTTCTGACCAGCAATGACAAATATCCCCTTTGGTTTCCTGTGCAGAACCTAACAGGAACATAGGCAGGAGGCTAAGCTACTTTTAGCTGTCCCTCCCTGGGCACAGCCATGCCATGGTCCCAGAGTTCCCAGCAGCCCTGGGGCTTGGGAAAAACCACAGGATGGGGATGGGAAGGACGGTAGTGTGACACGGGTTGCTTGGGGACAGGACTGTCACTGGGCTGAGACTCTGTGCTCATGGGGGTGATGCCTGCAGGCAGGAGCCAGCGTGGAGCAGCCGGGGCATTGGGAAGCTGGAAGGCCCCATGAAGACACCAAAGCCATTGGGAGCTAGCACTTCCCACATGCAAAAACTGAGTTAGCCACGCATCCCAACTTATTTGGGTCAGGCTTAGAGCTGTAACAAGCCAAAAACAAGATGTCCAAGTAGTCCTCCAGATATGCCCTGTAAAACATAGTGTCCCGGCAGCCTCCTCCACTCGCTTATCAGCTTGTCAGAGAGCTGAGAGGGAAGGCAGGGCAGCTGGGTGGGAAAGCAGAAGAGCTCAGGGCTCAGACAGAGCCTGGGAACTGCTGACAAAGAGCATGACCATGACCCTGACCCTGGGCTTCCTGCCCCTTCCCGCATGGCTCAGCTGCAGCCCTGCACAGCCAGCTCATGCCCATCTGGCATCACTCCGCTCAGTGCTTGTTTTCCCCCTGCCAAAGACAAAAAAAAGTCTTGAGACTCCTGAATATTTTGCAGGACCTCAGAGCAGGCTGCCTGAACCATGGCAGCACTTTCTGCTGCGCAAGAGCTCTTTGTTTATGTCTTCACAGCTATATTTAGAGCTTGCCTGAGTGACCCAGAATAACTGCAGTGGGCGGTGGGCTTCCAGCCCAAGAGGCAAAAGTCCTGATCTCTGAGGATGGAGGGGATTAACCCAGCTCGTACCAATGAGGACCGTGTCCCCTGATCTCTGGGAGGGGTTATGGGGTGGAAGCAGCCCTCTCCATCACAAAAAGCCTGGCCAAAACTCACTGCAGAGGCCAAACCTCCACCATCCAGGGCAGTGGAGCTGCTGGACCAGCCTGGAGGAGGGAGTAGCCCCAACTCACCAATGATGGCGTGGACTCGGACGGAGAGCTGTGTCCGCAGGATCAGGGTTGGCCGTCTCCCCTTCCTAAGGTGGAGGAAAATGCAGTGTGAGTGCCTGCAGTGGGATCACCACAGCCCCTGGCTCCTTGCTCATGGTGTTCACACACATGTGGGGTCCCTGTGTCCTGTCCCCACAGGGCTCAGGTACCCCATGCACCTCACCTGACCTCCTCATAGAAACCCTCCAGATCATCCTTCTGTTCCAGCAGGGACAAGTCAAGGTCCAGGTAGTGTCCAGAGGGTGAGACCTGCAGCGTGCAGTCCTCCAGCTGGGGATGCAGACACAGCCAGGCTGAGTGCCCACGCCCACCACAGCCCTCCTGGCTCCCAGAGCGTTCCCAGGTCACCCTCCCACCTGCACTGCACTCAGCTGGCAGACACATCCTGGACTGGGGTGGCATGTCCCACCTGTCCCCAGTCACTGGCTGCGCAGGGAGATGCCCCAGCACCCTCGGCCTCAGCCTGGTGCTAATTGTGGAGAAACATGGAGCCCCAGGCTGGAAAAGGCTGAGTGAGGGCGGTCCTGCCACCATTGAGCTCCTTGGTAAGCCCTGGGTGGGAACCATGGCAAGAGGTTGATCGGCTCCCTGAGGCTCCCCTTAGTCAGCAGGGGTGCGACTGGGGCAGGACCCGTCTCCTCCCAGGGCTGGCAAATTGCCCCCGCCTGCAAGGACTGGGTCTGAGGGAACCGTCAGGCACCCAGCCCAGTCTGGGACACCCCAAACCAGGGCAAATCCCTGGGATGTCCCCTGGCTGATACACCCTCTGACTCAGCCCACAGCCACGTGGTATCTTCCATCGGGATGGGGATAAGCACAGCCCTGAGACAAGGCTGGGGTGAGGGCATCTTCCCAGAAAGTCCATGCACAGCACCCACAGTGCACCCCAGCCAGTGGGGATGGCACCCACAGTCCCTGAGGCACCCTGTAGCCAGCAGCACCCCACAGCACCCAGGCAGATCTTCTGGGACACAGCAATTCACCCTTGAGGCATGAGTAGATGCAGAGTGAGGGCAGTGTCAGCACCCTGCCTCCCCTGCACATCTGGATCTGTTCCTAAAGCATTTGCAACTCCCCTGCCCCACCTTCTCGCTGCTCACTGCACCTCCAAGGAAGAGATCTGCATGGCAGGAGCTGAGGACTGGGGATAAAACCCCACGATTAAAGCTGCTCATGGTGTAAACAAGAGCAAGCAGTGCAAGCAGTGCAAGCAGCAATAGGGGAGAGAAGTGGGGACCCATCAGCCATCTAAAACCCCACCGCAATTTCAGCCCCAAACTGCAAAAGCTCCAAGCACAGTCCTGTGGCTGGGGAGCCCAGATGAGAACAGTTACAGCTTCTCTGCCTTTCCCATCAATGCCTTTCCCCACTGTGGGCCTGGAGATCCTGCAGCAGTACTGAGTATGGCTCCTGCATCTCACTGAGCTTCCTTTCCATGACATTCCCATCTCCTTGCGTCCCAGCATTGTGCACAAGCTCACACATATGAATTCAGTGTGAGTGTGACGTTAATACCAGAGGGCAAAGTAAAATGCCACGTGCATTGAAGTAATTAATGCTGACCACGCCTCGGGATAACAGGCAATTTGGCAGGGCACTGTTACTGGGTTGGACGTTGATGTGTCCCACTCCACCTCCCTTGGTCACTGGCCACGCCAGCCAGCCATGGCAATGTGCAGCAAACACAGGCTGCTGGCACTGGGCAGGTGCTCCCGGCTGCCAGCTCTGCCTTCACGGCGTGAGTCCCTAACACTGACCCCACACAGGGTTTGCTCGCTGGGGAATGCTTCAATTCCTCCACTGGGACAGGCTGTCCTGCACCTCTGCATCTACCTGCACCCACCCAGCCAATCCTGCATACTTCTGGGCATCCTCCCAGACTTCTCTGTGTCCTCCTGGCCACCCTTGCATCCCCGTAGGCATCTCTGCAGCCTCCTGGGCATCACCTCAGGCATCCCTGCATGCACCCAGGCACTCAAACACAGCAAGAGCACAAAAGCTTTGCCTTCTCTGGGCTGCCACAGCCCCAGCAAGCCAGAGTTAACATCCCCAGCTCCTTCGGGGCTGGTGACATGTCCCAGCTGGCGGGGAGAGGCCAAGCCCCTGGGACCTGACCCCATGTATTTCCTGTGTGAGCTTGGCAGCATTTCCTACTAGGGATGCTCCAAGCACTGGGCCCTGGTTTGGCTGCCGCCCCCCTGGCAGACACCATCCCCTCGGGATGGAGAGAGGCCATCCCAGGCTCCTGCTGCCCTGCCAAAAATCCTGGGCAGCACTTCCACGCCTGCCCCAGGGCCAGGGGTTATTCGGACAGGGGGTTTACATCCTGTAGGATCAAGCTGGGATCTCAGTGTCGTGCTGCTGGGAGCAGCAAGTTGGGGTCACAGGTTACTGACAGCTCCCAGTGCGGGGTGGCTCTGCTCCACCTCTCTCCTGCCTGGTAAACCATTGTAAAATGAGCCAGACTTTGAGGGCAATGGGGACTTGAGAGCAAAGCAGAGCTGGGAGAGGAGAGTGTCCCACGCTCACACATCCAGCCCATGGCTCCTGGGAGTCCCAGCCACCCTGCAGCAGGATGGATGCCCTTCACCCATTCATGGGGAATTTCTGGGGTCTTGCTGAGGACACGATGCTGGTGCCAGCCCTGATGGGGGACAAGGACCCACGACCTGAAAAAGGTTTTTCTGTCTGTGTTCAATGCCCCATCCCCAGAAGTGTTCAAGGCCAGGTTGTATGGGACTTGGAACAACAGGTCTACTGGAAGGTCTTCTGCGCATGGCAGCAGGGTGGAAAAAGATGATCCCTTTAAGGTCCTTTCAAACCCAAACCATTCCAGAATTCTATGGGGGTGTGATGGAGACCACCCCACCTCCAACATGGAGACATCGTTCATGCACAGCTGAACTCACACCACCCACCACAGTATCACAGTTTCCTGCTCCCCCCTATCACGGCACCCCCACATGGGAGGATGCTCCAAGGCCAGGCAGCAAATATCCTCTTTATCTGCCAGCAAAGGAAACACTGTTACTCCTTTTCTAACACTTTTTGTGGTAACCACAATTTCCCAACATCGCTGCAGCTCTTCGACAAAGGCTATGGGGAAATTACAGAAAAAATATGTTATTTAAATATAGCAGGCAGCAGTTAAACACAAGGCACTGACAGATCAGAAAGCCCTGGCATCACCAGCTGCTGCTCACCCTCCCAAAACACACAGGGGCTGATGGTTTACAGAGCTACACCAGCCAGAGGACCAATCCCAACCCCAGCCAAGCACATTCACCACAATTCAGTTGCAGGGCTAAGAGGGCTGTCCACTGCCAGGGCACTCAGGTGCTGTCCCCTGTCCACTCCTGCATGATGGATGGCAGCAAGTGGATGAGAATGCTGCCACTGCTTTATTATGGGGGTGGGAAATAAAACCCAAGCCGGGAGGGATCTCTGGAGGTCACCCAGAGTTGGCCCAGAAGTGCAAGCTTGCTTCCCTCTTGAAGCTCCTCCAGCTGGGCTCATTGTTTATTAACAGGTCTCTTGTTGCTCATCAACAGACCCATGGCAGCAGGAGGATCCTAGTCCTAGGCAGCAGCTGGTGTCCTGGAAAAGCCATGGCACGAATGCCTGGCTGCAGCTCCCACCCCGGGGTCCATGCAAGGACGGTGTTGGGAGCTGGGGAGTGCTGGGGGCTGCTGAGCACCAACACTCAGCTCTAAGCAAGCAGCAAATTAGGGGAGAGCAGTGCCACTGACGACCCCTCCTCAGTGCTTTTGTGCCTTCCAGAGGTTAAGTGGGGCAAAGACCCTCACTAAAGCCCTCCTCCAGCCTGTTAGGAAACAGAGGGCAACAGGGCTGTGGGATGGGGGTTGTGCACTTCACACACGGAGATTGCCCCATCGGCACTTCTGTCGAGCACAAGAGCTCTCAGCAAGCTTATGGCACTGAGGCCAGCGAGCTGTTTGCTCTTCCCAGATTTCCGGGGGAGGAAGGAGAAAGCAAAACTACAGCCTGATGGGTTTTGCAATTGTTTGGAAAAATCCCCAGATTCAGAGGGGAGATAGTGCTCAAGGGAGTGCAGGAGCCTTCGGGGACTTAAAGGACAGCCAAAAAAACCTGCCCTGTCAAAACCTGCCTTCGGAGGTTCAGAAAACGCCCACGCCCTGCCCAAGCATCACCCAAGGGTACTAGAAAAATGCTGGAAAGCAGGAGAAGATAGTATCAGCCTGCAGGCATACAATGCAGCAGCGGCAAACAAAGCGGGAAGGTATTTCCAAGCACAAACACGCTTCCCGGAGAGCATGAAAAAGTCATCAGCGACAGGTCGTGTTCAGGGAGAGGAAGCACCAAGGGTGTCATGGGGCAGGACAGGCTATTCAAGGCAGCGATGCCTGCACCAGAAACCTCTTGCTCATCATCTCTAATCTGTTCCCAGCACAGGGAGCTGCTTCGCTGGGCCCAGCAAGGGTAGGACTCAGCTGCTCTCCCATGGCAGCTCATCCCCTGGGTGCCTGCGGCTCAATCCTCCTCCGAGAGGAGGGTACCCCCAGCCTGGCTCCCTCCTGGCTGCTGCATCCTCTTCCCAGTGCTCTGCAGGTCCAGGCATGCTGCCCAGCAGGACAAACCTGGCACCAGCCATCCCTAGCTGAATTTTTTTACAGCCAATTCCTTGGGAAAAATCCGACTGTTCATTTACTAATTTTAGGGCGGTGACTAATGGAGCTGAGTGCTACCTGGCACAAAGGGCACCAGGGGAGGCTTTGGCTGGTTGTGCCACGGGAACTGGCTGCATGGCTCCAAGGGTGCCAGATCTGAATTTGGGCTGAACTGGGTGGCTTGAGAGACTGACCTCACTCCACAGGCTTCCACAGGCTGTAAATCCCAGTGCAGGAGGCCCCCAATGAACACACTTGCTCATGCAAACCCCAGCCAGCATCCCAGCTTGTCAGGTGGGACATTCTGCAGCCCTTGCTGCCTCAGAGAGCTCCGTGTGGTAAAGGAGCACGGTTTACAACCTATATAATCCAGAAATCTGGTTTATAAACCCAGACCAGGATCCAGGCTGTTCAGCTGTTACTTCACCAAGGGTCATGGGATGATCTAGGGAAACTATAGGAAAAAATATCCAGAGTTTGGCTTAGGCAGAGAACAGAGCCTGAAATCCCAGGGTCAGCACACTTCTGCTGGGCACAGGACCTCCTTGCAAGGCTCCCACCCTCGGGAACGCAGTGTCCAGTCTCCCCTCCCCCTCTCACCGCCCCGTGCCACCATGGCAGCACTGCGGGCTGGCGATCCCGTTACAGCCAGCTCCTGCCCAGGGAGCACAGCACACGCCTGAAATTTGAGTTTGCTCCATTCGTCATGTCTCCAGGCTGTTTGTTCCCAAACAAACTCCTTTTAGTCACCGCCTAAAAATCTCATGACGGCGACAACATGAGACGCTGCTTCTTTGCTCCAAGAAAAATGAAAAGGGGGATAAAGGTGAGGGTTTTTTTGGTGCAGGGAAAGGTCTCAAAGTGATCCCCTCTCCCCTGGAAGGCCAGCAAGCTCAGTGTGGGACACACCGAGCTGATTTTCCCCCTCGTGCTGCCCCATCTCTCCGCTCCGGCTCTGACTCCACAATCCCCCAGCCAGCCTGGGTTCCTGCCTCCCTTTCCTGCACTCCTGGAGTGCTGCAGGACGGAGATGCTCAGCTACTGCCAAGCTCTGCTGGGTCCCGCGTTCCCAAGGAGGAAAACAAGCCTGTCCCCATCCCGAGAAGGATGCTCCGAGAGCATTACGCCCGCAGGAGATACGCAGGGAGGGTCCCCTGTCTCCCCTGTCTCCTCCACTTCCCAGCCCGAGTCAAGCTTGAGGACACACAAACAAGACACGGTGCCTCGCTTCCCATTCGGCCTCCTGCCTTCCTCCCAGCTGAAGGAAATTGCTCAGCATGAATTTCCGTACTGCTCTCTGGTTACAAAGCTGCTGCCGGACCGGTGAGATGAGGGGTCGGTGAGGGGCTGCAGGGGCTGGTGGCCCTCCGCTCCCACCATCACCTCCCCAAGTTCCCGGTGCCTCACGAGCAGGAACGCTGCGAGGGTCCCGAGGGCTGGGGAGCCGGTGTGCTCCGCTCCTGGCTGCCCGCGTGGAAGCGGGATGCCGGTGGGGAACACGCTGCCTGGCTCAGCCCCGACGACACGGGGATGGACGCCTGCCGTCATCCTGCTTCCCCCTGCCTGCTCTGAGCAAACACATCCTCTTC
>VZRO01004192.1:96743-116008 GCA_013397915.1 Daphoenositta chrysoptera | reverse complement strand
CCGAGCTGCTGCGGTGGCAGTGGCGGGAGGGGCAGGCGCCCTGCCTGGTGGCCGCCTGGATCCTGGTAGCCAGCCTGGCCAAGATCGGTGAGTGTCCCCATGTCCCCAACCGCTCCGGTCCCCCGGGAGCAGCCGTGCCTACCCCCGGGCAGGCAGGGGGGATGCGGCATCCCCGGCTGGCGCGGGGGCACCCGGGACGAGAGGTGTCACCGCACGCCGGGACACGGGTCATGGGGACAAATCCGGCTGGTCACCACCCTCAGCCGGGCTGCGGAGGCCGGGGGTCACCGCACAGCCTCCGTGCCCTGCCGTGGGGCTATGTGCGGCGACGGGGTGAAGGTACCACCCGAAGGAAAAGGTGGGGGCCTGGGCTGTATTTCCGGCGAGGGATGGACGGATAGATGGGTGGGCACAGAGGAGGGAAGGTTCATGAGAAGAGAAGCCCCAAAGGATGTCCCGTGTTCCCAAAGGCTGGCACAGCACCTGCCATTGGCAGGTCTAGAAGCCATTGTTCCCCCCACAGCCCCGGGGAAAGGCTCGGTGGTGCCAGTGCCGGGCAGGATGTGCCCCCAGCAGCCTGGGGATGGCAGGTGCCTGCAGTCTCCTCCGATGGGTCACTCCAGATTGGGTTGGCCTCGGACTCTTGTGCTCCCCAGCACAGGACCACGCAGCCGGGGGAGGCTCTGTTGGGAGAGGCTGCGTGGGAAGGCACAATGAGGGCGTGTGTGAGCTGCGCAGGGCTGGGCTCCCCACCAGCAGCCGGGGCGCTGGGGAGGGGACACCCGTGTGTGGGTGCCAAGCAGGGGTACCCAGAGGGCTGGTCCCCCACAGTGCCCCTGCCTGCTGTGCTGGGCCCAGGGGATGAGATCGTGACCTTGAGCCAGGTTTTCTCCTCAGGCGCCCCACTGTGGGCAAAGCCCCTGTGGTGGGGGCGCAGACACCCTCTTAGTTTTGAGTCTGATCAAGAAATGTGGGTTCAGAGTTAGGCAGTGGAATCTCTGAGCAGCCAGGGACCTGCAGCAGCACTCGTTATACGGGGAACAGCTACTGCTGTGACCACCAGCTGGCCTCTGCCTGTCCCAAGCATCACTGTGGATCTTCCGTTCCTCTCCTTCCTTGCCTTCTCGCAAGAGAGACCTAAAACCTCGCGAGGAATGAATTAAAAGGTATCATGAGCTTAAAAATACAACACTCTGCTGTAGCTGTGCCACCTCCAGCTGCCGAGTGCATCCCTCCTACCTGCAGAAGATCAGAGAGAAAATTCCCTTCCCTGGCTGTTATTTTCTTCTCTCCAATCTCTCCCTGGAGCTGCTCCCTGTGCAGGTTTCCATTGATGTGCTCCCCTCAGCCACCCTGGATTTTGTGTTGGTGGGTGAGCTGGGATCATTCCCAAGCCCCCAGATCTGCCACATGCTTCCAGGCCTGAGGTGAGCTGATGGCCACTCTCCTTGTCTGTGTATGAGAAGGATAGATGGGTGGGCACAGAGGAGGGAAGCCAGATGTGAACCCTGCTGGCTGATAGCTTCGAGCTGCCGGGCTTAGTGTATCCGAAGGGTCCAATGGATACTCAAAGCCTGGAGCCAATAGCGACACTCAGACCTGGAGGCACAGCTGCAGGCAGCACCCTGCCATGGGTGTCCTCAGGGTGCACAGGAGTCCACAGAGGCGATGAACCAGGGATGGAGGATTCTGGGGAGCAGAGAGGGCAGTGCCAGCTGTGGCAGCCGTGGACGCTGGGTGTAGGCTGATGCAGAGGATCCGTTGTGGTTGTGGCGCTGGGCTGACAGCTCACAGCCCTGTGACTGCAGGGGAGGAAGCAGCCCCACGCCCGGGTGATGGGGAAATGACACTGTGGGCTCTGTTCTCAGAAGCAGTCACGATGCTGGGGTGACCCAAGCCAGCAAACACCCGGGACAGGGAAAAGCTGGCTTGGGTGTTGCCTTCCTGCACAGCGAGGCATCATCCGGGCTTTGCTGCCTTTTCCACCCACAGTCAGAGCACAGGATGTGGGGAATACAGAAGTGATGAGCATTGCCCCAAACACTCTCCTTACACTTAGCTGCGCCATGGGCAGGAGTTTGCCAGCAGACAGATGTTTTTCCATGCAGCAGCATTGCCACGGGTTGCAACCATCTTTCCTCACACCATCACCTCTGTCCCCAGCTGCTCATGTCCTGGTTTAGGTGTTCTGCTATTTCCCAAGCTGTGGAGGAGCAGAGCAGGTTTTGGCCCTGAGTTCTCTCAATGGCAAATCCTTTATTATGGATGCCTGAGTATGGATTATGTCTCTGAAGTTAATTCACATGTGGCTAAGTTACTGTTGCTGTGGGAACCTTTAGTGCTGAAATCCTTGCCTAGTGTGTATAAAATTAGAGCTCGTTCCACCTGTCCCCATTGGCTGCTCTCTGTGACACAGGGGAGCTCGTGTGCTGCCATTTTCTGGGGAGGGTGGCAGCTTTCCCCAACAGCCAGGAGATTTTTGGACAAGCATGATCTTTCCCATTGATGCTTTTCCTTTACTTTCCCAAGTTTCTGCCTTGGTGAAAATGATCATAGGACCATAGAATGGGTTGAGTTGGAAGGAACCTTAGAGATTATTCTTTTCCAACTACCCTTCCATGGGCAGGGACACCTTCCACTAGACCAGGTTGCTCAAAGCCTCATCCAGCCTGGTCTTGAACACTTCCGTGATGGATGACAGCCAGGATCCATGTCTCCACAGCATCCCTGCATGCTCTCCTGGGTCCCTCCAGCCAGCCAGGACACAGCTCCACAGCACGGGGAATGCAGATGGGTTGCCGAAGCAGAGAGCAGGGATCTTGGCAATGTTCCTGAGAATGCAGAAAGGGGCTGGACGCCTCGTTCCCTTCTTGAAAACTTCAGAGCTTTGTTCCCGTGGGTGGGAAGCGGCTTCACAGCCTGCTGCAGGCGCTGAGTGAGCACCATTCATCCACTGGTGAAGGCAGCTTGTGTGGGGTGAACAACGCTCTGCAGTGACTTGGGCGGTCATTTAGCAGGAATTTGGCCTGGATGAAGCCCAGCCAGCTTTCCTCAGGCTGTGGGTCTGCTTGGAGGGCCGTAGTGTCCTTATCACCACAGTCTCCAGGGCTGTATTACAGCCCATAGCAGTGGCAGAGGTGGCTGGGGCTGAGGGGGGATGCCCCAGGCTCTGTGGCTGGGGTGTTCGGTGGCAGAGCTGTTGCCCTGACTTTTGCAGTCTTTTGATGTTTTCACTTTGTGATAGAGTTTCTCACGCACTTTCTGTAAACAGAGTCATGTTTTGTTAACTGTCTCTATTGTTGTCATTCTTTCTCCTGAGGCGGAGAAAGTTTGATGGACTGTTCTGTTGACCAATGTGGATGGAAGAGGTGGTAACCTCATCCTCCAATCCATGGTCATTCCTAGAAACATATATATATGAGAGAAATAAACGGCCGGGTCTCTTTTCCTGGTTCCAGCTTGGATCTGACTGAACTTGAGTCTAGAGTGCTTCTTTTTGTGTCCTAGAGCAACACAGAGCTATGGCAGAGGCTTGGCCTGGGTGCTCTCTCCTATTGGGGTGGTTGGTGGTAGAGTTGCAGATCATGCTGCCCCTGTGCTCACTGCTGTGCCCCTGCTGGCTGCAGCAGAGTTCCTGCTGTATTATGGCAGGGAGCCAGTGCTGGGGCATGGATGGGGCTCACCGTGCCAAGGAGCAACCTCTCGAGGTCCTCAACTAAAGGAAAAGTGGCCCTTAGCTTGCACATTGGGTGGTGGGCATGTTGTCTCTGGTTGTGAACCAGATCTTTGACATTGAATTATCTCCTCTAATTTAGAGCTCAGCTATGGTGAAGTAAAGAAAATCACCTAAGAGGTGCTGGGAAAGGAGATAGGAAGAACATCAGGAGGCCACAACCTCAGTTCCCACATCTCAGGGACACTGGGACCTGTCCCAGAAGGATAGAGCAGGACCAGGACAGGTTCAGAGGAAAATGACAAGGGCATAGAGACATGGAAACCTACTGATGAGGAGCCTGTTCCTGGGCTCCTCTCCAGGCCACTGGAGACAGCACCCTGGGCTAGGCAGACCTCACGGTGGGTCCATGGGGGTTCCAAAGGAGGGAAGCAGCCGAGTGACCTAGGGTTGGTGCACGACCATAGCACAACTTTCCTTCTGGAGGGGTAGCTTGTCACAAGCAATGGGCACCTTTAGTCCAGCTAAAGAGCTTTAGGGACTGGATTTTGGGGTTGGCAGCAGGGCTGGGCTTGCAGTCAAGTGATGGCTCAGAGCCTGCCCTGATGTCCCTTGTACCTGCTGGGTGCACAAGGACAGAGGTGGCTTTCAAAGTGCCTGGGGGAACCCACTCCCCAGGAGATTTCTGCATCTGATGGCCGAGTCATGCGACAGAGCTGGGCTGGATGTCACAAGTGATGGCAGAACTCAATGATGGGGGGACAAAACCACTGTGACCCTCAGCAGCTTTTCCCCAAGCAATGCCCCTTTTAGGGGGGCAGCAAAAATACAGCACCTTGTGCTAGCGAGGAGAAACCCCCAGGGATGTGGGGTTTCCTGTCTGGAAGCTGGACTGATTTGGGATTACACGTGACTGTCCCCCCCTGCCGTAGGGGACAAGGGTGCCCAGAGGAATGAATCCCCTGTGCTGGCTGGTGTGGCATCCTGCTGGCTTGTGCCTGAGCACAGGCTCGTTGCCACATTACTGATGGATGAATACCAGGGCATCCTCTGCTCGCTTTAGAAAATACATCCTGTTCCACGGCAGCTTAAAATTTGGCCCAATACTTGCATGGAATAAACTGATTATTCCAAGCATCTCTAAATCTGCAGCTCCCAAGAGCCTGTGTTTTTGCATGCAGGTAGGTTAGCTGGTGCTGAGGGAGGTTGTGCTCTGGCATTGCTTGTGCTGCAGTGGTTTGCATGCTGCTCTGGCTGCTGGCTCAGACGGATGCAAACAAGGTCACCCTGTCACCAGGGCTGAGCATCCTCATCTCCGAGTGGGGTAACATGTCCCGGTGCACCAGGGTTTCTTCACTTGAACAGCAGCCAGCAGTGCTTGTGACACTGTGAACGTGCTTGCTGCCTTTAAGTGCAGATACCAGAAGCCAAGAAAAGTAAAATGCCTGGCCGATTGGCTTACTAGACAGTGGCTGAGAAGGAGAGGGAAATCCTAAAGAGTCAGGGACCTGAAATCCTGACCTGGGAGGTAGCTGGAAGGTCTTCTCTGCACACATGGCCACGAAGCAGCCTTTCCATAGGTGCTTCCCTTGTTCTTCTACCATCCGTCATGCATCACCCAACCCTTCTGTGAAGCCTGGATTTGGGATGCTCTCTCCGTATGCCTGTTTGGCTGATGCTCTCATTCTTCTTTTTCTTCTAGTTTTCCACCTGTCAAGGAAGGTGACATCCATCGTCCCAGAGAGCTGCCTCCTCATCCTGCTGGGGCTGGGCCTGGGGGGCATTGTATTGGCTGTGGCAAAGAAAGCTGAGTTCCAGCTGGAACCCAACATGTTCTTCCTCTTCCTTCTGCCTCCCATCGTCCTGGACTCGGGGTACTTCATGCCCAGCCGGCTGTTCTTCGACAACATTGGTGCCATCCTCACCTACGCTGTGGTGGGCACGCTCTGGAACTCCTTTGCCACCGGCACCGCGCTCTGGGGGCTGCACCGGGCCGGGCTCATGGGTGGGTGTGCAGGGCTGCCCCGCTTGGAACACATCCCCAAAAAATAGGTTGGAGGTGCAAAGCACCCCCAGTTTCATAGCCCACTGCCTCTCCCTGCTGTGTATTCCTATGAATTACAGCATGAGTGGGATCCTGACATCCTGGGAATGGTGCTCTGGCAGGACGGTCAAGCGTGCAGGACAGACGGGTCCTGCTTGGCACTGGGCTGACTCATGTCTCTGCTATTTTTGTCTGCCGACCTTGGCTAGCGTTGCTGGCTCGCTGCCATGTTCCCTGTCCTTGGCTGGAGCCACTGGCCCTGGCTGGCCTGGGCTGTGTTTTGAGCTCTCCTGAGCCCCGAGGGACCACTTTATGCCTGGGCCTGAGGTGGGGCTGCTGAGCTGCCTTTGGTGGTACCTGCTGGAGGAGCAGTGATGCGCCTGGGTGCCAACAGGGACATCCCTCATGCTCCTCTCATGTTGCAGCAAGAATGCACTAAGCCCCGCTTTTCCAGGGGCACCCTGGAGGTCTGGGAACACTTTTGGGCCCATCCCACTGCACTCCCAGTTGAGATGCTGCAGCCAAGTCACTGGGAGCAGATGAGGGACAGGCTTGTTTCCGCCTGGTGAGAGGGGCTCTGGGGTGGCTGGTTTGCCTGACCTTGGTCCTTCTGTCCTAACAGATCCAGGTGTTGAAGCTGGGCTGATGGATTTCCTGCTCTTTGGCAGCCTGATTTCAGCTGTGGACCCTGTGGCAGTCCTGGCTGTCTTTGAAGAGGTCCATGTTAATGAGACCCTCTTCATCATCGTGTTTGGCGAGTCTCTCCTGAATGATGCTGTCACTGTGGTGAGTTGCAGCTTGGGGGACTCTACTGTTGAGCCCAACATGGTCCAAGGTTCTGGACTCCGCCAGGATGGGCAGAGGATGCAGGTGGTATCCCCAAGCTGGGGGCAGACTTGTGCCATGCTCTCTTTCCTCTCTCCTGGCCCTGGGAGACTTTGCCTGCTGAAATGAGCTGTTACCTGATGGCCTTGGGGCAGAAATGTCTCTTTCACAGGAGCCATCCTGCTCCCCTCAAGGCAGGGCAATGCCCTGCATTTCTCAAGGGATTTGCCTTGCCTGCAGGTGCTGTACAAGGTCTTCAACTCTTTTGTGGAGCTGGGCCCAGCGCACATCCACGCCACAGACTATGTGAAGGGGGTAGGTGAGTAATTGCCACACCAGCCCCTCCATCTCTTCCTCTGTTGTGGAAGTGGAGGGGGACAAGCACGGGAGCTGTTGTCTTGTGGGGTGGGCACTGAGCACCACAGCTGTGTCATCTCCATGCATCACATGCCAGCCATCAGCATAGAATTTCAGAATTATTTGGGCTGGAAGGGACCTTAAAAACCATCTTGTTCCAACCCCCCTGCCAGGAGCAGAGACACCTTCCACTAGACTAGGTTGCTCAGAGCCCCACCCAACCTGGCCTTGAACACTTCCAGGGATGGGACAGCCACAGCTTTACTGGCCTGTGCCAGTCTGTGCCAGGGCCTCACCACCCTCACAGGGAAGGATTTCTTCCTAATACCCAATCTAATCCTGCCCTCTGTCAGTTTGAAGTCATTCCCCCTTGTCCTGTCACTCCATGCCCATGTCAAAAGTCCCTCTCCAGCTTTTTTGGAGTACCCTTTAGGTACTGGAAGAGCTTCTGAGGTCTCCCCAGGGTCTTTTCCAGTCTGAACAACCCCAACTCTATCAGCCTGCCCCCTAGCAGAGGTGCTCCAGGGGATGCTTTGGGATCATCCAAAGCTCCATGCTCCACGAGGTGCTTTGGTGGGGACCTGGGTGGGAACATGGCGCTTGGCCAGCCCAGCATGGCGTGGCTGTGGGGCACAGGAGCTGGGCCCACTTGCTTATGGTGCAAATGAGTCTTCTCCTCCCACCAGCTTCCTTCTTCCTGGTAAGCCTGGGGGGCACGGCCGTGGGGCTGCTCTTCGCCTTCCTGCTGGCCCTGATCACGCGGTTCACCAAGCGCGTGCGCATCATCGAGCCACTCTTCGTCTTCCTCCTGGCCTACGTCGCGTACCTTGCTGCCGAGATGGTCTCGCTCTCTGCCATCCTGGCGTGAGTACTGGGGTATCCCCCAGGGGAGCCCAGGAAATTGGGGTTGCAGTGCTGAGCAGCAAAAGGCAGTGAGTAGACCCACTCCTCATCCCGCCGTAGGGCCATGCCAGCTCCTTCTGCCCCTCTGCAGAGTCACCTTCTGTGGGATCTGCTGCAAGAAGTACGTGGAAGCCAACATCTCCCAGAAATCCCGCACCACGGTCAAGTACACCATGAAGACACTGGCCAGCAGTTCAGAGACCATCATCTTCATGTTTCTGGGCATCTCGGCTGTGGACACCTCCAAGTGGACATGGGACACGGCACTGGTGCTGGGAACACTGTTCTTCATCCTGCTCTTCAGAGCTGTGGGTCAGTCTGTCCCGCTGTGTATGTGGCCGGTACCACACAGCCCTTTTCATGCCAAAAAGGGATATTCCCCAAGAAAGGTTGGGGCACAAGGCCAGCCATGGATCCTGGCTGGGATTTTGTGCCATCTCCTGGAGCAGGCAGGGTTCTTCCAGCATTCCAGGCTCTCCTTCTCCTTCTTCCCCAGGTGTTGTCCTCCAGACCTACGTGCTCAACCGCTTCCGCCTCATCCCCCTGGACAGGATTGACCAGGTGGTCATGTCATATGGTGGCCTCCGTGGGGCCGTGGCCTTCGCCTTGGTCATCCTGCTGGACGGGGAAAAGGTGAAAGCCAAGGACTACTTTGTGGCAACGACCATCGTGGTGGTGTTCTTCACTGTCATTGTGCAGGTGAGGATGGGCATTGTGCCCTCCTTCAGGGCTGCTTTCTTGCCCCAGAACTGGCCTGGGGACATGTGCTTTGGGAAAATATCCTTTTTTTCAAATGACTTTGTTCCTCAGTGCTTTCTGGCATCCCATCCATCAGCAGGTGTGCCGGACCACTATGGGACTGTTGTGATGACGGGGCCATGGCCCATGTTCTTCTCCCACTGGCTTTTTGTTCTGTTCTCCAGTAGCTCCAAGAGTGTGTGCCTGTCCAGGCTGCTCTCTTTACAAAGCTGCTGATGGGCCCCAGCTCTGGCATTCATCGCCCAGGGAAGGGAAGCCATGGGGAGGATGAATATGAGTGTAGGGGAAGGAGGACTGATGCCTTGAGAGGCCACCTAGAAACAGAGACTAGACAGGAGTAAGGGAATAAAGGTGGGTATTTATTCGAAAGGCCTTCAAAGGTACACCCTGGGAAGCCAAGTGTACCAGGCTGGACCCAAAGATGGACCCCAAGATGGACGACGAGTCACGAGTTTTTCACACCTTTATAAGTTGGGTCCATTTGCATATCAGGATAAATTTGCCAATTAAAACTTTGCAATTTCCCCCAGCTTGCCCCCGAACTTTTAGAGGCTTTGGGCCTGGGAAGTCTGGGTGTCCTTGAAGAGCAGGCCCAGAGAGGCCCAGAGACTTGTTATGTCTATCTTAGCATGAGAGAACAGCAGCTAACAAGACTACAAAGCATCTCAGAGTTACACATTAGGCAATACAGAATTTGAAAAATATAAGAGTCAAAATCTAAGGCATCAAGGCCATGGCACAGGGATCGGGTTGGTAGGGGCACGCGTGGCTGGCACAGCCACTGTCCCGTCACTTCGTGCTGCTTCTGCTCCCCGTGCCCCAGCCATGCACCCTCTCGCCCTCCCAGTCTTTCCCTTGCCTTCTCCTGCCATTCTAGGGCCTCACCATCAAACCCCTGGTGACGTGGCTGAAGGTGAAGCGCAGTGACCACCACAAACCCACGCTGAACGAGGAGCTGCATGAGCACGTAGGTGATAGTGCCGGAGGCTGCCCAGCTCCCCACACCTGTGGGGCTGGGCGAGGGCCATGTATGACCTCGGCACCCCCGGGGCACCCGCAGCCTTGCCACCACTCACCCTCTTCCCCTCACTCAAGGCCTTTGACCACATCCTGGCAGCAGTGGAGGACATCGTGGGGCACCACGGCTACCACTACTGGCGGGACAAGTGAGTGTCTCAGACAGGATCCTCTGCTGACTGTTGGGTGAATGGGAGACACGTGCCAGCCACAGGGACACCTCAGGGTTCTCACAGGAGGACACCCCTGCTGTAGACAGGGCAGCAGGACCAGGAAGCCTGTATGTCTGTCCATCAGTCTGGATAGGTACCATCTGGCTGCTGTTGTGCAGCAGACCAAGATCACAAAAGCATCCCAGAGCGAGGTCAGGCAGGTGTGGCTGGGGATGCTGTGGAGCTGGCATTGCTTGCCAAAGTCAGAACTTGGGGTGTCCATGCTGGTGGCAATGGCCCTCTGCCTCTTCATGGATGGAACTGTGCTGGGCACAGAGGAGGGAACAGCCCTGTTCCTGCCTGGGCAGTGTTTATCTGCAGCCCAGCAACAGGAAAAGGATGCAAAAAGCCTGTTTCCTGCAGGGGAAGTGCTCCAGCAGGGTGGCCCCAGTCCTACTCCCACTGCCTCCCGCAGACCCGCTGGTGTCTGGCTTCCCCTTGGGCAGGCTGAAGGGTCACCATGTCCCCTCCCCTCCTGCTGTCCCTGACAATGTGTCCCTGTGCATAGCCAGGTCCTGTGTGCCCAGCCTCCCTTTGCCACACTTTGGACACTCAGCTTCGTGTGGGTGGATATCCCTGGCTGTGGTACCCCATGCGCGCTAAACTGCCTGTGTCTTCATCTCATGGCAGGTGGGAGCAGTTTGACAAGAAATACCTGAGCCAGCTCCTGATGCGGAAATCTGCCTACAGGCTGCGAGATGAGATCTGGGATGTTTACTACAAGCTGAACATCCGTGATGCTATCAGCTTTGTCGATCAGGTACAGGGAGTAGTGGTGTCCACATGGCAGGACAGCCTTGGCAGGAGAGGTTCCCCTCATGTATGGCCACATGTGCATTCTCTGGCCAGGCAGTGGGGACCTGCCCAGCCCAGCTGGGTCCTTGCTGTCCTGATGTCAGCCTTGTCCTCCCACCTCCCAGGGTGGCCATGTGCTCTCGGCTGCCAAGCTGGCGCTGCCCTCCATGCCCAGCCGCACGTCCATGTCAGAGTCATCAGTCACAAACCTCCTGTGAGTACGAGCAACCCTGTGTGCCCCTGGACAGACTTCGCTGGACCTCGCAGCTGCCCTCTTCCCTGGGGGCTGGCACAATGTGGGCATGGAGCCCAGCCCCTCCGTCTCCCCGCAGGAGGGAGAGCGGGAGCGGCGCGTGCCTGGACCTGCAGGTGATCGACACGGTGCGGAGCCGCCGGGACAAGGAGGACGCTGCCATGCACCACGTGCTGCGAGGGAGCCTCTACAAGCCCCGCCGGCGGGTGAGCACTCCCGGGCCACGGCGTGCGGCTGACCCCGAGGGGAGCAGCACCCGCAAGAGGAGCAGGGCTGGACGATGCTCTGTGGGGCCAGCTGCTCACCCTGTGTCTCTTTGCCTCTCCCTCGGCCAGTACAAGGCCAGCTACAGCCGTCACTTCATCTCTCCAGATAAACAAGAGCGCCAAGATAAAGAAATCTTCCGGCAGAACATGAAGAGGCGTCTGGAGACCTTCAAGTCCACAAAGCACAATGTCTGCTCCTCCAAGAGCAAGGCCAGGCTGAAGGAGAAAGGCAGGAAAAAGGCAAGTCCTCCCCAGGCTCCTGTTCTTTTCCTAGCTCTGAGATTTGGCCTCCCCCAGGATGCAGTAAGAGAGATTCTTTTGGGGTGTAGGTGAGGTGCTGCAGGGCATCAGCACCTCCAGAGCCAGAGGGGAAAGCGGCTCATCTCTTCTCAGTCCTGTTGATGCTGCAGGTGTTGTGTGTCCACGTGTCCCCAGCATGCCATCAGTGCTGTGGGGTGGCTCTTCACTGAGCAAAGCCCTGGAGGAGCCCCAGGTTCATTTTCCAAGAGCACTCAGCATAAAGCAGCCTCAATGTGGGTGCAGATCCAGGCTCAGAAGTGTGGCACTGCATCTCAGATTGAGCCTTAGGTGTCTTCTTTTGTTTGGAGGCTTTTGAAGCCATTGCAGCTGAGCAGTTCATTGTGGGGCCACGAAGATGCAAAGCCTACGGACTAGGAACCATCTTCCATGTAGCCAGGGTGGGAATCTGCATGCCAAATGTTGGCTGGCTCGCAGGACCACTTGTTGCACTTAGGGCTGTACACAGGGCAGGTTCCAGCCAGTTCCTCTTCTTTCACAGAAGAACATCTCTCTGACCAAAGAGGCACCCAACGGGAAGACGCACAGGAATGTCCCCTGGCAGGATGCAGGTAAGGCCAGTGGCAGGTGAGAATGGCAGGTCCTGGCAAGGGGACCTGGTGGGGTGGGATGGGAACACCTGCTGTGCCTGCCCACTGCCAGCTTGGTGGGATGACAGCACCCAGGGTCATGCTAGCAACAAACCAACCCCCTCCATGTGCCTGCAGCTCCTGTCCTGGTGATGGTCAGCTCCGAGGAGGAGGAGAGTGATAGCTCAGAGACGGAGAAAGAGGACGACGAGGGGATCGTGTTCGTTGCTCGAGCCACTGATGAGGTCCTGCAGGGAAAGACAACTCCTGGTAGGCACCAATGCCCCCTGCCAGGGCAGCTGCCATTGGGTAGCTTGTCCTTCCTCTGCCTGGGGAGAAAAGTTGCCTTGGCCTGGGCAAAACCAAAGTCAACAGAGCATGAATGGGAGAATCACTGTCCTCTGGAGGCATGGCAGAGCCTCCCTGTGTCCTGCATTCCTGGGCCAACATATGGTGTCATTCTTGGGGTTGTCCTGCATAGGGGAAGGAGTTGGGCTCCATAATCTTTGTGGGTTCCTTCCAACTCAGGGTATTCTAGGATTCTATGGCCATTTGGTAGCGGTTGGTTCTGCAATGTTTGCAGGGTCCAAGGAGAGACTGAGAGCTATGCAAGCTCCCTCTCACTGTCCCTCCATCTGCATCTCCAGGCAGCCTGGATGTCTGCCCCAGCCCCTGCATCATCCCTCCGTCGCCAACCTTGGCAGAGAAGGAGCTGCCATGGAAAGGAGACCAGGCTGATCTGGCTGTTTATGTCTCCTCGGAGACCACCAAAATCGTGCCAGTGGATATGCAGAAGGCGTGGAACCAAAGCATCTCCTCCCTGGAGAGCATCGCTTCTCCCCCAGGCATCGAGAGCGGACCTCAGCACAGGAGATTTGCCTGCCCTGTGCTGGAGGAGCAACCCCAGTCTGCAAGCCAGGCAATGCCAGAGCAGAGCTCCTGCTTCCAGTTCCCCAGCCATGTCTCCAAGAGTGGCCGGTCACAGAGTGACAGCAGTCCGGATGGTCCTGAGCAGCAGGAGCTGCAGCCTTTGATGGCCACAGAGGAGCAGGGCAGGATGCCACCCACTGCAGAGCCCAGGTGGCTGATGTTCAACAGAGCAAGCCACCTCTGAGGCACTCTGTGGACTGGGAAGGGGCTGGGGGCTGCAGACAGGCTATGACCTGCTGACTACTCTGTCTTGTATTGCAAAGCTTGTGTGTGTCTCCATAAACTCCAGGAGTGGAAGGAGAACCCAGTACTCCTGGAGCTGTACTCTGGGGTGCGCTTTGCCCATGCACCTACTGATCCAAACCTGGTCAATAGTTGGTCTTTGTGCTGCGACAGCAGGTACCAGCCCCTGTCTACCCAGGGAGGCACAGATCCCAAACCTCATTCTTCCTCTCTGGTCCCTACACATCTCTGCAGCTGGGAGGTTAGAGATATTTCTCCCAGGGCTGGGATCCCAAACAGACTTGATCCTGTCATGGCTGTGCTGCCCTGAGGTGGTGGCTGCTGGCAGGTGGGTGCGGCTGCTCACAGGTGTAGGAGTATGAGCTGATCTCCAGCCTGGCTGTGAGTAGGAGACCTCTGGCAAAGGGCTGGGAGCAGTGCTGGTGCACAAGAGCCCACCCACACCCAGTGACTGAGCCATTGACTTCAAGGTGGCCACAGTGCTGGTTCCTCACAGCGTGCATGGAGCTCAGCCAGGAGCTCAGAGATAGGCTCCTTGCCACGACAGCTCTGCGTTCCCCGGGCTGTGGAGGCACCACAGAGACAAGGGCATGACTTTCTCAGGACTGGGAGCAGCGCTCCTGGGGTTTGGCTCCACCAGGAGCTGGACTCGTGAACCCATACGCACAGGGACTTCTCTTACAGCCAACCTGCTGTGCCAGCCTCATGCCTGTCGCCTGGATGTGCTCCCAACAGCTGCAGTGTTCAGCTTTCTGGCTTTACTAGGAGGCAGCTGCCCTGCACAGCATCCTTGGTGTTCATTCTGCCCACGTCCCAGTCCCTCCATCTGCCTGCGGTGCATCACCTGGAGGACTGGTCATGGTGCAGGGAGTGGAGCAAGCAGCAGGTATGAATGTACATCAGGAACAGGGGTGATGGGTGTGAGCAGAGTGCATCTTCAAAGGTCTGTCCCCAACACCTGCATCCCAGCCACCCTTGCTCTCTCCTCAGAGGGTGGTGGGACCCGTTGGCCCACACGATGAATTATTTCTGGTGTGACCCCAAGGGCCAGGAATTGCTCCCCAAGAACTGCTCAGCACACAAAAGAGCACAATGGCTGGGCACAGGCAGAGCAGGAGGGTTGGGGGTGCTCCTGTTTGGGAAAAATGGGGACTTGGACTGTTAATGCTCCAAAGCAGATAAAAACCTGCCTGTTCCAGCTCTGTGGGTGTGCTGAGACAGCAGGTGCCAAGGGGACACTTGGATGCACTGGGTGGGTGAGCCCAATGTGGAGCAGGTGAGCTGATGGGACAACCAACACTGTCAGCAGAGCTCAGCAGAGGCCCTTCAGCTCTGTACCTGTTCCACCAGATGAGCATGAGGTTTTTAAAAGGTTTTTATATAGTTTTGCATTTCTGGTATGACTTATTCTAGTTTTGATTTCTGATATTGGGCCATACTAAATCTCTAGTTGGGTCAGTGTTTTCTGTAGCCATGGGCACCACAAATGACTCAAGACTTAATATATTATTTGCAAGGATATTGTTATAATGTGAAAATATATGCAGAGTATTTTGTAATGTTCAATAAACTGGAGTTGGAGCAGACGTTGTGGTCTGGTCTGTCTGCTGTCTGGGAACCTCTGCCCATCCTGGGTTGGTTCTCCTTTGCAGGCACCGTGTCCCTGTGCCTCTCCATTCTTCTCCACCCGAGGCCCCAACCCCCCTTTCAGCCAGGATGTGCCTAACTGGATTTCCTGGTTTCCATAAAGTGTGTGGAAAATGTGGAATTCTTTCCAAAGAGACGCTTGCCTGCAGCCGTCGTTAGGCCGTGCAGAGGGAGCAGCCAGCGAGAGGCTGGGCCCTTCTGCCCAGAGCTCTGGCTGCACAGCCACCAGCATGCTGGAAGCCCACATCTTCCCATGTCCTCTCTCCTTGCCAAAAATATGTTTCAAAGGGGTGTCTTTCAGGGTATTCTGGGTCACAGGAGCCTCCTTGCATCGGTGTGTGCTTGTTTTGCTCTTCCCTTGATCTCCTGGTCTCTGCTTTTCCTGTAGGAGAGTAAACACAGTTTATTTGACTCACAAGGTAGATGTTTGGCTTGTATTGAACCTGGCATCCACTAACAGCCCCAGGTCCTTTTTTTGCAGGGTCAAATGCAGCTCCTAGCCCTGGGAGGTTTGCACTGGCCCCTGTGGAAGCTCTTGCTCCTTGTGACATTCCCCATCTGCCTTGCATCCCACCGACAGCACTACTGGCTGAGCTGTGCTCGGTCTGCTGGACCTCAGTGCCAGCATCGCCTGCAGACACAATTGCCTTGGCAGTGCACCAGCCTGTGTGGACCAGGTTGTTGTCTGGAAGAGGTGGGTCTGCAGCCTTTAGGTCCTCAGAGGAAGGAAAGCAAACATCTCAGCTTCAGGAAACGCTGGAGCTGGTTGCTGCTCTCTCATCCAGATACCTGAGCCTAGCCGCTAATGTGTGTGCAGGCTCTCCATGCCACCAGCCAGCAGCTCAGAGCCCCTTCTTCCCACTCTCAACCCCAGCCTTGTTGGGAGCAGGGATGGTGGCTCCTTGCCAGTTTTTATTCTTGTACTCCACTCTGTATTTCACCTTAGAGTGTCCTGCCTGCATAGGACTGCTCTGATTCTTCCAGCATTGCACAGAGTCTTCTCTTTCAGCCTAAAAATACTAAAGTGCTTCAGTGGAAAAACACAAGGAGTGGGCCAAACCACAAATGCATGTGCCCAAACCTCTGCTTCTCCAGGAGAGAGTAAGGCACAACCAGAGGAGCTGCTTGTCAGAACATACAACCCTCTGACAGTTACTGTAAGCAACCCCATCCGAGAGCAGACCTGTCATTTTGCACCCAGGCTTCTGTTTAGAGCCTGCCATTAAACCTGCACAGTTTTTCCACAGGCATTTGCTTTCTCCAATACTCAGCTCCTCCAGTTCCTCTGTGGTAACAAAACTTGTGAAGTCAGCAGGGGATGCAAGGCAGCTCTGGCATCAGCTGTGTGGAAGAGCTGTGGGCAATTGATTGGTGTTGGCCATTTTACAAGTGAGTCTTAAAATTGCCACATTGCTTTTGCACAATGCACATTGGAGCATCAGGTAAATTTCAGACTGGAAGGGGCTTGGGAGGTCCATGGTCCAACCCCAGCTCCCTGCAGGGCTGGTAGCAAAGCTAGAGCAGGTAGCTCAGAGCCCTGTCCCACTGGATTTGGAATGTCCCTGAGGATGGAGGTGTCAACTGTCCCTGTCCTAGAGCCACACCACAGCTACACCAGTCTTACACAGAATGAATTTCTCCTTATGCCCAGTAAATATTTCCCCTGGGGCAGGTTGTCCCTGTTACCTCTTGTTCTTCCAAGCATGTCTCTGGGAAGAGTTGGGCTGTGGTTTCTGTGCACCACCTTGTTGGTAGCTCCCCTCTGCCTTGTCTTCCTGAAGCTGGTTCTCTGACATATATATGTCTATATTTATACATATGTGTATTTATATATTCTTTTGGGAAGCCCCAGATTGGAACTAGCACCCAGTTGTGTCTCACAGGTACCAAGACCAAGAAATAATAATTTTCTTGAACCTGCCAGCTTCATATTCTCCACTGCAGCAAGGGTGCTGTTGACTCATGTGTGTGGTTGCTGATCCTGCTGTGTTTCTGGAGCACTTCTGACACCCTCTTGGGAGGCTTTCACACTGCTCTATACAGGCAGAAGCAGTGGGAAGCGAGTGAATAGGAGACAGCTCCTCAGCTCTCACTCACACAGAGTGGCAGAGGCTTTGGCCTTGTTCATATCTTCGTGAAGAACAGCAGGATGGCAAATGCAGAAGAATTCACGAGAGTTGTTCGGTCTGATTGTATCTGGTACAAATATTTTGGAGACACATCAGTCTGTTCCTTGCTCCTGCCTCCTCATGTCCATCTGTCCAGGCATCTACCTCACCTATGATCAGACTGAACACCTCCCCTGAATTCTGCGTTTGCCTTCTGGCTCTTCGCACATGAAGCAGCTATCCCTGCTCCCTGCTTTCACTGGAAGCCTCCTGTGCCTGTTGGCAGACGGAACAATTCGTTTTCCCTGTGGCATTACCTCCGGAGGGGGATGCCAGCCCTGACCCTGGTGTGCCCCGCTGCGCTGGCTGGCGAAGCTGTGCAGAAGTTGCTCGGCTGACGGGATGCGAGCGGCCGGGGCTGTGCCGCGAGTGGTGACGGAGCCGGGATCAGGCGGCAGCCGGGGAGGATAATGAGGAACAGATTCGCGCTGGGCAGTGGTTCCCATGCTGCGTTCCAGGGCAGAGCGGCCAGGATGGGAGAGCCTTTGTGCTCCGCGCTGCAGCCCTCCGGCTCGTGTGGAGCCAGCCCCTCGGCTCCCCCGGGTGGCCCCGCCGGCTGCCGGCAGTGAGCGGCCCCGGGCTCCCCGCAGCGTTGGGGACCCTCCCAGCGGCTGTGCCACCCGTCGGGCTGCAGGGTGCCTTTCCCCAGAAGGCTTTCCCCACAGCCCGGCTGCGCAAGGGAGCAGGCTGCAGCGTGGACTGGCTGAGGACAGTCAAGATCAGAGGGATCTTAAGGTCAGCAGGAGCTGGGTGGGGTGATCCACACCTCCCTTCGTGGCTCAGACTTCCTTGCTTTTCCCTGGAGGAGCAAACGAGACTGTGGGAATCCCTGAGGACTGCGTGGTGAGGTTGCTGCTCCTGGGGATTTCTGCAGAACAGCCAGAGTGGAAGCCAACGTGGTGGGGGCTTTGATTTTACAACTACTCCCGATCCAAGAGTTGTGATCTTCCCTGCAGCCAGACACAGCTGTTCCTCATAGCCACTTGGAAGGCAAGGATCCCTGAAGAAGCCACCTGAGCTCCTCTCACCTCATCTTCTCCTGGCGTCTGTGGCCACACACCCAGGCTGTCCTGAAGGTAAATGAAACGTGTGGCGGGTTAGTTCGAGAGGGAGGGAGAGTACTGAGGACACTTTGGCGAGGTGGCCACCAGCCCAGGTGGTCTGGTCTACATCAGACCACAGGTCATCCCGACCTTGTGGGCAGCCAAAGAAGAAGGGCTTGGAAAGGCCACAGGACACTGGTAGTGACCAAACTCTGCAGCAGCTGTGCTTTCCTCTGTCACAGCAATGTGAGGCAATCCCTGCTTGCACACAAGCTTTGCCTCCTGGAGCCCAGCTAAGCCCATGCTGTTGGAGAGCCATTTAAAGCATTGCTTTGGCTCCTTGGCTGGCTGGGGGGAAGTTGGCTTCTGGCTGTGCACCCACCTGGGGCCTTGCCGTATGTGGCTCCCTGGCAGTTTTGGGTCTCTGAGGCTCTCACAGGCAGCTGGATGAGCTGTGGTCTCAGAGCTGCCCTGAGAGCCCTCCTGTAGGCTTGGCTGATACTGGGACCATGTGAATATCACTTGTGCAGGAGTCACCCCCTCCAGATTTCTCCTGGACATTTGGCTGCTCTCTCAGAAGTCCCAGTCTCCCAAGGGCCAGGATATTTTCTTCTCTACCTCATATGTGCACATAGATACACCTATTTTCAGTAGACATCCCTACTCTCTTCTATTCATGGAGAAAGCTGGTAAAAGCTTCAGAAAGGTACCCCAGAAAGACAGAAAAAAAAAATAAAAAAGAAACAACCATGAAGGCTCATCGGTTTTCCCATGTCGTGGTGTGGGGCTGGCTGATGGGAGCCGGCCGGTGGAGCAGCACCAGCCACATGTGCTGGGATGGAAGGGCTGTGGAACAAGTAGGTGGGACAGGTTGCTGCCGGGCAGTTAATCCATGATCCCTGCTAGACTCACTCCCATCTTTGCTTTATTGTGCTAGGGAATAGATAGAACTGTTATAAATGTTTAACTTCTTTTTTTTTCCCTTAGTAAAAATAGCTTTAGAAGCAAACAGGAAATTACAGACTGAGGAGTGCAGTGAAGGGGGGAAAAGTCAGGCAGTTACCTCGCTGTGCTTGGATTTGTCTATAAATACAGCTCCACGTGGGGTGTCACTTGTCCAAATGCAACCAGACCGCCCCCGAACTGGTGGGGGTCGGGGAACGGGGGTGTAGGGGAGCATCTCCCCTCCGGCGAGGGTGACGCACGGAGGGTCGGAAGAGGGGCCGGCGCTGGCCGAGTACCG
>VZRO01004192.1:0-96292 GCA_013397915.1 Daphoenositta chrysoptera | reverse complement strand
GCCCCGGCCCGCCCGCCAACATGGCGGCCGCGCCCCCTCAGGGAGCCCCCGGCGGGGCGGGCGCGGAGGAGCGTGGCCCAAAGGCGCCGGGGGTTCCATGACGGGCTAGTCTTAAGGAAGAAGACGATATACATGTGGTAGTTTCAGGCCTCCTTTGGTGTACCAGCCCAAGTTGCTGCCCGGCTCCCTCCCGCTCTGCTGATGGCGGGTGCGATGTGCAGGTTCATTCACCAGCTCACACTCTTTCTCAGACATCTTCATCTCACCCAGCAGCAAACGCAGGGAGGGGCTGCAAAATATGACCCAAAACCAAAGCGTTTTTTTACTGTGAGGGTGGTGAGACACTGGAACATGTTGCCTAGGGAGGTTGTAGTTGTCCCAACCCTGGAAGTGTTCAAAGCCAGGCTGGATAAAGTCTTGAGCAGTCTGGTCTAGTGGGAGGTGTCCCTGCCCATGGCAAGAAGGGTTGGGATAGAATGATCTTTAATGTCCATTCCAACTTCTTAATATTGTATGCATAAAAAAAAAGAAGCAGCAAAAACCACACACTTGGACCTATGTGTTTCTGCGGTGGGGAGGAAGCTCTTGACCCACTTGTCCCTCCTCCCCCCAAGCTCCTCCAAAGGCTCATGGCCCCCGTCTAACAGTCCTGTATGAACCCCAGAAGGGTCTAAGCCTCCTCGAACCTTCCCATGGCTGCTCTGTAGCTGGCCTTACCCTGTCTCGATTTGGGAGCAGAGGTCCCTCCGCAAGGAGGAAGAGAGCAGCAATATTATGGAAGAAGGGCAAGTGAGAGGGAGAGAGGACAGATTGGTGACAGGAGGCAGGAGCCCTCTGCCCCGCCTGTCTGAAGGGGAAGCTGCTCATGTCCTTCAGGAGACACATTGTTATTGCTGCTGATAGCATCGAAGTTTCCTGCCGGTGCTCTCCAGCCCCTGGTGCCAGGGAGGGGAGGTGCCCACCCCAGCTGGAACCAGGCTCACAGCATGTCAGTCATGTGCTGCTTCCCAGTGCTTCCTCTACCCCCAGCCCACACTGGGAACAAAGGGTCTCTGGTACAGCAGCTATGATCCACATCACACCACCTCCTCTCTGTGCCCTGTGTCCCACCTGCCTGTGTTCCTGCCTGGCATCTTTGCTGTAGGCATTCCCTGAGGTTCACTCCTCTAATTGCCAGCTGTGGATGTTCCATGGCAGACTGCTCCTATCCCTGTCAAACCAGCCCTACCCAGTGGCATTTAAGGAGCCTTCTCAGTGCTCTGATCTGCAGTCAGCAGAGTTTGCTCCAGATTCCCCTGGGAAGAAGACCCTGACCCCAAACTTCTCTTTGCCCACTGCAGAGTGACTGAACGTCAGCCTGAAGGCCTTGCAGAGCTGCTGGAGGACTGAGATCTTTCCCCTTTGCTACCAGCTGGGCAAGGCTAGAGGGGGACAAAGTAGGTCTCTTCTGTAACTGGGGAAACTGCCAGACCCTGAGCAGGTTGTCATTGCCCTGTTGGAAATACCAATGGGATTACAGGTAGTTTGAGAAGCACCTGGAGGACTCACAGTGGGACTGCTTGAGTTCAGTGGGCAACACAGCCCAGCTGTGACAGGCACCACGACAGCTGGTCCCAGGGAACGCCCATGCAGCTCTATAAGGCACTGACTGGAGCTGGAGTTGCATCTTGGGGCTATTGCTCTGCCCCAGGGAGTGCTGAGCAAACTTAGCTGCTTCTCTGCCTGTCTGCTCTGGAGGAGCAAACTGCAGGCAGGTGAGAGCTTTCTTTCTCTCTGGAGACGTTCTGCCATGGGAGAATGGTTTGCAAGAGCTGCTGGGATCTGCTGGGTAGAGGCTCTGCAAATGCTGACTGTAAGTGTGGGGTTTGGAGGGTTTGGATGGGAGCTTGGCAGAGTGTGCACCCAGGGGGAATAGCAGTTCTGGGGGTCAGACCTCTTGTTGCCCCAGGTAGGACCCAGGAGCTGGTCCTGGCTCTGCAAGCTGTGGAGCAGAGACTGCAGCCAGTGGTCGGAGCAGGGGTCGCTGCTCCCCTGGTTAGAGCTGCCAGCCCTGCCTCCTGGCAGGGCATAGTTGGATTTAGGTTGGTTTTGGGAAGAGAAGGGATGGGTCTCCAGATTAGAAGTGTGTCCCAGCCCTTGTCTGGTAAATGGTTGGTGCTCAGTGGCACCTTCCAAGGGATGTACCCACTTCTCTTGGTGTGGGCTGGGCAGGTGTCTTATGCTGGGCTGGTTGCTCAGGCATGAGCTGGGCACAGAGCAGGGACACAAGTGGGGGGCTCCTGGTGGTGTGGAGCCATGGAGGGGGGTGTCTGTCTGTCATCACAATGCTTACTCTGCCAAGCAGACCTGGAAAGAGGAGCAGGCCCTGGCAGCTGTGACTGAGGATGGAATTTGCAGTGGTGTGTGACCCTGTGTTCCATGACTCCCTTGTCTGTGGGAGAGGGGCCGGGGCAGGAAGGGTGTGGGTGCCCGCTGGCACGTCTAGCTCAGAGGTGAGCGTGCTGTCTCGGAGAGCACACTAAACATGTGCTGTGGGGCTAAATGGCATGCAACATCACTGCCAGGAGGGAAGGTAAACAGATGACTCCTCTGTGCCATTAAATACATGGGATCTGGGGAGAGATGGGTCGCTTTTAGGTTGCTCTTCAGAAAAAGCTGACCTGTTCTTCTGTTCAGAGATTGTGGTGAGTTTTGAAGCAACAATCCTGAAACCACATATGGATTTCTAAGCCAAGAGCACTTTGTTCTCAGGGCAGGCAGTGGCTAAACTCTGGGGGAGACAGACAAGTAGCTCCTCTTAAACCATTTAAGCTCTCTTGACTCCACATTCACAGAGGCGTGTCCCTTCCTGGCTCTGTGTCTTACAGGCTCTTGGCGGGGGTTGGGATATTTTCTCCAGTATGGTCGCATCCTGCCAACCAGTGCACCTGCCTAGTACTCAAAGCACCAGAATGCTGAGACCCAGCACCCAAGAGGGGCGTCCACTGCAGTGGGGAAACACCTCAGGGGGTGGGTGCACTGGGACGGTGTCTGATTGGGCAGGGGGCTGGGTTTCTGTCCAAGCCCTGCTCCTACCTGTGCTGGCTGCGTTCATCACTTCAAGGAGAAGTCTCTGGAGACTGTTGTAGAGGCATTAAACCAAGAGTGGTGGGCAGCACGGCCACTTCATAAGGCCTGGAGGCACCTCTGTGTGTCCCCTCCCTGGCCCAAAGTTAAAGGAGCCCAAAGCTGCTCAGACTGAGATGGGTGCCTCGGGTGAGTGCAGAAGCAGGACTTTGTCCTGGGGACTCTGGCAGTGATTGATGCCAGCTGAGCCAAAACCCAGGGCACTTGGGGATGCCTGGAGCTAGTCTAACCAGCAAGTACTCTGCATGTATGGAGTCCAGCTGGCTTGTCTGGGAAGACCCTGTATGTCATCAAGGTGTGCCTTCATATCTGGGTAGAGGTTGTAAGGCTGATGTTCCCCTGCTTGCATTGCTTCTCTGTGGGACTGCACACTATGAGCTTGGACTTAGAACCATAAAATGGTTTGGGTTGTAAGGAACCTCAGAATTCCAACCCTCCTGCCACAGGCAGGAATGCCACCCACTAGACCAGATTGCTCAAAGCCCTGTCCAACTTGGCCTTGAACACTTCCATGGGTGGGACATCCACAGCTTTTCTGGGCAACCTGAGCCAGTGCCTCACCATCCTTTGAGTAAAGAATTTCTTCCTAACACCTAATCTAAATCTCTCCTCTTTTAGCTTAAAACCACTCCCCCTTGTCCTATCACTGTCTGCCTGCACAAAAGCTTCTGTGTTTTTTTGTAAGCTTCCTTTAGGTACTGGAAGGGGCTCTAAGATCTCTCCAAAACCTTCTCTGCTGCATGCTGAACAGTTCTAACTCTCTCAGCCTGTCCTCATAGAAGAGGTGCTCCAGCCCTAGGATCATTTTTGTGGCCTCCTCTGGACTTGCTCTACCAGGTCCATGTCATTCCTGTGCTGAGGACCCAGACCTGGATGCAGTACTCCAAGGCGGGTTTCATGGGGGCAGAGGGGGAGAATCACCTCTCTCAATATGTGCTGCAGCCAGCTCGATGTGTGAATTTTAAAAAAAAATTTATTCCTCTCCCTTCTTTCCCTTGTGGTGCACATGGGTATTTGAGCCCCCCAAGTGGGACTTTCCCGATTTCTGTCTGTACAAAATACCTCCCATAAGGGTTCCTGATGGTTAACTGCCGGCCATGGTTGCACATGGCACTGAACAACATCTTGAATTGTAGCTGGAGACCTAGTAATTGAGTTGCTTCTGTTCCTTCAGATGGTGAGCGTGACCAGCTGTTGTTATGTAGTCTCTCCTTCAGTCCTTCTGGGAAATCACACCATGATTATATTTCTGGCTTAAGAAATTTTTTTCGCTAATCAGACTGGGCCTCACAAAGAGGTTGCCACTTAGTGGTAATTACTTGCTTTAGAAGCTGAATGTCTCCTGAGGATTGCAAATAGCGGATTATCAAATTAATTAGTTAAACCAAGATGTGCTTTTGTGAAGCCAAGACCTGCTTTACTTGTGATCTGAAATAAAGGTTTAAATGTTATTAAACTGTATACAACCCGGTCTTGTCTCCCTAATGGGGAGAGTTAGTTCTTTCCTGAAGTGTAGTTGGTAGAAAGGGCTGCTTGCAGCTCTACTTGCTGCAGCACTTGTTGCCTTTCTTTAACAAAGCCTGTTTAGAGCAAAATCTATCACTGGTTTTAAGGCTTGTTCTGGGTGGGGTGTAATGCTGCTTCTTGGTGGCTTCCCCTGTTTTTGTAGGCTGTCAAGTGGAAGGGGTGTAGGGCTGGAGTTGGACTTCAGTGATCCTTGTGGATCCCTTCCAAGTTAGGATATTCTATGAGGGTTCATGGTGGATAGCTTGGTAGGATGGTTACATACCTTTCCTTTCAGGGTACAGCTTAATCCATGGGATATCTGCATTGCCATGTCTGTGCACATGGGAGCTGGTGGAGAGCCCCAGTCTGGTGATGAGTTGCCTGGAAGTAGATTCAGAGACATCCACTTATCAATGGGTTAGCAGGAGCCAGAGATCCTGGAGCAGTGCTCTGCCACAGCCCATTCCCAGGCTCTCCATTCCTTCAGAAGTCTCTGCGGCCATAGGAGGTTCCCTATGTTGTGCTGAGGACTGCACGAGTGATCACTCTAAGCTAACATGGAGCTCATGGGGGTATTTTCCTAAGAGCTGTTGGCCACAGAAATGTAATCGTCCTGCTAACATCCATCTTGCACAATTTCCCCTAGGTCAGGAGATGTCCTTATCTGGCATCTAAAACATCTGTCCTGTGTTGCTTCCAGTATAGCTGAATCCTATTCATAAAAGAATTGAGCATTTCCTGATTTGCGCAACTGAAAATAAGCAGAACTCTAAGTGTTGGCTCAAAGGTCCTTTCCCTGTCTCCTACCTCTGTCTGTGCTCTCTCCCAGCTCTACGTTGTGGTACTGCTTTAGGCACTTGAGAAATACTGCAACTCCAGAAACCAGATCCAGGAAAGGAGAAAGGAAGCGAGGGGAAAGAGATGAGGGTCTTAAGTTAGAACCTCTGAAATTTTCAGAACAGTTGTACTGACCCCTCTTCCACCTCCTTTTCTTTCAACTCTGGGAAGGCCTCACAGCCTTCAAGGGTTGGCTCCCATCCTTCCTAATGTCAGTGTTTGCTGCCTTTTGCTGTAATTCACCTCTGGGACAGGCTGGGCTTAGCAATAGTCAGCTGCTGCTGAAGGTGGGTACCAAAGCAGTTCCCTTGGTGTAAAATTGCCCCTCAGTCCATGCAAAGGACCTGAGTCTGCTAGATGGGAAGCTGGGGCACCCAGGTCTCTGCCAGCATGGATGACAGCAGCCTTTTGCAGTGACTTCAGCAATTAAACCAACCCTGAGGAACGCGCAGGCCTCGCGCAAGAGCGAGGAGCTGCCCCTGCGAGGAGACAGAGTGAGACTGTGCTGGGAACAAGCACGGCATTGTTGTCAGCCTCAGTCAAGAGGGGCTTTTTAACACCCACTGAGGAGCTGGCTACAGCTGTCTCCCATGTGCTTGTGCGGGAAATGGATCTACAATGCAGAAGAGGGAAAGGCCACTTTGCAATTAAAAAAAAAAAGGAAACTATATTAGGATCCAGCCATGAGTAAACAGCAGTGCGATGTTCTCCTTAGCACCGTGCCTTGGCACAGGAAATCACGTCACTGCCTCCGACTGGGATGGGGGTGAGCTGAACTCAGGCTCTTCAGCCTGGAAATCCGTATTGGGGAAGGTGCTCCTGAGCTTTAAGTGCAGTGTAGGAAAGGGAGGAGGTGTGAGATTGGGCTCTAAACTGCTCTTGTGTTTGACAGCCTCTATAAATGGTGCTGCCGACTTCCTTGCATCCTTCTGAGTGGGGTTGGCTTGAGAGCTTGTGGAGAGCTTTCTTTTGTCATGGAAAATGGGATAGGAACAAGGCTCTGAGTACCTGTGTGATGCCTTCCTCATCTGTTTATGGGGATGCTGCAAGCTCCTACGCCACTTTCCTCTTTCTGTGAGAAGAGTATCACTTTTATCTCTCTGGCCATCAAAGAGCTGGAATTAGGTGGCTTGACAGTGTCTTACCTTCTAACTCAGAACTAAAAGAGATTAAAGCCTTGTGCTCCCAGGCCTGTGCAAGTCTCCTGAAGGAGTGAGGAAAGACAAAAGCTGCTCACCCTGGATCTGCTGCCAAAGGTCTGAGTGTAGGAGACTTGACCAGTTTAGTAACAGCTTGGGAGCAGGTTCTCTGCTCCATCCCCTTCATCCCCATGGGCTCTGGGGATGTCCCAGGCCTACCTGGCTCTGCATTGCCCTTTGTGATGCCTGGGGAGCACATGACTCTGTTTCAAAGGTGAGGTAGCTCCTGGCTTGTGCAGTAGCCCCCCTGAAGGAGCAGGAGCTTTGGCCTGCAACTGGAATAGCCCCAAAGAGCCCGGGCTTGGTACCCAGGCTGCTGATGCCCAGACTCTTTTGAGACTTCAGATCTCTGCTTGGAGACTGATCCCTCTGCAGACTCCAGGGTAATTGCAGTGACTTGTTTCCTGGATAAAAATAGTTGTACGCAAGGATGGGGCAATCACACATGGTATAATTTTTGGGGTTGTCCTGTGCAGAACAATGAATTGGATCTGATCCTTGTGGGTCCCTCCCAGCTCAGGATTTCTCTATGATTCTACAATTTGGGTTAGCCCTGGGCAGCCATGGCCTCTTGAAAGGAAACCTGCTGTAATGCTGCAGTTGTAGAAAGAGTGGGGACATTTCCATAAAACATCTGTACGTAAGAGGCATGTTGGATCTCTTCTGCCTCCTTTTATTCTGTGATGGGGATATGCCTCCAACAGAAATAGCCTGGTACTTCTGATAGCACAAAGCTTGTCACGGCCAGTCATGTGCATGCTGCAGAGACATCGCTCTTGGTGCTCCCTCCTCTCTGGGAGTGGGCCAGTCCCTAGGGAGACTCACAGCACCTGCAGGAAGATACTGCAAAGGTTAGCCAAATGTAGCTATGCTCATTGCCTGGGAGATGTGCTGGGGGAATATATGAAGGGCAAAGCTACTCTGCAAATGTAGCCTTGTGCAGACCCCGAAAGCTGTGGTCAGAGGCTCTGCTGGGGAAGTATGCCAGGCTCCTCACCCTCCTGATAGGAATATGAGGGGGAAAGAAAGGCTCTCTTGCATTCACAGACAAGAGCTAACATCTCAAATTAATCGTTGCAGATGACAACTAGGTTGTGCCTGTGCTGGGTTGTTAATACTTGTTGAGGTGGCAGGGATGCTCTCCTTCACCCAGTCTGGCATTAGCAACTGCTGTCACCTGACATGGACACTGCCTACAGAGGCAGTGCTGCTGTGGAGAGAAGGTGACGGGCTGTTTGAGGCCATGGGGGAGCCTCTGACAGCATGGGCTGTTTGCAAGCCAAGTGCTGAACAGTGAGGCAGCTGCTCAGCTCTGGTCACTGTCAGTGTCACAGCCCCTTTTAGGAGGACATCTCTTTGGCTTAAGGAAAGGAAACTGCAACCCTGCAGGGACTGTCATCCAGCCTTGCTGCCAATAGGAAACACAGCAGCACACCAAGCAGCTGCTGGATTGAATGGTTGGCTTTGGGGCTGCTCAAACTCCTGGCTGCTGGTTAGGTCTGGAAAAATGTGATGAGGCCATCATATGCAATGGAGTTTTAGGGCAAACTGTTGGCAGTCCTCCCTGGGAGAGGAGTATCTGAAGGTGGTGTTAAGCTGGACTAGCTCGCATGGCCTCTGCTGCTGGCCCTATGGAGCAGGGTTTGGGAAGGCTGTGGGACTCTGCCCCTTGAGCCAAGGCAGCAGACGTGTTGGTAGCAGTTGCTCCAGCTTCAGCAGGCAAGTACCCTTTGCTGTTCTACTTGCCCATGCAGGAGAAGATGTCTTCCCTTCTGCTGTAGGTCCTCACATCCTGCCTGAGTCACCCTGTCTCTTGGGATGGACTGGTTTGTGTGACCTTCCCCATAAGTGGGGACAAACAAGTTCCAGCACTGTGAACTCCTTGATGGAGGGTCAGTCCCAACCGAGGCTTCTGAGACCATGCACTGCTCAGGCTGGGGAGGCAGTTTCTGGTCCCAGGCCCTGCATCTCGTGCCCAGGGCTCTAAGGTTTTGCCTGTGTGTCACTTCCCGCCCTGCTTCCCGTTACACAAAGCCTTTGTGTGTCAGCAGATCCTGGGATGCCCCGCGGCACCTGCCTCTCTCCTCTCTCTCCGCCTCTGTGGCTCTGCCCTTTCCCGTTGTCACTTCTGGAGGCCGCTGCCTGCCTGTTTGGTGACCTTCCCCACCGCTCGGGCAGTATTTTGGCCCCTGGCCATCTTAAACAATTAATGGAGGGGTGGAGAAACTTGCCGTGTTAAATTACTTCCTCCTTTGGGAGGGGGTGAGGTCTTCACATCTCTCGCCCGGTCTCAATGCAGTTTGTTGCTGTTGCCTGAAGCGGTCACTGCTCTCTGTTTTCCTTCTAGAAGTTAGAAAAACAATATTTCAGAGCGATCTCCCTGTATTTCTCGGCATTTTACTTAACCTGCAGCCGTGCCTCAGGATCTCGTGGAGTTGAGAAACTTCTCTGGACTTAAAGAAAAACAAGTCGAGAAGAGGCGAGGGGGGAGGATTTTGCTGGAAACCTCTTCGGGAAGCTGGAGACCTTCTCGGGATGCCTGCCTTATTCTCCTCTAGCAGCTATTCAGATCTTCCCGGGCGAAGGCAGCTCCCTGCCACGACGCGTCTGCATTAAGCGGGTCTGTGCGGCGGGCCAGGCGCTCTGAGGGACGCGGACAGCAGCGATGCCGTAAGGAGCAGCCCGGGAGCGCTTCTGGCTCTGCCCGTGTCCGTAAGGTCCCCGCAGGGCTGGGGGACGCGGCACCCTGCTCTCGCTATGCCCCTCTGCCGTCTAGCGCTGGAGTTGGCTGTCAGAGAAACCTTCGAGGTCCCCTGCTCAGCCCCGGTAGTGTCATGAGTTAGATTAGTTGGAGCTGTGCTGGGGGCGGTGAGGGCTTGGATTACAGTCCAGAACTCAAAGTGCTTCGGTGGTTCACGTCGGAGGGGAGAGGAGACGCCCCGTCGCACACATGGAGGAAAAGGAGAAAAAACGCTGTCTTTGGAAGTGAGGGGGAATAAAGGAGGCCGGGAACATGGTAAGGAAATCTCTGCGAAGGGCTCTCGCCCTGGGCACGAGCAGGGCTCTGCTGGATGAAGCTGCTATCGGGGCAGCCTTCCCGGAGCCGGCGCACGGCGCTAATGCCGGGAGTGGGAAACAGCTCTTTTGGCATTTCCCGTTACTCGAGTGGCACACTGTACTCTTGGTGCCAGGCCTGGGCGGTGGCTGCAGGGACACGGACTTCTTGTTGGTACTGACCCCTGCGAGGTGCCTATCAGGGTACAGCGCTGGAGCAAGAAGCTGGGATGGGTCAGTTCGGGCAGAGCCTTGTCTTTTGTGCTGCCTGGATGCTGGGCTCTCCTCCTGCCCTCACTCTTTGCCAATCTTGCTGTGGCTCTGGGCATTGCCCTTTTGCAGAGCCTTTTCTCCTGCCCAGGGTGGGCATCCAGAGAATCCCTGGAGCTGGGCAGGGACCCTTCCTTTTCGCTGTCAAGTTCTGCAGGTGGGGATCCTTGTTTGGAGAGGCGAAAGGATGGTGAGCCTAGTGGGTAGCAGAGCACCCAGACTCCCTGGGAGTGGCTGCAGGGCAGTCCCCTGCCCAGCCACACTGGCACTGCCCTGCAAACAGAGGTGCCTAGCCCTGGGCTGTCAGCAGCTGGAGGGATTGGTGGCCTTGTGGTGACATCCCACTGAGCACCAATCTAGCTTCTGATGGTTTGCTCCTAGGCTCAGGCTGAGATCCATGTGCCCAGCAGCCCCAAATGTCCTGGAGGTGTCCTGCTATGTCATGGGCCACTTCCCCACAGCAGAGGGAACAAAGTCCATGAGGGGGACAAGCAGCTTGCACTGCTGCTGTGCCTGACAGTGACTTGCTCTTTCTTAAAAGTTCAGCTTCTGAGCCGGGAGAAACTTGGCTTTAATTTTTTTGATGGATGAATTGACCAACTTCTGGCTTCTGCAAGTTGAGCTAAGTTTATAGACCCATGTCTTTTCCTTTACCACCCTCCAGCTCCTCTGCAGAGAATCCTGTGGTGCTCTTCACCCTCACGTGCCTGTCAGAGCTATGGTGTACTCTCCTCTGCCATCCTTCTGTGGAGGCCTCCAGGCATCTCACTTCTACTTCTCCACCCCAGTCAGAAGACCTCTTTCCCTCACCCCATGCCCAGTGTGTTCCTGGCAATTTTTGGTCTATGTGGGATATATTATGAAGTTGAAGTCGAAGGAGAGCACTGTTTGGGGTTGTGCAGGTTTGGGGCCATCCCTTGCAGTCCCATGGGCTGCATTTTGCCATGGGGGCTGGAGCAGTGCTTGTGAAACTCTGCGCTGCGAGGCCTGAGGCAGAGACAGGCTGCTGCTACTCTGCTCCTTCAAGTTGGAGGTGTGTTTCTGATTCCCAAGTGCTTCAGCCCCAGTTCAGGTTCTCCTTGATGTTGTTTTAAAGTGTGATGCAAAAGCCATCAAGCAGGGGCCTTTGTGTGGTGCAGTCCAGATGACAGGGCATTCAAGGACCATGTATCACTGCTGACGAGGGATCGTGTGCCTCTCAGGTGCTGAGTGCAGCTGGAAGGAATAGGAACCAGAGGCCAAGCTGCACCAGCCCCAGCAATGAGTTGTGGATATATTGTGGATACCTCTGGTCCATGGCAGGTGTCTGTTCTAGATGCTGTGGTAGACCAATCTGCATTTTGGGAGGTGCATTTCTGTGGGCAACCAAGTTGTGACGGTAGCTCCAAGCTGTTCTGATTAACTTGAGTTTTTTGTGTCCTGGTAAATCAAACAAACCCTGCAGGCAAAAGATTTGGATCTCAGTGAATGTGTGTCAGTCTGCTGGCCTGCAGGAGACCTTCCATGGCCTCCAGCAGTCTGCAGGACTCTTGGAGACTTGGCTGCTGATGGAGGTCTGGCAAGGCACAAGTGCTGGCTGCCCTGCTCTGTGTGAGGCAGGTGATTCCTTCTTCATGGGGTTTCAGTGTTAGAGCTGATGTGTGTGTATGGGTACATAGGGTTGTGGCAGCTGGGACATGCCCAAAGCACCAAATGGGTGAGACACCTTGGGCCAAAGTAACCCACTTCCACTAGAAGTGACTTCTGCAGCTGCAGAAACCCCATGGTGAGAGCAAGGCACGAGTCTGGCTGGGCTCTGTCTACCTTGCTCACCCATCATGGCTTTTGTGACCTGGGATCTATCTTCATTCCCTGGTATTCCCAGGATTCACCTTTCCTGGTGCTTCCTGCAGAGAAACTCTGGTGGCACCTGTATGCTGGTAGGAGAGAGGATGGGTTTCAGCAGAAAATAGGGTCTTTTATCCTCCAGTTATGTTTTCTCCCAGGGTGGGAAGGAAATGAGTCTGGGAATCACAAAGAGCTTTAAGCATTGGGGATCTTCTTTCTTTATTTTTGTGCCAAAACCATGAGCAAGATGTTGGAACACAGACAAAGTCCAGAGACATAATCCTGAGCACATGGAAGCAGTTTGAAAGCACCTCCTCTGGGGTGACAAGGTTGACAACTTGTATTTTGCCCAGCTTCTTTTTAAAAGCACTGGGCAGGTGAACATGCTGTTCATTTTAATAATAAAAATAATGGCTAAATGCAAGTGACAGGCCAGCTGCATCCAGGTATCTCCACACAGGAATTGCCAAATGTGTTCTAGTACCACATGGGAATGCAAGACAGCAGATGCTTACGGTGAGACAACGCAGGTGTCCAGGGAGGACTCTATGCTGAGTGTCAGCACTTATTTTCTGAAAACCAGCATCCTGTAGCATAACCCCCTCTGGTAGTGCTGCTGGCCACCTACCCCCATGGGCAGTTAGCTCTGAGGGCATACCTTGCTAGCAGAAGAGATCGTAACATGAGAGCCTTGTCAGCATTTTGTGGCTGGTCACTTCAGACAAGATAGCCAACATGTCTGCCTCTAAATTCTAGAGCACAGGCACAGTGCTCAGCTCACAGAGCCTCATTTTCTAGTTGCATCTCAAATGTAACCCTGTCTGCAAGCAATCTGTAAAACTGGAACCATCCTACAGGCTGTGTACAGCCTTAACCTGAGCATTGGTGCTGAGTGTGGGTGGAAGTTACATCACAGGGGCTACAGGCTCCTTTAGCACTCAAGTATTGAAAAAATCTCTGTTGAAATAATCAAGGTGTCTTCTGCAGAAAGTATAAACTGAACCCACCTGTAGGCACTCGTACCAGAGCACTTTTTGTTCCTGTTCTTGGCTGTCTATGCATGATGGAAGTCCCTGTTCCAGTCCTGCAGAGCTCAATGTAGCCAAGGTCTGAAAAAGTGAGTAGTAGCACCAGGACCAGATATGTTACTGACTGAAGAGCAGTAAAAAGCAAGGAGAGCTTGCTCTGTGTTTTTTGCACCACTCATAGTACCTGGTTTGCAGCTCAGAGAAGTGAGTGGATGGACATGCCCTTGTTGATTTTGAAGGTTTGACCATGCTAATACCTCTCTGCCACACCAAGTGCCTCATCTCTGTTGGCTGGCTTAGTCTTTCATTAAAGTATTAACAAAAATGGGGCCTTTCTTGTGGTAAGTGCTGGTTTCATATGTATCCTGTTTTTTGCTTCACTGGACACCAAGCTGAAACTTCCAAGATCAAAGCAGCACAGAATGAATCTGAAAGTCTTTCTGTCTGCTCAAATTTGCCATCCTGCTATCAGCCTGGGAAGCCCAGGATGAACCCTTGCTCCAGCTGGTGCAACCAGCCATTGATTTGAATGGAATCAAATGGCTCTGCTGAAGAGAAGACTTGCATGTGCTCCTCCTGGGCACTGGTGGATGTGGTAAAGGGGAGTCTCCATGGGGCATTATGGTCACCTGCAGTGGGGCACACTGCTGTGGCCGGATGCTGGTTTGCATGCTGCAGAGAAGGAAAGCTGCTGGAGTTCTGATGACCTTAGCTAGGTGTCCACCTTGAGCTTTGCAGCCTGTGTTGGGTGTGGCAGAGGCTTCCTGAGCAGGTTCCTTCAGGAGGATACCTTCCCTCAGGCTGCTTGTCAAATCTCAGTGCCTCCCAACAAAACCTCAGCGTTGCTGAGCCTCCAACGTGGTTAAAGGATGTGGGTTATTTGCTGTCTGTTGTCATCTTGCTGAATACATTTACCTTTTGAACAAGGTCCCTCTCATATGCTCAGGAGGCTGGTATGCAGACCCGTTAATGGATCAAGGGGAAAAATGCCTGTGGATGTATTCTCCTTTGTGTTTGGGCTTATAACCACCCACGTTTTGGCATACGTCCCTTCTGTGCACAAAGATCTTTTAGAAATTGCTAGTTAAATCTCCACCCTCCTTTGATATGTATGGAAATAATGGGACACGTGAGACTGTTTTCTGTTTGGAAAAAAAAAAAATCTATAAAGGGAGTAGCTTTAAAAGCCTGTGTTCACCCCTTTCCAACACGGGAGTTTAATGAAAGAAATGCCCTGAATTTATGACTAATTTACTTAGCTTTCCGGGAGGCATGCATTTAGTTCTGTATCCAAATATAGGGGAAATGTTTTCATCTGAATCTGTCCCAGGTTTGCTGCTTAGGGGCAGGAGGAGAACTTGAGCACACATGTGTGTTCCCCATTGAGCTCAGAGAGTCTTGGAACAAATCTTGGTCCCTCTGACCAGGAACACTTGTCCCTTCTTCAGCACAGACTGGTGCTTCTTGGAGTGGCCCATGGCTGAGCTGGCACAGCCATGGACATCTCTGCTCTGCCTGCTCTGTCCTTCTGGCTCATCCTTCCTCACAGCCTCTTCCTAAGAGGCATCTGATCACTGCTGCCGGATGCTTTCTCCTATCAATGTGTGCAGAGATGTGGTCCTCCAAGGAAGGTCCTTCTGCACTAACTGTTTTCTCATGTGCTCAGCCATCCCCTTCTGGAATTGCAGCTCTGCGTCAGACCAGTTTCTGTCCCCCTCTGACACAGCAGGATTTCTATTTCATGAGCACATGGTAATACAGTGTGTTTAAGGCCAAAAGGAAATATGGCTCATCTCTTATGGGATATTGGGACCATAGAATGTTACCTAGCTCCCACATGGAGCCTGGGCGCTCTTTAACTAAAACAGGATCATTTTTCTGTGGCATCCACCCTCAATTATGGAGGTTGTGAGACATGGAGAATCCACCAGCCCCCATGGGAGTCTGTCCAGCAGCTCATGCACCTTGCAAAGGGAAGGGGTGAGATCTGAACGTAAGTCCAGAATGCGTGCAACACTGGCACAGAACTAATAATCTAAATACTGACCCCATGAAGATCGTTTTTGGCACTCATCAGCTGGCCTGATGAAGGATTATGATTTTCTTTTTGAGCACAGGCGGCTTCCCATCTGTTGTAAGATGCCCCCAGATGGGTGTCTGAACACAAGGGGCTGGCTATGGCCTAATGTCTCTGACTAAAAGGTGTTAAAATGAGCTGACCTGTTTGGTGAAGAATTTACTTAGGGTATTTTATAGCTGGCTGGTATAAAGAAATCTTTCATCTGTCTGGAGTGCCCTATTAGTTGGTTCCCATTAGGCAGAAATGAGAAGGGGCACAACATGCTGCTGCTTGGGTTGGTTTGCCAGAGGGATGCCAATGCCTGAAGTTGAGAGCAGAGCAAATGCTGTCACTAATAATAGGGTGAATGAGCTCAAGCAACTTCTTTTGTTGGATAGCAGAGAAAAAGGTTTTTAGTGCACTTGCAGAAAGAGCCCTATAAAGAAAGGGAGTTGGCTGCAATGTCTCAGGACTTGTCTTGTATAGAAGAAGCCTGTGAAATTCTTGGCTCTGTCTGTGATATCTAACAGGATTTAGCAAGCCTTGTCTGAGCCTGTTGTAGGAACATGACACTTGGAATGTGAAGGTCCCTGGCTGGACTGTGGCATATGGTGCCATGGCCGGTGTCGGTGCCCAAGGCAGGGCAGCCTTTGCAGTCTGCCAGCGGGAGGGAAGAGGAGAGCTCCAGGCAGTCTCGAGGAGGTGGGAAGGTGCACATGGGTAACAACGGGCAGTGAAACTGTGGCTCCCAGTGCTCACGCTCTTCCAACATGAGTCTGTTGCTGGGAAGGTTGTTCTAAAAGTGCCCCAAGCTTTGCATCACACAGAGTACAACCTGGTTAATTAATTGCATTGTTAGAGCTATGCCAGTGATATTAAAAAAAAAAAATTTAAAAAAAAAAAAAAAATCTGTGCTTAGACAGTTATTTCAGATTAAGGACTTAATCCCTTGATTAAACTAAACCAAAATAAGCTGGTGTCCAGCTGTACGATGCTGTTTTATACACAGCTCTTCTCATCTACTTGCAGGCCCTTGCTTTAGCTGGAAGATGTCTCTTTAAGGACAGGGCTTTGATCTGTTCACTCAGCTGCCCCTTAAACACCTATATCATCTCCTTGATCTATTTCTAATAGAAAGTAACTGGTCTTTGAGAGCAGGGCTCATTTGTTGCTATGGATAAGACCTACCTCCTGCTCAGTATATTGAGAACTCGTTTGGGAGCAAGACACGTCCCTGTGAGGAAATGCATATCTCCATTTCCCAGTTCTTCCACTCTCTGACTAAAAGACAACTTTCTTGGATTGTGGGTCACTCCCACTTTGGCCTCTTTAATCTTCAGCAGTTGTCAGCAGCTCTTCTGATGTGTTGGATGTTGCACAGACAAAGGAGAAAGTTACAAGCTCTCCTCCAGAAAAGCTGGAGTACAAAAACCTGAAGGGTAGAGAGGACTGAGGTGAGTTAGGGGGAAGGAGCTGTATTAGGCCCAAGTAAACAGCCATCTTGGGTTGGAGAGCAGGCTCAGGTGACCAGTCATGTTGCCATAGGATAATACCCTTGTTAGGCCACCTGCAGTGTGGTACAGAGCCAGGGATGTACCTGAACCAGGCTGCCTCTGCTGCCTGCTATTCCCTGCCTTTTGCTCCAGCATAAGGACAGCATTGCTGTTAGCTGGGCACTCCAAAGCTCGAAGCTCGCAGGAGGTCATGCTTCACTTTCAGATCAATCTGGGGCGTCCCCCTTGAGTGAAAACAAACCAAGCCTGGGCTTGGGGAGATCACCCAGCTCTGGGCCTGCCTCTCCCCAGCTGCGCACGCCCAGACCTACAGCATGCGCAGAACAGGGACCTCGGAGCTGAAAAGCAAATACATCATTTTTCCCTTTGTTTAATTAAATGAGAGATCATGAGTTAATCGCTTCCAAGCGCTTGTTTTCCTGCAGTGCCTGGAATGATAATCCTGTGTGCTGCCCAGTAGGAGCTGCTTTGGCTGCCGCAGCCGCGTCAACACGGAGTAGGGCTGGGAGAACAGAGGGAGGCATCTGGAAATGATTCTCTGAGCTCCGTCTGCAGAGCACCACTCCCTGCAAAGCTGTAGGAGCTGGTTTATCCGCAGGCTGTGGAACAGTCCTGCCTGCCTCAGTGGCAGGGGAGCTGAGCCAGGCTACAGCCGTGCCCTCTGCAAGGGATGCCATGGCGGCATGCAGAAAGCAGCTTCCTTTTGGAGGTACAGCCCTTCAGCAAAGCTGGCCTGGGTGAGACTGCAAACATTTGCCTCCCAAGTGGAACTGGGTGCTGTGCTTTTCTCCCTGAAAAGCCTAAAACAATAGCCCAAAGAGCAGGTAGAGCTGTTCCTGGTTATCTCACAGGAAGGTGGTGTAATTACAGGAGTGGGAATGCCTACCTCTATAGCTGCACCACTTAATAATACATTATTTTACCCAGAGGAAGGCAGGGTGCCGAAGGCAGGCGGTCTCTTCTCGGCCTCCCCCTGAGCCTCAGAGCAAGCTGCAGAGGGGGGAGCTGGCACTTGCTCTGGGAAGATTTTTCTCTCTTGATCTCATTGCCGCTGTGATTAGAACAGCTCAGGAAATGGGGCTGGGAGGGTTCTCCTCTCTGCAGCAATGGAGTGGGAAATCTCAAATTTTGTCAGAAAAACAAGCCTTGTTTTTAGCCAAAGACCTTTCTGAACACAGAAATGTCTCTTTTATTTAAAGGCAAAGCAGCCTGTCTTTTGACTTTGTGTCAGAAAGTGGAAAGGCTTCATGGAAAGCCCAGAGGTCTGTTTTTACTGGAAATGAGGTTTCTCACGTCAGCTGAGAGCTGAGCAGCCCCAGCCAAGTGGTGCAGCACAGCAGCCTTTGCTGGCGGAGGGACCAGCTAACCCGGCCCTGCTCAGCGCCTGCTGTGAGCTCCTTTTTCCCCAGTCCCAAAGCTGGCTGGGAGCCATGGGCAGGCGCTGTGTTGTGCTGCTTGGAGCTCTGCCTCTCCCCAGTTTTGCTGTTATTTCTACTTTCCAGTCTGGGGTGCAGGAGGCTTGGGTCATTTCTTCCCCTGACCTTTGCACACCCTGGTCTCTCCTGTCCTGCCTTCCCACTGTGTCTCGGCACCTGGGCAAGAGGGGAGAAAGTGGGAGCGTGCAGGACGTGGCCAGGCTGCGGGCAGCCGGCAGAAGAAGGGTGAGGTTGCGGGAGCTGCTGGCAAGGCCTCCGTGCTGAGCGGGAGCCCAGACTCGCGATGACTCAGAGCTGGGTGTACCACGGGCACCACTCGCTGTGCTCGCAGCCTCGCCGGGCTCTGCTCCACTGCCCAGCTATGCTCCTTGCTCTGCCAAACCACGGCAAGCTCTGGATTTAACTGGGGCACTTTGGGACATGTAGTTTCATTCTTTGGCAGCTCAAATGAGGGTGTAGGTTTCTGAGAGCAGAGCTGTAGGTTCTTTATCTAAATTCCTGTTGCAGGATGAATCCTCAGCCGTGGTACATGGGCCAGCCCAGCCTGCTGGAAAGGAGCGTTGTCTGCCATAAGTCATGGGTTAGTCAAACTGTTAGTTTGGTCTCACCAAAACAATCTTTTTCAGTAGTCTGGAGACAGCATCTGGGCTGTCAGCAGGGAAGATCTGTGCCTCTTCATGTTCGCCTTGACCAAGACTCAATACTTTGTTGGCAAAATGAGGAACGTGCTTGGGTGAATTGTAGGGAAAATGCTGCCAAGGCCTGTGGTCCCGGGTGGGTCCAGCAGCATTGCAGCCCTCCCCTGCACTGACTTATATTGTCCTGAGCCACCTGGGTTGCTGTCTCTTGCTTGAAGAGCACAGGTATTCTGATGCTGTATGAAGTGTGCGTGTAGCCCTGGGGATGATCTCTCTGCTCCCCAGGCAGGCTGACTTCTTCTTCTCCAAACCTATATGAGGTTCTCCAGGGTTCAGACTTAATTGGTGAGCAGTAGGTCCCAAAGAGGAAAAAGTTCAGTCCTGAGTCAGAAGGAAATGTAGAATGACAGGAGTTCCCAGTGGCTGGAGCTATGTTGCTCTCTTCATGCCCAAAAAGGTAGGCAGAAAATTCAATGAGTGCACCTAGAAAAGCCCAAGAAGCTCCTGCTTAACTCCAGATGCCTCATGACAAGCTCCTCTCCCACCCTGCAGTGTCTGCTTGCACCAGGAGAAGTAGATGTGTCCCCTGAGCAGGGTTGCAACAGCTGCTGGGCTCCTCTTCTGCCGAGGCACTCGTAGGCTCATTTCTGATTGACTCCTGGTTCTTGCTGCAGTTTGTGATGGAGTGGGGCTCTAAGGGCTCCAAGCAGAACTTGGCCACAGCAGTCTTTATTGTTCTATTTGTCACAGCATCTGTGGCTCCTGTGATATGCAGGGGAGGGAGGGCAGCCCACCCACCCCACTGTTCAGACCCAAGCCCTCTGCCAGCTGTAAAGTCCTCCTGGGTTCTCACTGCTCCCCTGGCCTCCTGGGTGGGACCATGCTAGGTTGTTCCTGTCACACGGCTCAGCCCATGGAGCCCATCCCATCCCCACGTGGTGCTTTCCTCTTCCCTCCCTGTGCTCCAGCCCCTGCACCAGCAGCCGGCTCCCAGCTGAGCAGCAGTGAAAGCCAGTTTGGCCGGACGTGACCTTAACCTGGGCTTTATTTAGCGCCTTGATTTATAGAGGAGTTATTTTAAAAGCATGTTTCTCTTTTGGGAGGTGTGGTGGAGTGGTGGCAGTGCGCTGGAGTTTATAGGTCCTCCTGTGCTATTGACAAAGAATCATTTGAATCCCAAGACTCCTTTTGCTTGGGGAGATGCTCTCTGGCTTGCTTGGAAAGTGCTCCTGTTGGTGTTTGTGCCCAGTGGCTGAAAGGGAGCACATGTCCAGGACCTTTCCTGTGAGAGGGATGTGGCAAGAGCATTGGAGGCAGGGAAGCTTGAAATTTGCAGTCCCTGAAGGAGGCTGTTTTTTTCAGGAAGCTCCTGTGCCAGGCTCTGCCAGCTCTTGGGGGCCACTGTGGGCTGGTTGTAGTGGAAGGGTGCTGGGGCAGGAGTGCCCCCCCTTGTGGATCCTTGTTAGGTTTAGCTCATTCTCCTGCTCTCCAGGTGCTGTTCACTTGTCCTGGGTCACAGAAGTTTCTCCTCATGCCTGCCAGGGGTTACATCGCCTGTTTGAGATAAGGGATGGAACCTCTGAACAAGCTGCCCGGAGATTGTGGAGTGTCCTCCGGAGAGATTCAAAAGCTGTCTGGTGTAACATGCTCTAGGGGACCCTGCAGGGGTCTAGAAGGCTCCTAGAATGGCCTAGGGGACCCTGGAGCAGGGAGGTTGGACTACATGACCTCCAGCAGTCCCTTCCAACCTTACCCATTCTATGATTCCATGATGTCGTTTGTAGGTGAGATGGGCTCTAGACTTCAGGTTTATCAGCCTTAGGACCCCAGGGCACCATCCCCTTCTCTGGTTTATATGAGCTGCCTGTGCCTGCAAACCCTGTCTCCTCCACATGCATGGCAGCCGGCCCTGCCTGTGGGCTGGATGTGTGAGGCTGCCCATCTGTGCTCTGGCATTCCACAGCAGGACCATGAGGCCTCTTGCAGACCTGGCTAAGGTGGTTTCCTCCAGCCCCTCTGCAATCTGAGAAGTTAATTTGTGCAAAAAAGCAGCCCCATCCCTAGGATTGTGAGTTGGGTTAACGAGTCCCTTATTGAAGAAGAATCTGTTGCTGTTGGAGGCTCCAAGCTCTGCCATGTTCTAACCTCTGTATTTTCAAGGGGGCTTCTGAGGCACTGCCATGTTTCACCCTCCATCCAGGCAGGAGCTATCCCTGGGTGACCATCCTGGGTGGGAGCACCAAAAAGCAGTGTCACCTCCACGTTCATCTGTGGCACATGGAGGCTGCATCCATCCTTGTTCTGTAGCCTCCCAAGGATGCTGGTGCTACAATCCCATGCAGCGTGGTGGGATGTGGGAATCTACTTCCTATCTGGGGCTTTTCCTGTAGAATTAGCAGAGATTGGTGCAAACATCTCTTTCTACCAAAAGGCAGTGCTTGAAACCTACACAGCTATCATGGCTTTGTGGTATAGTCTAGCCAGAGGGAGATAAAGCCTCTGTGCTCTGGAGTGCAGTTAGTACTGCACTCTGCAATGGCTACAGGCTATGGTTATTCTGTATTTTACTAAAGGAAGGATAATGTACGACCTGGTTTATTTTAACCATATAAAGGATTTTTGATTTGGTGCCAATGTTAATAATTGTTTTGTGAAGGCTAAGGCAGCAGGAATGGTGTGAGAACCTTAGAGCGATGCACTGACTCATGTGCAAATATTTTGACTTCTTTGTTTTATTTGCAACAGTGAATTTAACAGATTTATTTTTGGGAGGGATTGATATCTGAAAGAATTTTGCTCAAGCGGGGCATGGGGACAGAAGATGGCACAGAACCAACCCCAGCTGGTTTTGACTGATATTTTGAACTTGTGGGCTGTGGAGGGTCAGAGGGAGATTGTTGTCAAATGCTGCCAGCAGCAATGCTACAGTGATAGTGCCCAAGCAGGTGACTGGTGGGGTGGGAGAGCACTTGTTTGAAGGCCAGTTTTGTCTGACTAGGTCACAGGCACTTGCTGGGACAGGTTGGTGTCAACACAGGTTATTATTTTTCTGAGTGGGAAGTAAATTGTTTAAAATAGCCGCCTTCTTCTATTTCAAACTGGGGTTAAATGCTCATCCCTAGAATCCAGCACTTGGTAATATGCTCGTAGGGCTCCTGCTTTTGTAATTCTTGGGTTAAGAATACTGGAGTAAGAGTTCCAACTCAGGATAATCTCTGATTCTATGAGTATGAAAAATAGCTTCTTAACCTCGTTTATCTGGTTGCATTGGCCTTGAGGAGTATTGCAGGAGGCAGCTGGTGTCTCAGAAGAGGTGTGGACACTTTAGGAGCCTGCTGCCATCTAGCCTTGCTTGTTGCTGACCTCAGGAGAAACAGCAAAAGAGGTAAGGAAGCAGTACTGTCCCAAGGCAGCGTGTGGTTTGCCTCTCACCAGAGTTCTGCCAGCTCGCTGCAGGCAGGCAGGGATTGTGGAGGCATCACCTGGGCATCCTCACCTCTCCCGTGCAGTCCCACAGGCTGTCCTACAAGGCAGCTTTACATTAGAGCAGGGTGTTTATATTGTGCTTAAAACACCCAACCCTCTAAAGGAGGAACTTAGAGATCCTTAAGCTGCGAGAGATGGGAAGGCTTGTGTGAGGAGCATCATTTCTGCTGGGCTGCAGGTCAGTTCAGGCTTGCTCTGAGACTGTTGAACTTTCTCAGGCCAGTGGAGGCATCTGCAGTGATGTGCTGCCATGAAGTGGAAGTAGTGAAATGGTTTGTTTCCTCCTGATCCCCTCGTTCTACTGTTCCCTGGTTGTGGTGTAAGCTGTTGTGGCACTGCTTTGTTTAACTTTCTCTCCCAGTCTTGCTGTGGGACTGAAGTGTGTTTTCAGGCATGTCCATGTAGTTGTTCCTGTTCCACAAGAGGCTGTAGGGCTTCTGGGCCAGCAGTTGAAGTGCTTTTTCTTGTCTCTAGTGAAAGGAGGTGGATTTAGATCAGATGAGGATCTGGCCAGACACCTGAGTAAACTTTCATTTGGTTTTGTAGCAAAACTTACTCCCACTGGCTGTAAGTTAGCCCAAGGGATCCCCTCTAAAATAGAAAAGAAAGGAGGGATCCTGATCCTCTCTCCAGAAACGTACAGCTTTATATTTTTTTTATTATTACTTTTTTGGCAAGCTCTCTTGATTTACACCCATGCAATAACTCAGAATTTGGCCTCCAGCACTGGAATTGGTCCTGACAGTACGGGCAGGCTCTGGCTGGCAGGTTCTCCCAAATGAAGCTGGATGCAGGGGAGCCATTGCCTCTGATCCCCCTGAACAGGCATCCTAGGTATCGACGGGTGTGCTCAGGGACTACAGGCAGCCCTGTTCACACACAGTGTGTGAATCCTGGTGTGAGGCATCTCGCACTGCAGAAAATTCCTGGCTCCTGGAGTGGAGCCTTTCATGAGATGCAAACACCTTTGAAAAACGAGGAGTCGCATTGGTGAATGACTTTCCACAGGACCAAACAGCTCCGGCACCTTATCCTGCGCTGGGACTCCAGAGCGCAGGAGGCTGAGGAGCTGCAGCCCACTGCAGGTGCCCCTAGCCCACCGAGGAGTGCAGCCAACACCGGGGGCTGGTGATGCGCGCACCGCACGGGTGTCCCGCTCGCCCGCGCTCCCGGGCTGCGGTGCGGTCCGACAGCCGCCCCACCCCGCGCGGGCAGGAGAAGGACTTGCTGCGTAAGCAAAAGCCGGGAATTCTCGCCGCTGTGCGCAGCACTCTGCGAGCACTCCACTCCCGTTTTGGGAGAGCTTCTTTGTGTTTACCTAGAATTGCTGGTGCCAAAAGAAGCTAGGGAGGACAGCACTTGGCTCCTTTGATCTTCGTTCCTCCTGCATTTGGAGATGGCTGCGCTCCTGGGCGTTGGGCAAATCGTGCCCTGGTGCCACTAACTCTTTCTCTCTCGGCAGGACTCGGAATCACTGGACGGCTGCATTCAGAGTACGTTATCAGCACTCTACCCTCCGTTTGAGGCTACCGCAGCCACTGTTCTGTGCCAAGTTTTTGATGTGGTGGAGAAGACGTACCGTGGGGATGGACTGCACTACCTCATAGACTTCCTGATTCCAGCCAAGCACATCCTGCAGTGCATTCAGCAGGATGCCTGTGTGAGTACATCATGCTTTCTAAAGCCTGCGAAGGCTTTCTTGGAGAGTTTTCTTTCTGCTCTCGTATGCAAAACGGCTGGCAGAAAGCGATTGAGTATGTATGGCAGCCTAGGTGGGAGGGCAGGCAGACAATTAGGAAACAGTTGAGAAATTGTTGTTGAAGCTTAACCCTTCAGAGATCAGAGATCAGGTGTGGAGCAGTGCTCTCCCTTTCCATAACCAGGAACACCAAGGGCTTAAGGGATTCGCAGGAAGAGGTTTAGCAAAGTGTTTGCTAGATGTGGCTCACTCGGGTGGCCTCTGACCCCAGCTGTTCCCCGGCCCTGTGGATGAAGCTGTTGGGCTCCTGCCACTGGCAGGATGACGTGCAGGGCAAAATGCTGCCAGTCGGTATTTTTCCCAGAACTCCAGCTCCCCTTTGATGGTTGCTGGAACGGTCACAAGGCTCAGTAGCCCCGAGGAGTCACGTTACATTTACTGCCAGAACGAGTCCAAGATTAACGTGCTTTACTGTTGGGAGTCTAAAATGTTAGAAACGATGAGTCAAACACCTCCATCACAAAACTTGGCTCGAAGTCTGCAAGATGAAAAAAACGCAATCAGCCCAAACAACCTAAAATGTGGGTTCGTTCTAACCTTTTTGTCTCTGAATGCAGAAGTGGGTGTGCGGCCAGGCTTTTGATTCAAGTCTTCATGGTAGAGGGCAAGGAATTCTAGGAGGAAGAAAAATATGGAATAGAGGCTGAAATAGTCAGTTACTCATTTGTTTCAAGGAAGTGAAAATACTGGGGGGAGAGACCCATCACATAGGATGGATCCATGTGACTTGGGCATCTTGAAAGCGTGTTTTAGTGGAGTGTTTGTCACCCCATATTGTCACCTCCAGCTTGGTGCCAGCCGTCTGCCTTTGTGAGTCCAGGAGGATCCAAGGTGGTGCATAACCCTTGTGCTCTCTCCCACCCTGTACACTGGAATGGAAGTTATTCCATCAGTATCTGTAGTTGCAGCTTCTAATTCTATGATGCGTCGTGTGTTTTTTCCCCTTGTAAGAAACAAAAGGCTTTTCGTTTGTACAAACTGGTAATTATTTCAAGACGTTTCACGGCTTTCCCCAAAACACCGCCCTCGCGCAAGAAGCCAAGGTAGCAATTTCCCCACTCCTCGAGATTCCGGCAGCTTCCGAGCGGCCAGCGGTGCGCTGGGCAGGTGAGGCGGTGGAGGGGAGGGAGGGGAAGCAGCAGGAAGCTGGGCCCGCGGTGCCGCTGTCCCGAAGGGGAGGCGCTGGGGCAGGGGCTGAGGAGCGGGCAGGGGCCCCGGGCCCTGCGCCCACCGCGGCCCGCGCCGCCCTCGGGCACGGCNAGGGCAATGGGCCCTGGGCGTCCTGAGGAGGGAGAGCGGTGAGGGCAATGGGCCCTGGGCGTCCTGAGGAGGGAGAGCGGTGAGGGCAATGGGCCCTGGGCGTCCTGAGGAGGGAGAGCGGTGAGGGCAATGGGCCCTGGGCGTCCTGAGGAGGGAGAGCGGTGAGGGCAATGGGCCCTGGGCGTCCTGAGGAGGGAGAGCGGTGAGGGCAATGGGCCCTGGGCGTCCTGAGGAGGGAGAGCGGTGAGGGCAATGAGCCCTGGGCGTCCTGAGGAGGGAGAGCGGTGAGGGCAATGGGCCCTGGGCGTCCTGAGGAGGGAGAGCGGTGAGGGCAATGGGCCCTGGGCGTCCTGAGGAGAGAGAGCGGTGAGGGCAGTGGGTGCTGGGGAACCCTGAGGCAGGAGAGATGTGAGAGCAGTGGGAGCTCAGGGTGCTGATGAAGGAGATATGAAGGCAGTGGGCACTGGAGGAGCTCAGGGTGCTGGTGGCCCACCCGGCTGACGTGGAGCGTGGGCTCAGGTGACATGGAGGCATGGGGGTGTCTGAGGTGTCGTGTGGGAGGGGGAAGCCTGTACAGTGGGGCTGTCCTACTTGTGCACCACGGTTTGGGGAGGTGATGCAGAGACACGAGCTGTGCTTGGAGACCTGCCTGGCACTCCCTGGCCTGCCCAGTAGCCACAAGATGTGGGGTTGGTGGGGCAGCCGCCTTTAAGGAGGGCTGCACAGGGCTTAGCATTAGGTATTGGGGGCTTTTGGTGAGGTGTGAAATGTCTGGGAGAGTGGTCAGCAAAATCCTTTCTTACTTGCTTGTGACCCTTTCTGGCCTTGACTCATGATTTTTTACTTCCAGACTGGCAGTACAGGGAGATCGAGGGAAGCTCTAGGTACCTTGTAGTCCCTTTAGAGTTGGGCCCAGGCTATTCCATATTTTATTAAAATGCCTGCTTGTTTGATCTTTTACATTTATTATTGATGAAATTTATTTAATTTGCTGTGGACTCTTCTTCCCCAAACCTCCACTGCATGCCCCTTCCTTTATCTTTACAGTCTGAAATCACAGAAGAATGTTTCTCACTAATTGCTTTTTGAAAGTCTTACCTGCCTTTTAGAGAGTCTAAACAAAAGCAATGTTTCCTCCTTAGTTTGTAGTTCAGCTGCTCCATGTGAGCAATTCCTAAACACACAGGAGGGAAAAGACTTAACTCCTGTCTAAATGACTGCTGTAGAGAATCTTGGGAGCACTAGATCTTTTGTCAGCCTCTGCAGTGACAGAAGTGTAAATGGTTTCATGAAGTTTTAGACAAGTTCATGGGCTTCAGCTGGGTGTGTTAAAATCATTACCCTATGTATGATTCCTCAGGGACTGGAAGGGGTGTTCCAAGGGGGTCTGTCTCTGCTTAGCACAAAGTTAAAAGCCAGGATTTGCCCCTGGCCTTGAGGTGACATCCTGAGCTAAAGGATCTGTTCCAGTTTAACCATCCCTGTAGCTCTAGAAGATTTCACCTTTGTGCCATTTTTGTCACTGGTGCCCAGCTCTTTCCTCAGAGGCAACTTTATTCTTGGCTGCAGCCACTGGGTGTAGAGGGTGTTCCTGGCACTCCTCTGATGAGCCTGGTTTGGCTGGGTAGTGTTTGGACATGAGAAAAGCAGATCCTTGAGCCTTAAAATGAAATGTTAAAAGGATTGTAATAAGCCTCTTCACATAAACTTCCCTTTGAAGGTGCATTTTGGAGCAGGAGCAGCATGAGGATGTTCCACTTCTAAAGTTCTAAAGCTCTGTAATGTTTAGGCTATTGTGGGACTTGCATTCCTGCTTGGATGTTACTCTGGCTCTTGATGCAGTTTAGACTGTGGCTTTGTAGGGTTTTTCAGGAACTTCAATGCATTCTGCATTTTGGTTTTGGTGATTTTATTGGTGAGTTTTCTCCTTATGAGTCAGTAGGCAGACAAGTAAGCATCTAAGCAGTGAGGCTGTATTTTTGGATTTCTTAATGTCTGAATGGCCCTCCGGTGGGTTACTCTGCATCCAAATTTTAACAGAATCTCTATGTCAAGTATGTGCTGATGGAATTCAGCTTTATGTTTATGCTGCTGCTGATGGCATCTTTCACTTTTCAGTCCTATAAACTATAATAGTTTGGGAACTGATCTTCTTTATCTGCGTCTTCTTCCCCTGAAAGACCCTTGGTACAGACCCTTGGCCTTAATATACCTACTAGGAGATATTCCAGTGGGAGAAGAGGGGTTGGTGTGGTATAAGGTGCAATGGTGTTGTCTCTTCTGGAAAACTGCACATTGCTCTAGTTTAAAACTTATGTACAAAATTCTTGGCTTGGGCACTTTTGTAGGAGCCAGAAGCTTTACTGACTGAGGTGCTGTGTGAGTCTCGGGCTTGATATCAAAGTCCATGAAGTACATTTAACCTAAGACCTGCTGGAGCCAGGAGTAGCTTGTGCAAACTGCTGCAAGAGGTGGTTTCATGGTTTGCCAGGTTTAACTGTGCTGTGGATGAAAGGAACTTACTGATAGCGGCATCTGTGTCTTGCAGATCAGAAAGCCTGAGAACATCAGACTACAAAGCTTAGCTGTGACTTTGAGGGAAGTACAAGCAACTGTGTGTTAGGTTATAGGGCTTTTTGTTTCTAACTTAGTAGAAAGAGGAAAGAAGGGGAGGTGGGTCTGCTCTGAGTCAAGGTTAGAATAGAAAGGTGATATTAATATGATCCCTCAAGTAAACAAAAACTCGAGTAAGGTTCAGTTTTGTAGTGATACAGCGTGTAGGTACATCAGAAGGGCAATAACAGTAAGTGAACAGAAGTAAAACTGCTGTAACTGAACTTGGCTATTTTGAAGAAATAGGACTGGCAGGTCTCCATCCTGGAATGTGGAAGAAGTTACCATATAATGCTGAATGTCTGGTAGCAGGGATTTTATTGAATCTGTTAAGTCAGGGCTAGTAACAAAATACAGAGAACAAGCTGAGCCTACAACATCATGCATTGAGCAAGGACTGAATTAACTGACCCATGAAAAACTGAATAACGTTTTCATGTGGTTTGCTCCATGGCAGGTAGTGTCACACCAGCCTTTTTAATAAACCAGCTCTCTCTAGAGAGATAAGTTTCATTGTTTAATCTCTGTCATAAAGGATTTATTATGGAGTCATATGGAAGATTAATTACTGTGTCAAAGGGATTGAGGTTTATGCAAGAATTGCAAGATGGGTATAGACTGGTGAAAGGGAGGATGTTTGTACTTCAGGGAAAACAGAGTTGGAGGCAGGAGTCATGAAACACAGTGCTTCTCATCCATGACCTTGGCATAAAAAGTGAGAGTATGTATGGCATGTTTGTGGTGAAACCAGCCTGCGACACACAAACAATAGCCTGGAAGAGGAGGGTGTTAAATGCATTGCAGAAGATGAGCTCTAAAACTTTGTAGTTAAATTTTTGTAGCGGTAGACTCAGAGGGCAAGCATGTACCTCCACAAAGCGGCAGGCAAGACTTCTGTTGTGAACTGGAGTTCATCAGTTTGAAAAGAAAAACAGGTAGGTGACTGGGTTACTGTAGGGGTTGTGACTGGAAGATGTGTGGGATCTTAGCTTTAAGAGATGCTTCTAGCACATTTGGGAAGTCCTGGTGCCATTACAGACAGTGTTTGCAATGCTTTGCACAATGAACAAATGGAACAAAGAAATGTGTTTTTAAGGAAAAGAAAAGGGCATTACAAAGGAGATACTTCAGGCACACTGAGGAGATGATGAAGGTACACGTGCTAAGGGTGGTGTGACGTGGGTTAATAAGTCTAAGCAATGGGAACACGTCCAGAAAATGAGCCACAGGGTTGAGGAGGAAGAATTACTGAATCTGAAGGATGATTTGGGTTTCCAAACCTGTGAGCAACTTTGCTTCAGGTGCAAGGAGAGTTATAAATCTGGCTGGGCTGAAGGTAAGGCTTGATGAACATAAGAAAGAAATTTCTTTATGCCAGTACCTGTTGTTTCAAGGTGTGTGAGGATCCAGGAAGTTCCTTTCAGTTCTCGGATTTCTCTGCTATATGGCAAAATACTTGAATTAATTGAATCTAAATTGTTGTACAGAAAAAGATGACATTAATTGTGGAATTGATGGCTTACATCATGCCTTAGTTTAAATCTTACCCAAACAGAATCAAGTTCAAAGCACTGAAATTATTTTTTGAAATTGTGATAAAGCTGTAAATAATTGAGTCAAGTCAGTTCAGCCATGAAACTTCAGTTCTTTTACTTGGGTGGGATTTGTCTGAGGCATGGCCTGAGTGCTGCTGTATTTTGGGAATGAGGAAATCGCTGGTATGTTAAGTGTGGTTCCTTGCAGCTTGCTGATGGGACTTGCTGCCCTCTTTCTCTGTGTCTCTGCTGTGCTTTCCTCGTTTGCTGCTTCCTTTCTCCTGTTCTGTCTTTGCAGTGTCTTCTTCCCTTCACTGGGAGGTTGCAGCAGTGTAAGTTGTCCCCCCCATCCTGCATAGGTGGTTTGTGTTGGTAGCTTTGTTTCTGCTTTTTAAAGAGAAGACCTCAGTGTGAAAAACTTGCCTACACCAATAATCAAAGACCTTAAATTAATCTGTTTTCTTGATCTCTCTTATTGAAAAGCTTGAGCTGAGATCTTTTCCCGGTGCTGAAAACACTTTTTCTTGTCTCCGTAGGCTCCGTACTGCGGATTGCTGTTTCGCCACGCGGGCTGGCCCCTGTGTATTCAAGAGAAGATTGTAATCCAGCTAGCTTCCATTGACTGGCAAATCTTGAAGCCTGGTGACTTCTACCTGCAGGTGGTCCCCTCTCTGAAGAAGCCCCCACGAATTGTATTGAAATGTTTGGCAAAAGATAAGCATAATGTAGAAGAAGTGGTGATTCCGGAAGTTTCATATACCTCTATTTTTACTTTGGAATGGTTGAATACATTCAATGGAGAGCGGATGGGTATAGCACTGGAAAATTGTTTACTAACCACTGATGACAAAATATTTCGTGTCCCCTGGGATAAAGTGGTTAATCCTGAATTTATAAATAAACCAAAAATAATTGAAAACAGTATCATCTCTTCAGAAATAACAAAGGAACGTTCAATTTTGTGCCTCCCCACGGACCGTACTGAGTGCAGTTCACCAGACCTGAGGTCTCAGCATCTACAGGAACTAAGTCCAAATAGAGACAACCCTGTCATTAGCAGCACAGCTCCAGAGTTAAGTGAAGCTCTGGTCAATGGTGTCTGTACGAGTCCTGTGACTCAAGAAAGCTTGAGAAGTGACCTGGAAGGGGAGTACGTTGAGCTGGCAGAAATTTCACTGCCCAGGTTTGGGCCACAAACAGGATCTTTAACCCAGTCGCTGGCGTCAAGTTACCTAACTCAGCCCAGAGCACGAGTGAATGAGTCTAAAGGCAAGCACAGGTTTATTGTCATACAGGATAGCACCTACTCCAAGAACTTAATTCAGTCAGCACTTATGCAGAAGGGGCACTGTCAAATGGACACTCTGAGCACTTCTACAGAAGTTCTCAAAAATGTTGTTCCATTGGAAGGCAACGAAATGATGGCGCATGGAGAACTGTCTCCAGAAGGTCAGCTGATACCAGTTGATCCTGGAAGCATGGGTGATAACTTTCCTGTGGCTGAGTCTCCTGCTTGCCGTGCAGAAGATTCATCTGCAGTGCACGAGACTCGCAGTGAACGCTCACTGGATTGGCAACACGCACCGTGCACCTACAGCGATGTGTGTGCTGGGGTTGGTGTCAGCTGCAAAGCACAAGTGCCTGGTGCCCCTGGAAACATGGAGGGGCAAAATGATGGACCTAGTGAAAATGCTGGTGTTGAAACATTGGAGCAGAGCCCAGAAGTGATTTTAGATGCTACTGCTGCTAAAGAGGAGGTGATGTGGGGAGTACACTCAGAACCACTGACTGAGGGTGAAAAGGAGGTGACACTGATGGATGCTTCTCCTCTGTCTGTCCTAGGGCCTTTGGGACCAAGTTGCACACTAAAGGAAGGTTCTGATGTCTCTTGCCAGGATGTCAGTGAAAGTGTTGAGCCAGTGCAGGTCACTACATTGCCTGAGAATTCAAATGTAGGTGCAGAGAGAGGCCCTCCTTCAGGGAATGTGGCAGATGTAAGTGCTTGCTGCAGTGATAACGAAGCAAGTATCAGTTCTCCATTAAATCCTTCAGAACAGAATCAAGGAGATGTAGATGAATTTGAGGTGGGAAAAAGGGACAGCCAAGAGGAAGTGAAAGAGTCTAAAGAAATGTTGACTGTAAATGAGAGTCAGACTAGTCATAGTCACTGTTCTGTGAAAGCTCCAGTGGATGGAGCCTTGTCAGATGGTGAAGAGCAAGAGCATAAGAAGGCTGAAGAAGCCATACTACTTCAAACTGCCCTGTCAGCAGAGGGGGATCAGATGGCAGAACAGTTAAATAACAGTGACTTACTGGGTCCCAATGCACAAGAAGAAGACTCAAGTCAGTTCAAAACCCAGAAGTCTGGAGGGAGATTTGAGGAACCACAAAGACAGGTGGAAAACCATGGCTGTGAAAGTGAAGACAACTCTGTGCTGAACCTGGAGCGTGTTGCAGTACAAGACTTGAAGGGACGGGAGGAGAACCAGGAAAGTTTTTCTTATGGGGAAAGGTGGAAGATTACAGCCTCAAAACCACTGGAATCCATTGAGGAGGAATTGGAGGTTGGACCACTGTCCTCAGGACCTGCTGAGGGGCATACAGAGCCTACCACTCTGCACTCCCAGCCAGAGGCAGCTTCTGGGGCATTATCTCCTAAAGGTATGGCCATTGGATGTTTGTGTGGTTGCGTTTGGTAACGTGGATTGAAAGCAAAGTCCTCAAGGAGTACTGCTTGAATACTACTTATCAGGCAGGATTTGATAAGTACATCTGGGAGGCTTTGGGATAATAGCACAAAATACTGGGAAGTGATTGTCATTTTCTGTGGCATGAAATTAGCTTTCTCTTCACAGGTGAGTTTATTGTATTAAACAATAAACCTGGGTATTTTGTTTAAAAATTCTTTGCAAATTTACATTGGTACAGAGCAAAGTTCCGTTTTAAGAACCTTTTAATTTCAGTTAATCTGATTGCTGGTGACCTCCACCTGCTACATTCATGACGTGCAGAATGTGTGAGGAGAGACTTGTCTAACTGTACAAGTCTTTCATAGTTGAAAACTGGCTTTAGGAAGATGGTTGTGGCAAGAGGAAGCAGCAGTGGATGCCACAGTAAAATACTAGCTGTGTGATGTGACCTGAAGATCAAAAAATGTAAGTGCTGGTACCTAATTCAAGCAGCAAACTGCAGAGTTGAGGGATTCCCCCCCTCTTCCCTGCCTTCCCCTCCGGCATGCTTTCTTCAGCTTGATTATGTTTCAAGTAGGAGCTGTTTAACTTGAGTGGGAGAGCACAGAAATTAAGCATCTAACTTCAACTCAGATTGAATGTTCAAGCAGGTATTACCCAGATTTCTCGATGCTTGGCTTGCTGAGCTGGAGCTGTGCTGCTTCAGAAGGAATTGAGAGGGCAATCCAGGTGTCTGCCTTTTGCACCAGACTCAGGCAGGCAATGTGTTACCGCATGGGCCCGGTGTGGGCTTTGCCCAGCTCTGCTGAGCCTGGAAAGCTGCAGCTCGATATGCAGATCACACGGAGGAGCGGGTGTGCGGCGGGGGCGGGTGGAACATGCCATTCCAGTTCAACAGCTCTCATTCCCTGAGACCCCTGGCTAGGAAAATTAGCCAGCTTGAAATATTGGAGTGAGGACTGTTGAAAGGGTTGGCGTACAGACCCACGTTGCTAGAGCATGTTTGACCCTCTGGGGCAACCGATCCAGAGCTGGTTGTCTTGGGATGTGCTGCCACTGTAATGCTTGCCCTGGTCCCAAATTATGTGGCCAAGAGCTGCAGCATTGACTCCTTTTTGCTGCACACAGCTGCTTCTCAGGTGTCTGAATGTCACATTTTACCTGATGTCTTAGTGACCTCCTAATGGAGCTAAATTAGTGTCCATTGATTAAAATAAAATTTCATTAATATTTGCATCAAACTAATTTAATTCCATAGTTAGACAAGCCCAGAGTTGTCAGGCTTTTTTAATACTTTTGAAGTGACAAGCATTTATCTTCTGTGAAATGGAGAGGTCAGCCCAAAAGTTTCTACTTTGTCTCTCTGAGCATCTGTCACCATGAGCAGAAAAAAAAAGGATCACCTTCTGCCTCTCTGTGCGTCTTGGGGGATATATGCCAGGAAGTAACTGGGCTGTGGGTATCCATTCCCCTGGCCAAGCTGAACCTGGCTTGACTTCATGTGTGCTCAGGACCAGGCCTTGAAACACCTAGTCTGTGTTGAGTGCTGGGTGGACACTTTGCTCCTGAGTCCAGTGGCTGCTTGTTCAGTGTTCCCATCTCTTCTGTCTAAAATTAGCCAGGTTCAGCTCGTTATGAGATAATAAGTGTGATGTTCTCACTGCTCCAAAGAATAAATCTTGGCCACTGCTGGAGATTTCAGCAATGTTGGACCACTCTGGAGTACGTGTGGAGTTTGTTTTTAATGAAAGACAATACAAACGATTCTGGGGATTTGGCTGAAATAAGTGACTTTTGTGGCTCAAGTCTGCTGAAGTTAATCTTGGGCATTGCCGTTTAAGAAAAAAGCAAACCTTGTTATCTCAGTGTTTGTAAAGCAAAAGAAACAACCTAAATCGCCAGGAAAATTGCCCAAACTAACCAAATAAACTCTTCAAGGCAAAGGGCAGCTCAAGTATCTTAATGCTGGCAGTATTTCTTAAACACTATAGCTGGCACTATAAAAAGCTCAATCCATTCAATTAGACTTGATTGCTTTGAGATCCAAACAAGCCATCCCCTTATCTAGCCCCATTAAACCCTCAGAGATATACTCGTAAGATAATTTAGAGATAAAATTACCAAGCAAAGCAAATGTCCTACAAATGGACTCTACTTTTCCAGCAAGGCAGTTCTGTAGGTTAAATTCTCTGTGTCTTGCTGAGGTCATTTTGCTACTATGATTGGAAACTGTGGGTATCTTGCCTAAACTATAAATAACAACAAAGCTTAAGCTTTACTGGGTCGATTCAGATCTGAAGTTCACACCTCAGCAGCAGTGGGCAGAGGCACAATTTGCTCTGTGTGAGGTGGAGGAGCTTGCTTGTTACAGCAGATATTGTAGATTATGTCAAAATACATGTTCAGAACTGGGGCATCTGAGTTTGCTGTGTCTGCAGGTTCTTCCTTGTCCCTTAACTCTCTCCCTTTACTTGCATTGTCAGTGAGCTTATTTTCTGCACAAATATAGTCTAACTTAGACTTGTATATAAATAGAAATAAAGTCTGAAGTCAAATGTGAACTGTTTTGGGCTGGTGGCTTAAAATTTACACTGGTTCCATTCACAGATGATGTGACTGCTGTTTTTTCTTAATGACTGGCATCTAAATGAAAGCGAATTTTTAAACTTTGCAGCTCTGGAAAGAATTCCTCTATGGTGTGGGTGGAAAATATCTTGATATTCAAGAAATAAGCTGAAAAGCCACACTGGGGCATATTCAGCAGCACCTGTTGGGGTGTTCCGTTCCTCCTCCCGGTTACTACTTGATGTTAGCATAGGTGATACTGGTGCTGGGGCAGTTTGCAGGGAAAATGCTAATGTCTCTTTGAAATGCACACAAGCAAATCCTCCTCTACCACTTCCTTAACCTCGGGGAAAGGTGGAACCTGCAAACACGGCAAATTCAGATGTCCCTGTTCTCAATTTGCTTTTAGATGTAATCCTCCGCATTCTACAATTTCCGCTTTAGTGAGTGCCTCCGCCCCAGATTGCAAATAACAAACAGTCTGCTTGGGCCTGTTTGGGAGAGGTGGCATCTGCAGATCTGAGCTGGGCCTCAGAAGCTCAGGGATGAGTTTGGTTTGGGCAAGACGTGCATAGTCTGGAGGCTGCACAGCTCCAGTGAGGTATCCCCAGGGCTGAAAAGCCCCAGTACCGGGACTGTGTGTGTGGTGGGCTGAGCAAAATGCTTCTCTCCTACCTTTTGGCAGCTGCTGCCTCATTCCTAAGAGATATCCAAGGCAGGACTATCATGTACATTTATGTATTTCTGTTGCCCTGGTGTGTAACCTATGTGGAACACAGCTATCTATGTTCCCTTTCTTGTCCTCTTTAAATCTCACCTTTTGGTCCTCATTGCAGGCTTTTGTCATTTAATGCAGATCCCTTTACTGCAGACTGTGTAGTTCTGCTTATTGCCAGGCCTTACAGCTCACTGATCAGGTGATTCCATATTCTCCTAGAAGGTCTAACAGATCTTACTGTGAAACCTTTGGGCTCAACTTCCATGACTCTGTGATACCCTTTCTGCAGGACATCAGTGGCCCTCTAAAGCCCTGCTTCAGGAACATGTAACAGTGTTGTCTGAAGCTTGCACCACTGGGAAGTGGAGGCTGAGGTAGCCCTAGGAACAGAGTGAGGCTCTGGTGGGGCCCAAAACTGGGCAGAGCCCTGAAGCCATCACAGCAGCTTATGTGGCCAAATGCAGCAGATGCCAAGCTGGGTCTCAGGGATGCTCCTCAACCAGGGGTGTTACCAAATAGGAATGAGCAGCTATTCTATCATGCCCTTGATGGTGCAGAGTCCTGGAGCTCCTCCTAGTTTCCCCCCGCTGTTGGATAATTTGGTGCAGTGAGCCATGCTGCTCAGGGCACTTCTCTCACCCATTTTAGCAATTTTGAAAGTCGTTCAGGCTAAGCCTCAACCTGTAAATCTCCTTCACTGCTAAAACTTGTATTGAAAGCCACTTCAAGGACTGCTTTGTTCCTGGTCCTGCTCTTTAATGAAGTATTGGAATCTGTTAGTAAATAAACTGAGTCAAGTGTCAACATTGTTGATGCAGCAGGAAGGTACGATGGTTGAAGTAAAATTTAAATAGCAATTAAAATGTCTGACTTCATAGCAAGCAAATAAATATTCCACTCTTATTTTCCTAAAGAAAGGTTGATATTTTTGTTGGTAGATACTGAAGTATCAGGATTTGCAGTGAAGTATAGCCTTTTATTTAGTACAGCTTTCTGCAAACACTGGGATAGCCTAGTTGTGTGCTTAGGGTGCTAAAGATGTATTATTGAAGATGTACTGTTGGTTTCTTATGATGTTGGGAAATGGGGAATAATACTTCTTACACACTGGGTAGATACTTTTTTCTTTTTTCCAGATAATTTTACGTGAAAATTGAAACTTGATAGAACTAGCCTTAGTTTCCATGTAGTAGCCAAGATATTTAATTTTAGAATTAGCTGATTCTGATAACTTGTACCTTAGAGCTGAAGTGTCAGACAAAGGAAGCATTTTCTGCAGTTCTTGAGCAGGAGCTGGTTGGTGTAATCATCCTGTTCTTCAGTGCTTTTAAACGGGTTTCTGACTTTCACATTAAATGTTAATTTTAAAAGTCTGGACGAGGAGAACAAGGTCTCTTTGGCTAATTTCCAGCTGATTTGTCAGCCTCCAGTTGACTTCATATTTGCAGGAACTAATCTGAAAGTGGTGTTGGGGGAGTGATTCTGCTCTGATGGAGTACCCCTCCCTGTCAGAAGCTGGTTTATCACTTCAGCATGCTCAGGCTGCTGGAGCTCTGCCAGGGACTTGCACTGTGCCAGACTTCCAGGCTGTGAGCAGACATGATATGTTACCTTTAGAAAGGACTTGACTACAGTAATCCTGGTCCGAATCGAGCTTTTGTACTTCACAAACTTCACAATAAATTGGTTTCTTTTTTTAGAATTACAGTAGTATTAATGTTATAACCAGTTTTGGAACATGCATGCTGCTGGTATGAGGGCTGGAGGAGCTGCAGAGTGCTGGGGCTGGGGGCACATCCCTCCCCAGTCTGGTACCTACCTGGGACCTTTTGGGTGGAACTCTGCTTGAGCTTCTGTTTGTTGCTTGTCTTACAGGGATGGTGTCAGAAGAGACAGAGATGAGAAAAGAGGCAACCGGCACAGGTGTGTTGAAACCAGTGAGTAAAATCAGTGCCCCGGAGGAAACTTCACCACCTGTTACTCCCCCGACATCCCCAACTTCTGGAACTGCCTGGGGTGGTCAGTTTGCACCTACCATAGTCAAGGATGTGAACCCAGAACTACTCAGGAGTGGAGTTGCCTGCCTGCCTGGTGAGTAGCTGAGCCAGAATGTGTCTTGGAAATGTGGTTTATAGGAGGGCAAGGAAGATGAGCCTCCTTTTGCAGTGCTGGAGACTGGTGCCAATTGTATTTCTTTCACCTCAAACCTCTTCAGAAGTTACACTTCTTAAATCCTCTGAAGTTTCCAAATGGGCAGGACAGGAAGCAGAACTTCCCTCCCATTAGAGTAATGTTAATTTGCTCTCAGGAGACTCAGAATGTTAACCAAGCGTGTATGAGTCAGAAATGCCAAATCTGTGGGCTCATACCAGGAGTTCAAAAAGAGATGAGTGAGGGTGCAGCTAATGATGGGCTGGTGGGCCTGACATCAGACCTGGTCAGAAGAATAGGAACTTGGTTCAGTTGGTAGATAATTAAAGGATAGGAATGTAGAAGATGCTCTTTAACAGGACTCTTGAAAACTAGTTGTATTCTTGGTAATTAGAAGTTTGGTTGATTAAATGTAGCTACCTAGATATAATAGATTTTTAGAAAACATTTGATTTCATGACACAGAGAGTTGGAAGGAATATCCCAGTGAAGTGGATGAGCAATAGGATTGAGCAACAGTGTAGCTAAATAGCAGACGACAAAACTAGCTATCAAGGGAGGACTTCCCAGAATTATTCTGCCAAAATCAGGTTGTAGGTCAAATGTTATTCAGTGTTTGCATCTGAAAGAGCAATGAGTATCAAATAGCTGCAGATAAAATTTCTGCATGGGACAAATATTGGCAGAGGGGTGAACAAAGCTGAGGCTGTTGGACAGAGCAGTCAGGATTGCTTGGTGTACAGGGCCCACACAAGATGTCTTTGTGTTTAACCAAACATAAAGTAAAGCAGAGGAAGTAAGATCTGCCTCTCTAGTGAGAAACAGCATTTGGCAGCTCTGTGTAAGGAGCCCCTGTGGGCTTGTCCTTCCCAAGCCAGTGAGAGGGTTGTTCAGTGTGGGGCAGGAGGAGCTGCATTTGATCAGCTCACAAGCCACCTACAAGTTGAAAATTGGGCGGAGAGCCCAACCTCAGAGAAGAGGTCAGGCAGACCTGTGCAGTATGGAGGAGTTGGGAAGGAGAGCAGAAAGGCAGCACAGGCATCTCCCAGGTGGTGCTGGGTCTGCAAGACCCATTTTGACCTCACATGTGTAAAGGGGAGGAGATGACTAGAGAGATTAAGAGACTCATTTTTGCCTCTGTTGGTGATGCCTCTCAAATAGTTTGGGCTGTGTTATAAAAGGAAATGGTAAATATTGGAGGTGGTGCAAAGAAGGGTGATAGCCCTTTCTTGTAACCAAACTGGGTGTCTTACAGCAAGAGACTGGAAGGTTGTTTATCTCACAGGATGATTGAGAAAGAGGTGCAATCACTTTTGTGCGAGGAAGGAAGAAGGGAGTTAAAACTTTTCCAGTTTCTGGAAGAAGGTGAAATGAAAAGGGCAGGGCAGAGGTTTGGTACATTCATACATGTAACTTTGCATTAGGGCATGAATTGTTACAACAAATTCCAAAGGGGGATTTTTAATCTTTTGGTCTGCTGATCAGGTTGGACATTTTTATGCTGTATATAAAAGCCCAAAAAATGACAGGAGTAGAGAGGGTGTTTCAGAGAAGCTCACAGTCCATTCTGTTGCAGGAGCCTGACCTGTTACCTAACACTCCCTTTGTCACAGATTTCTATCATAATGTACCACTGTTAAATGAGGCAAAAGCGTTTGAATATGTGATGAAGGGATGTGCCCTTCTAATGCGCGGAAGAAGCAAGGATTTGGTTTGATACTGCTTCCAAGGAAGTTTTTCTCTAAGGAAGGAATTGTGTTTCCTGTGAAAGCATTATCAGATTTGGTTGACCTCTCTGCCCCTTTGGGGTTTCAGTGGGCAATCCTCACACCTGAGGGAATATACTCACCACTCAGTTAAATGCTTTATGTTAGTCAATGGTAATGATACAGTAATTACATTAGAAAAAGTAAGTTTTGTGATGAATGGTGAATAAGAGCTAATTAATAAACTAGTAGCTAATGGAGTTAGCTGAAACTTCCAGGATAGTTTCAGTTCTGGATTCTGCTCTTGAATGATCTAGGTTATGCCACTGTTGAGGACCTAGCCCTGGTGGCTGTGGTTGCTTTTTTGACCTGGTAAGGCAATTCCCAGACTACTATATGGAAGTTCAAGGTTTAATCTAGTTCTGGTGACACCCAACCTACCTGATGGACAGAAGATGTTGCTTCAGAGTTAAAAAGCTTTTACTGAGCCTGGTTATTGAGCCATTTTTCCAGTAATTGTGGGCTTTGCTATTTTATTTTGTTATGGTCCCCTTAGCTTATGAAACAAATTCTATTAATAAGCTTTTTATAATTTTGTTCCAGCTCTTTGATTATGCAGCATCCAGACTACAGTATTTCAGGAGTAATAAAAGTCCTCCTGAATCACACTGATGATGAAAGATTTTTGTTAGCAAGAGAAAGCCTCTGCACAGTTTTGGTCCCTGGGAGGGAGAAAACTCTTCTTCAAAATGGTGCCCATCTGTGTCTGTGGCCCTTACTCAAGTCGTGTCCTAGTGACAGATTGAGATCACACCGGGGCAGCCTTCCATGCTTGGGGCTGTCCATCTGTGTCTGTTCTACCTGTCAGCTCACATGCTTGTCCCTGGGATAGGGGACAGAGGTAGTCCAGGACAGTATCTCCTGTGGTAGCAAGAGTTCAGGAGAGCAAGAAACAGCTTTCCCTGTCTCTGGTTTTGTCTTGTGCTTGGGATTTCTGACATGCACACCCCCCTCCATCCTTTCTTATACAGTTTGTATGACAGGATATGGCTCCTGTTGTTGAGAATTACTTTTCACACGTAAGAGGTGTTGTCCCTCCTGTTCTCCAAATCACTCACCTTCCCAGTTGCTTGAGCAGGCTCACTGCAGGCACTGCCTGATTTGGAGTCTCAGAGGCAGTTCTGGCTTTCCAAAGCTGTGTGTTTACCTGCTCTTTACCCTGCTTTTGTATCTGGAGAGGAGGCTCAACATAATTCCAAAACTGGCACTGTTAAGTCCTTTTCCTCCTGTGGTAAGCTGTGACTTTGGGCTTTTGGAAAACGGGTGGCAGAGAAGCATTGTCCTTCCTGGCTGACTGAAGCAGAGGGATTTCTCCTTCTTTAGGGTATCACAAATCAGCTGGGTTGCCCATACTGTGCTGTATGTATTCCCTGGGCACTGAGCAAGCTCTGCACCTAATGAAGGCCTGGCACTGACTCTGCCCTTGCCAGAACTGTAGGCAGGCAGGAGTGTGCTCCTGGGCTGTCCTCTCTGCAGCCTCTGAGGAGGAGTTCTGGGCTCCTGCTCCAGGGCTTTGCTTCGAGGAGGAGATGACTGGTTCTGTTCTGGGCTCAGCCTGCAGCATATGCCCGGTCTGGTTACAGAGTGCCTGTTCTGCAGACCCGTCTGTGTTCTCTCATCTGAGAGCAATGTGAAGGTGAGATTCTGTATCTTGAGTTTGAGATTCCTGCTTGGCTCAAGATTGGGTTATCATTAGGCAACTTCAGCCATATTTATGAAGAATGTGTGTTTGGGTAGAGGACAGCAGTCCAAATTTAACACTACCATGAGATAAAGACAAGCTGAGCTCATCTGCTATACTCTGGGGCAGCGTTTGGGTACTTTGGAAATGTGTTTATAGCTTCCTACCATCTGCAACATACACTATATTGAGCTCTGTGGAGGATTTCCAGGAAGGTGGTGGGGTCTTAGTGGGAAAATATGAGGCCTACACACCTGGAACCAGGCTCTGTTGAATTACTTGTGTGATTTCCACTCCCCCTCTCTTTTTACAGGTACAAGAGACAAATCAGGACGTGCAGTGGCCATAATAACAACAAGGAACACAGCCTGGTTAAACCCCCACTGCAATACCACTGAGCTTGTACGCCTTCTTCTGTACTTGCATAGCATCCCAAGGTTTGTCATGCTCTTGGCCTGACAGGGCAGACATCTGCTGCCCTGTCCATTTTGCCTTTCAGGGAGGTGGGAATTGAAGCAGGAACAGAAAGAGGTTGACTTTCTGGCCTAGGAACTTGGTCCAGACAGTCCTGAAATTACACAGGTGGCAATCTTCTGCTAGGGTGAACAGGCTTGTGTTCAGCAAGCACTTTACCTATGCCTTGCACACATGGTGTGATAGAATTGGGTGTGTACTGAATGTTTTCCTGTGTTGCCATGAATCTGAGCCATTCTTCCTGTCCTTCATTAGTTCAGAAAATGGGATTTGGGAGCTGTAATGGGGCAGTCATGCGGCAGCTCTGTGATAGTGTTGTGACATGATATTTTAGGGCCAGGCCTCCAAGCTGAGAGGGAGGGAGGATCTGCAAGGGTTGAGAGTCTGCCTTGATGTCTGGCTGAAAATTGTTTTTGGAGTCTGCAGACTGGAGTTTGCTTCAGCTGCTTTTCCTTCCACTATGGCAGACTCTTCTTCCCCAGCTCATCACTATGCTTCACTTTTAGATCAATAAGAAGAGGTAAAACTAACTATCTGATAGTGATTTTGGTTTTTTTTGAGGCCTTTAAACCATTATTAAGGGGAGCAGGCTTAACCCATGAGAAACTCATGCTTTTTTTCTTACGCTTCTCCCTTCAGATCTGATTCTGGGTGAGATAGGCATTGGGTCTGCTCCAGACTGGCTGCTCTTCTGAAGCAATGAGGCTGAAACCAAGCTTGTCCCTGAACATAATTAGGAAGTATTGGTTTTCCTATGTGGGTTATCCAGTGGGCATCGGCACCTTTGCCATCAGTGGCACATATTCTAGGAATAGGAGAAATGGGAAATTGTGTGGAAGTCACAGAATCATATGGCAAAGCTGAAAACTGAGCAATCAATTGGTCGTTTCTGTGTATATATCTTGTTTGGGAGAAGGTGGCCTGTTAGTTCCAGCTATCACAAAACCATAATGTACTGGTTTTTTCACACTGCCATGACTACAGGTTCTGTTTCCATAGTCTTGTTAATTTTCCCTGGTGACAAAGGTGACCTTTTTATCTTTGTCCTTGCAGACCAGAATGTCAGGCTTTGGGTCTCACTGTTCTTGTGGATGCTCGTCGCTGTTCACCCGTTCCTGCTCTCTTCAAGGCATTCAGCACATTGCAGGTGAGCTTCGAGCTTGGGCAGAGGAACACTGGCTGGCTTGCTGTCATGGTTGCATGTTACATCTCCATCTGCTGTTTGTGTCTCCATCTGCCACCTGGCTTTCAGCTGGCTTTGAGAGGTGGAGATATGCACCCAGCCCTGCTTCAGGAGGATGACCTGGACTTGCCAGACTGCAGACAAAGCAAAAAACCAAAGCAAGTCTGACTTAGGGGAGAACACCCCTCCCCACCCCTCCAAATTTGCTTTCATCTCAGTGCTGAGAACAGCCCATACCCAAGTCTCAATGCTGTAATGAATTATCCTGCTTGGAGGTGTTGTCCCCTGCACTGAGGGGCTGTGTGAAATGTGCAGGGATTTTTGCCTGCCACAGAGAAAGGAGGAAGGACACTGCTTACCATGCCAGGTGGAAAAGCACGTGCAGCTGTTGATGTGGCTGTCGGTGAATGATTAGAATCGGACATGCTGTAACTCTATATTGCTTCAGGTCAAAGGCTTTCATATCAGTCACTTGGGAAGCCAGTGGGTTGTGCTGCCCCCCCTCCCAGATAGAAACTATCTGCTGCTGTTAGAAAGCCAGGGAGATGCTGGGTTGTAGCAATGACTAATCTTGTTTAAGCAGGTGTTCCTTTTAAATCAGAGCTTGGGTCTCTTAGGACTCAAACTCTGCAAACTGGAACAGGGCAATGTTTTAATGAAGCTGATGTCTGTGGTTTATGTGCTTCAGTGCCACATCTGAGAGTTGAGTCTGACTCAGAGGTCTGTCCTCCTGCTTCCTGGGCTGGGTGGAGCTGTGAGCTCTATCAGCTTGCTCATTCTATGTGGTGAAGGAGTAATCTGGTGCCCTGCTCAGTTCTCCAGAGGTAACAAGCAAATACGTTCTCTTTCATGCTGTGCCCACATGGCAGTGGGCTTGCTAAAGCTTTTGAGTATTTCACTGTCCATGTAAGTTGCATGGCAGTGTTAGTAGCCTGATTGGAAATCAGCAACATGTTCTGGCTGTCTCAATTCTCATACAAGCATGGTAATAATGCCATTTTAACCGTAGGTTTCCCCTCTGAATTGAGGGAGCGGGGAAGCTTTTTGCTGTGCTGTGATGGCTGTTTGGCTCTGAGCACCTCCTTATCAGGGTGGTGCTGCAGTTATTTAACAGAGTTTAATGTGCTGCAGGACAGGTTGCTGCATCTGAGTGTGTGCTCCAGGTAACAGTGACTGACAGAGGCGGATTACTCTGCTTATGTTTTTTTTGATCCTTACACTGACTCTTCTGAAGACTGTAAAGGAGACCTGTTCAAGTAGCTCATCACCTAGTTATGGCATAGGAATAATCCCTGGCTCCTCTGAGCATTTGGAGATCCTCAGCATTTACTCCATGATCCCATGGCAATGTTCTCCTGTGCTCTGGAGCAAGGATAGAGTAATACAGAAAACTGAGTATGGCAAAACGGAAAACTACAGTAAGGCAAGCTAAGTGTTCCAGAATGCAGCAGGGTTTGCCTGGCCAGTGACTGCACTGAAGCACGGACACAACTCTAAGGTTACAGAGCAGATCACCTCCTTGGGGTCCTTTCTGAAATCCCTTACACATCTCAGTGTCTCTTATCTCTGGCAGATTGTCTCATTTCTCTGCTCTCCTGCACTCTCCTTATACAAGATTTTACTTACATAGTTTCTGTGAAGCCTACTGTGATAATGTGCTTGAATCTGTTAAATGTTGAGGTTCAGCATTGCTTGTTCAATTCTGAAGGGCTGTTTTCCTCTTAACCCAGCACTGGGAAGCACTGCTTCACAGAGGGGAAGCACAGATGGGATGCCCTAATGCAGAGTCCCTTTCTGCTCAGATCTGTTAAGCCTAGAGAGACTCTTGGGGAGCAGAGGTTCCTGGGTCAAGATCCATCAGCCTGAAGAAATCCTTTTTCCACTTCTCCATCTTTCCAGAATGAATGCATGATTGGAATTAAGTGGTAGTAGACAACTTCAGGTGCTTGCAGATTAGTTTTCCCACAGCACTAGGAATCTTGTCAGTCGCTCTGTCCAGAACAACCTGGTAAACTGGTGGAAGCCTGTCCTCTCTGCCTTCAGGGTAGGGGCAGTTGCATTCTGCAAGAATGTTTTTTCCCCCTTCTTTTTAGGATATTGGGTGGCTGGGAAATCTTTCTGCCCCAGACAGCAGCCGGAGCAGAGGGAGTGGGGCAGAATAAAAAGCTGCTGTAGAGCAAACTCAGGAAGAAGCAGGAGGAACTCTGGCAGCTCTGTGCGGAGGTGAAGGGAAGTGCACAGTGTGTGCATGTTGCAGGAATAGATCATGCTTGTTCCTGTGGGAAACTGTGTAATGATGCTTTGGAGCAAGGATTTTTGCAGGGATAAATGCGGTAATGTTTGGTTACAGGTTGTCACCAGTAAGCTCTGGGCTGGGGGGCCTCTTAAGAGGAACTTTGCTACTCAGAAGTACTAGGCTGATCCCTTGCTCAGTGAGCAGGCAGGCATGGACAGTGGAGTGTGTGCACTGGTCTTCAGTGAGCAGGTATCTGGGATTTCCCTCTTCTTGAGTCTTAATAGAGTGAGACTCTTTCAAATTTTCCGTATCAGTGCAAAGGCTTAATCCTGTAATCGGCTGTGTTTGTGTGTTGGATTGGGAAGAGTCAGTTTCACATTTGAAAGCAGAGAAATTCTGTACAAACCTTTCTGTTCAAGAGGTGTATTTGCATTTTCACTTAGTGCAGAAGTACAGAGGACCTTGGTCCCATGTTAAAGACCAGGGAACTCCTGCTACTCAATTAGAGTGGTCACTTCGAGACTGACTGAGGTGTCTGGGGACTCTTCCCTCTGCACAAACATTCCTGGCAGCCTGTGCTTCAGACTGTGCCAGTGCTGTTAAGTCTGGCCATGGGTTTCCATTTGGGGCAGGAAGCCAGAAAACTGGAACTTCAGTCTGAGAAACATTGAAGAATTGAAGAACATTGAAGAGAATCTAATTCTCTTTAAAAAGAATAATAATAAAAGGATCTGTATTTACCCTGGTGCTTTCTGAACTCCTATTGATGCCCCTCTATTCTTTGCTGTCCACACTGTACCTGTTTTGGGAGGTGAGGAATTCATTTATATGTGTGAAACTCTTGTTTCTTTGCTTCCATATAGTTGGTTTTGTTAGCAAAGGTGGTAAGAGACTGTGCATAAAGCTGCAGGAAAGCTTCCTCAAGTAGCATCCTGCTGTTTCCAGCTCTGTGTGTCTCCTGAGATAATCCTGGTGAACTCTTTCAGTCTTTGGATTGCTCCGTCAGTGTTGGATGAGACTGACTTCAGCTATTTAAATTAAACAATATGGTGAAAAATACTTGATTTCTTTGGAAATACAGTTTCTTCTTGAGTTGGAAAACTTTGAACTTTTCCCTTGACAGCTTTATTTGTGAATGGTTTTTCAGTTTCTATTTTCAGGAGTAGCAAACAAACAAGTGAGTGTTTTGGCTGTTGTGGTAACCTCTTGTTACACCATCACTACCTTTACCCCTCACTCAGATTGCACATCTCTGTTGGAGTAGAAGAGGGATTGTGTAAGAAAAAAATTGTTAGTACCATCATCAGTCTTGAAGCTATGTCCAGTCTTCATCCTTTAGTACTTCCTAGCAGATAAATTCAGAGTTGGTGATACAGCTGTATTATCTCCCCATCCTCTCTTCAGTATTTACCTAATGCAGCTTAATTATGCAATAAATCCTTTTTGGCCTTTTGATCAGTGTTCAAATAACAGGGAAAGTGTGAATAATTCACTTTGGAGAAATTTGAGATGATTTAGAAACCTCTCTTAGTTTTGGAAGGTGTTTCAGTTGGGAATTTTTTGCTGTCTGTTTAAAAGGATCATGGTTTAGGGCTGGATGAGAGAAAGGTCTTTTTCATCTGTTCTGGAATCTCTGCTGCTGCTCTCACTTGCAGAATTGGGGCTCCTTGTGTTGGCATTGTTTCTTAATTGTTGAACTGGGCCCAGTGTCAGGTTAGGTCATTCAGTCTCTGCCGGTCCACTTGCCTCTGTACTCTGGCTCTGCTGCTCCTGGCAGATATTTAACCCCCCACACTACTGGAGCTGTTTATTTAAACAGGTTTCCTTTGCTGTCATGGCCTGCTGTGTGGCAGGTTCCTTGCAGCTTGAGTGACACCGGAAAGGATTTGTTGCTTGACAATTGCTGAGATCTTTGCAAAGACCATGTAGGGAGACATCGAAATGGGATGGCTCTTGTTTAACCAGGTGGCACTACAGCTTAAATGGCTCTTCTCCTTGCTTTCCCGGTCCAGGCATCACATATGTAGTGAGCCCTGTCTCCATGGTCTGGATCTTTCTGCCATGTTTCCCTCTTCCTGCTGTTGCTCTCTCTGCCTGTTTCTCACTTTCCTGTAGAATGCTTCTATAATTGGAGAGCTGCTCCTGGATCACTGAGTTTGAACTACAGCTGCCAGACATCCCTTGTATTTGGAATTTGTCAGTTTAACAGTAGAAACAGGATGCAAGTACTTGATTGTAAATTGGCAGTAAGTGGAGACAAGACGATGCTTTTGGCACTGGGTAGGGGGTGGAGGGGGGAAATCCACTTCCTTTCTGTTAGGTGAAGTGACCAGGGAAGTTATCAGGAAAAAACTTGGACACAGAACATGGGTTTTGGTTTTGGTTTTTTTTTTGCATCTGTTTTTTTTTCCCCTGACTCACTTCCCTGTGCAGAAGGCAGAGCTTTTTTAGTACAGCCAACCCCTCACCTTTTCCATTGCTTCCTTAAATATTACAGGACTAGTTGATCTGAAGCAAACTACCTTCAAGACATCACCTTGGTACTCTGTAGACTGGCCTTCCTTAATTTCTGGTGACTGCCTTCCAGGCTTTGTAGATGCCTTTGAAGGATAAATTGCAATCTTGTGTATGAACCTGGTATGGTACATTCTCCTCAGTATCCAAGGCAGATCAGTAATGGATTTGTGCTCTGTTCTGTTGTAGGACATGGATCCTCACTGTATTCATGGAGTACTGCTGCTGGTTGAAAGAGATCTGACTTTTCGGATGGAGAAACCACCAGCAGGACAGGTGATGGAACCATTTATCTGGGGTTTGCTGGGCCACTCTTGATATCCTTTATTTAACTCTCCAGAAGCAAATTCCCTGTTATTGATGTATGTTTATTCTCACATGTATGTTTATTTCTCACATGAAATCTCTGTAGGTGTCCTCTGTGTTTTGTGGTCGTGGTCTCTTACGGGGGTGGTATTTACTGGGCTGTAGTGTTTATGTGAGCTGAACAGATCCTTGTCATGCTCTGTTTATTGCCACATCCAACAGTGACATTTGCACCACAATTACGTCAGTCTGCTGGGGACTCAGGACATGGGGTTTGTTGGGAACGTGGGTAACTTATGAAGGAGCCCTGCACAATTTACTAGGGATACTTTTCATATTCTTCCATTAACAAGGGGGAAATGCGTGGTCAGGAACAGATCACATTAGGCTAAATCCTGAACTCCACCTTTGAAAGTGCTTGTTGCTTTCCTGGATTTTGCATCTTTCCTGTTTCCTCTCCTCATACCTGCTGCTGCCACTGGCTGAGAGACTTCTGCAAGAAGGAGAAGATGAGATGGGTATTTGTGTGAGGTTCCCTTTGTAGCCAAAATGTCTGGAAAGACTAACAGGAGGGAAAGTCACCACAATGTCACTGAATTCTCCCACTAGAAGTAAAACTGTCTTGGTATTCTATGGCTGTATAAGAAATGTAGGCTCCCAGCCACTCTGTGGTGAGTGAACAGAGGATCAAACTTCATTTTAGTCCTCTCCCTGTGCTCCAAGACACTTGCAAGCTACAAGAGTGGACTGAAATTCTGTGCTTGCTGAAACTCCATAGGCTTCAGAATAGTTCCAGGTTCCAAAACCTCCCTTTTGGCTCCTGTGGATGAAGATGTGATAGGCTGTCAGGTTTGCTGTGTGTGTGGTGTGGTGTCCCAAAAGGCTAAAGATTAACAAGTACTATTAGTCCATTTCCTTATTGCCCCCATGTGGAAGAATTTAGAGTCAGAATGGGGGCTGCAGGCATGTGCATTCAGGGAGAGCTACAGAAAACATTAAACACATTGAACAAACACAAAGAGTGTAGGAGGGAACAGAGGAAAGGCTAATAAAGACACGGGCATGCAAGAGGAATTGGAAGCATCATCACAATTTTGTAAGGAGGTGGAAACTTCACATTGTGTGTGTGGGAGTTAAATGTCTGCACCTGAGTTTGTGTCTGGGCTGGCTTCCATGTACCTGCAGGAGCACTTGTTGCTCTGGTGAGTGTAGAAATGCTCTGAGGTCCTACAGACTTGGAGAAGGCAAGTTACCTGTGTTAAGATCCAAGAAACTTGGAGCAAGTAGCTGCTGTGATGAGTGGAGAGTTGAGGGCAGGGCAGAGGCTGCTCTGTTAGACTCTATTTTCCAGGAAGCGAGATGGGGAAGCTGGGGGCTGGTTTTAACCTCCCAGATTCTCCAAACAGATGCAAATCTCAACGCAACTGTGGGAACATACGAGGGAGTTGCTCTGCTTACACCAGGAGGTACTGGCTCTGGAGAAGGCAGGCTGCTGCCAGACTCCCATCACAGATGTTCTGCCTGGTGAAACAGCATGTTGTGGCCTGCATTCCTTCAGGGTTCGCCCACTGAGCTGTTCAACAAGCTGCTCTAAGATTGAGTTGGGTTTTTTTTCCCCTTCATATTGTAGTGATACTGCAGACAAAGAAGTGATGGATTCTGCCTTTTGTTAACCTTCCCCTCCTCCTCCAGTACTCACACCCTAATACAAGTGTGCTTTTTTCTTTTCCCTTCTATTCCTGTGCAGTTTGAACTTCTCACCTCCATGAAATCCCTCCATAAGCACATAGACAGCTCCCAGCTGCCTCTAGAACTGGATGGGACCTTCCCGTACTGCCACCAGGACTGGCTAAGCTTCCGCAGGGTGAGTAGGATGTCTTGTGTGCATTGGTGTCTGAGAGAAGCAGTGGCATGGTAACAATGGGAACAAGAGGAACCTGGTAACAGCTGAACCTACAAGCATTAAAAGACAATGTTCCTGTAAAGCTGTGAATGCTAATGAATCTCTGTTATCAAAAAATGCTAATACTGTTGTCATAAGATGGGTACACAGTGTGGCCTATTGGCATGGCTGCAGGAGCTAAAATCTTCGTTTTTCACTCATCTGCTTGAACTGCATTAATTCTTTCTTGCCTTCAAAATATGGTCAAATCTGAAATGGAATCCTGTTTTGTTGTGGTATTCAGTGGCTCTTGAGTTATACTCAGAGGGTTAAGGACAGACATCTGAAACTACTGTCAGGAGAAGGTGTTAGTATCATGTTGCCATTGGATTAACAATGAAGAACTTGAGTGTAATAACAAGAGTTAAGTCTTTTTTGTTTTGGAGCAAGTTCCCCAGATCAAGCTGTTATCTCCTTAGTAAAATCTGCAGTCCTTGCATGAGTGAGACTTGGAAGTTCCCGATAATCAGTTCAGAATTCTTCTTCCAGGAATAACTTTTACTTCCAAGCAGCAGGGTATGTGCAGATTGCCAGAAGCCTGCAGAGGTAGCATCCATGGTACCAATACCCAGCTCTCTGTGCACTTGTGCTGTGGAGGGAGCCTGAGTGCTGTGGACCATGTGCTTGTTGAGTCTTAAAAAGCTCTGTTGAGTTATTTGGCACACTGAGACTAGACAGGATTAAATCTCTGTAAATCTGCACACAAGCTGGCTGTCTTCACGTTGAGTTTGCTCACCCTGGTGGTTGACAGAATTGTCACCTCAGCTGCCAGAGAATCCAGTGGTCTTTTGGCTCCGACCTCGCTGCCCAGAGTGCTGTGTGGCACAGTGCAGCACTTGAAGCAGATTAAGATGTCACTGATAACACCACTGTGGTGCTGGTGGTAGGCTTCAGAAGATAGGCTTGGCATGTGCTAGATATTAACTTACTTTTTCCAACTTGCTTTAGAACCATTTCTTTTAAACTTCCATCTAAAAGTACTTGTATGAACCTGTGTTCATGCAGTAGAGGTACAGAAGCCTCAGCTTGGTGCCTAGGATTGACTTTGAGAAGTTGAAATTTATTTGGCAGTGAGGAAGCAGAGAAACTTTGCAAGAGGTTATGGGTTAGTTTTTTGGACCGAGTGGAGAATACCTTGAGAGCTGAGGTGCTCTGTGTGTGCAGAAGGGCAGTTCTTGAAGGAAGAACCATAATATTAGGCTACTTCTTGTCTCAGCATGTAAAACATTACCAAAGGGACTTAGTATGGGAATCATTCTGTATGGAATGCCTGTTTATACTGTGTGTGATAATGACCCATGTGCTCAGCTCCTTTGGCTGTGCAGCTATGTGGCAAACAGCATTTATTTCCTGTCTCAGTGATCTCACCTGCATCCTGCCTGCTAATCTGTCACTGCTGGCACTTTTCCAGCACTCCAGGGAGGAGGGAGTTCAATTCAGTAAAGATTCAAACAGCTGCTTTTTTGTTTTGTTTTGAGCATGGCTATTTTGGAATAGCTGTTTCTCCCTTCTCTTGATTTCAGTGGCTAGAGGGTGACATCTGACAGTATTCAGGCTTTATATTACTGACTTTTCTAAAAAATAGTACCTCATGAACCCTTATGAAATGTTTGGGCTTTGTTTGGTTTTTTCCCTGCTCCCACCCACCCTGAAGAGAGGAAGGATTTCAGATCTGTGCATAGGTTAAGGTGCTTAATTTTGGAAGGTTTCCAGTTTCCTAATCTTTAATTTACACTACTTTTAACATGAAGAGAAATGATTTAAAGTAGAAAAATTCCAAGTTCTTGTTTTATGTTTTGTTTCTCTGAAATTCATGCAGTGTGAGTCATCTTCATGGAAAGTTACAAGAAATGCTAGTAGAAGAATGTGAGGCATAAGTGGACTGTTGTTTTTTTCTGTAAAGCATGAGCCGTCCAAGCCATAGGTATGCAGGTTTTTAAGGTCTGCATAAGGCCTTGGTCTAATGTGATGCATCTGAAGCCTCTGATGGGCCTCTCTTTGGTGATACAGTCTCACTGAATGATATAATTGAACCCTTGGATTAATGTGTGTGATCCTCTCTTGATTTTTGTACTCCCAAGCTTCTGCAAGCTCAGAAGACCTTTCCTGTCAGCCATGAGACAATAATCTCTGCCTTGGTCCTTTCTTCTTGTAGAAGCTGGAATACTTGCTACAAGGATGCCAGGGCGTTTGTGCCTTCCTTCAGGGAGCTATTAATAAAGTGGAATCTGGAAAATTACCAGAAAAGGCTGAGGTAAGCATGTCCCTCACCTCGGATCAGAGGTGGACCTGAGACGGAAGAGAGCATGAGGCTGGGTAGCTGCAGAAAAGCTGTAGCTTTGAATTTGCAAGCTGTAGTAGCAGGGTATTCCTAGTAGCAGGATCTCCCTAGTACTAGTAGAAGCTAATCCAGATAAAGTGATAGAGGCTTCAATGGGTCTGGAAGCTGGAAGGAGATCTCTCCGGGTGGGCTTGTTGCTGATGGGTGCGTGCTCCAGCACTGGGGTGCATTCTCAGCAGCTCCAGAGCTCTGTAGCTGGTACAAACTTTGGTGTGCCAGATACAGAGCAGCTGCCGTGGGCTACGCCACATCAGGTCGGCTTGAATGGACTGGAATAAAATTAGGTGACAGCTTAGTTCTGTGCTGTGGTTCCAACTTTGCTGCCTCCAGAACACAAGTTTGGAAATGGGCAAGAAGGGGAAGGGACAAAGACCAAGCCTATGTGGTCACAAACCTTCTATTTCTCCTCTTGAGAAGCTACTGTACCCCTGACATGGTAGGGAATTGCTGTCAGCTCTGCACTGAGGGTTCCAGTCATAAATGATGGAGGATATGGTAGTGGCCTTCCTGCACACATCTGTATATCCACAAACCTTTCATGTGCATCTTGTCCCATGGCTTGGAGCCATGCAGATCCAGGCTCTCAGAACAGTAGGAACTAGGTGTGAGTGAGGCTGGAAAGTTTAGTTCTTCTATGCCCAGCAAATGAATGGAACAACAGTGATGGGAATTGGGTCACAATTTTAACCTGGAGGGGAAAGCATCAGGAGCATAAGGAGCACTGTTTATCACTTTAGACTTGTCAGGCTGGAGAGAAACAGCTGTGGGAACCAACCTCCACTTTTTCTAGAGTGGGCCTGGGTGAGATGTGGTTTGGGTGTGTTTTGGTTTAGGTGCTGGTTTTTGTCTGTAGGTTGCAGTAACTGCTCACCTCACTCTTGTGTTCCCTCCAGGATGCAGCTGTGCTGCTGAGGAATTCAAGGCAGTTGATGAAGAACGTTCTTGAAGATGCAAGCTTGGTCAAGGTGCAGCAGGAGGGGGGAGCACTCCTGGCCAGACTGGGGAAGGAGGAGTCTTGTGTCACCCTTACCCAAGACTACAGGTGAGCCCCCAGAGTGGGAGGAGATGGAGATGAGCAAAAAGCAGGCACTGGAAGTCTCCCTGAGGTGCCCCATCGTTGGTGCAGGCCAGAGAACAGCTTTGTGTAGCAAGGAATTATGTTGAAAACAGCAAAGGTGAAAAATGTAATGAATTTTACTCTTATCCTGATTGCTTCTTCCCCAATCCGAAAACTAGTCCAGGTGGATTCACTTAGATTGTTTAACTTCCTTTTTCAAGCTAAATCAGACTTATCCTCTGTAGTGGAGAGAGAGCTGGATATTTTGGGTACCTTTAAAACACAAGCCTTAATTGATGATACCAGTGATGAATGTTTAGGTGCAGGCCATTATCGCTGTGCGATTTCCTAAGGCACTCCTTATGCAAGGGGATTTCCAAGGACCTTAGCTGGGAGGAATGCTTGCTGGCTGCAGCAGGCTCTGATCTCCTCGCACATTGGTACAGTTTGCACAAACAATACTCACTGCCCAATTGTGGGGTTGGTATGAGAAGCTGGGACTGAGAGAGCCCAGCTGTTTGACATCCCCAGGGCATTGCACAACTCGTGTTTGTGCTGTTAAAACACCTGAAGCCTATCAGCATGAGAAGGCCTCTGTGCTATGTGCTGTGCAAACAGCAAGGTAGAAAGGCAGCCTTTGCACCCAGGAGCTTCCAGCCCAGTGTGAGATAAGCACTGGCATGTGGGTGCAGATGAGGGTGCAGGGGGTGGCAGGGTGGTGTGGAATAGCTCCGTGCATCCACAGCCTTGCTCTGGTTAAACTCCTTGTTGCCATCACAAGCTGGGAGTTTTGAAGGGAGGGAATGAAGAGAAGATAACAAACTAGTTATGGAGTATCTCAACCAAACACTGTGAAAAGAACATTTCTCTTTTAAAATTCAGCAAGTGGATGACAGTGCAAGTTGCTACCTGTCACTTGAAGAAGAGGATTGACATTTTGGTGCAGAGCAGGGAGCGTGGGGGAAGGCTGTGTAACTGTTTCTGTTCCCTGCTTGCTGTGACTCCTGTCAGGAGCTCTGGCAGACTATGCAGACACGGTTCTCTTGCTGAACTGGTGAAGTAATCTTGATGCAATTTTGGATTGAATTAGTACAGTATAGTCTTTTCATTCTCACTTGACATGAGAAGCAGAATAATGAGGGGTTTTGTGCTTTGTTTTGTTTAGGTTTTTTTATTATTATTTATTTTATTTTAAGCAACACACAACAGCTTTAGAGTCCTAGGAGAATGGGGAGAATGTGCATGAGTTTTATATGTTGTTTTGGTTTTAAACTAAGCCTGTGTTTTTGTGCAGGGAAATGATCAACTTTGAAACCCGATCTGACAGAGCCCCTAAGGATAATTTACTGCTTTGATTACTTTAGCAAGGGCAGGGGTGGGGGATACACACAGAATTCTTTGATTGTACAGTACTTGAGTGCATGCCGAGGCTGTGTAGCATGTTCTCTGCTTAATTCAAGTTATATTCATTGCCTACCCGTGTGAAAGGAGACTGTATGCCATAGCTCAAATGTGGCTCTCTCCAACTTAAGGAGCATAAATGAATGTAGCAGGAGAAAGTTATTCTCTTCCAGGCTGTGGAGTAGTTGCAGAAACTAAAATCCATCCAGTATTTTAATTTTCATCTAACTTACGGCAAAGGACTTAAAAAATCCACTACTTTTGTTCTGGGATCCCTTCAAATGGGGAAGAAAGCTCTATCACTTGGCTAGAGAACTCTGCATAAGGCTCTGTTGGTTTTGGGTCCTCCATGGCTTTGCGCTTACTCCTTCTTTCCTGTCTGATGTGCAGATATTAAAGGTTCTGAGCTCTGCTTAATACTGTAAAGATTGTGATTTTCAAAGGCTTCTTTAACAGATATGATCAAAGCAGGGTAGGGACAAAATATTGCAATTGGACAACTAAGCTAGCATAGAGTGGCTTTTGATGTATGTAGGTCCAATATTTGATTTCTAACTGGTGATGTGTGAAAAGGGAGCAGGACTGACTTTGTATGTGCACTCAGCAGGGCTTGTGGTTCTGCTGCTCTGAACTGTGAATTGTAAAATCTTGATCAATGCTTAACAGCCTAATTCCCCACCCATTCTCCCAATACTTGAAATAAATTATTTACAAAAGCAAGTCAAATGGCTTTACTCTTCTAAGCCACCGTTTTGGCTCTTTTGTCTATCACATGTCCCATTGTTTCAGGTTTTTATTGTCTGTTGTGGTGCAAAAGTCTGATAAAACAGAGTCATGACTGCCAGGACTTCTTAGTCATAAGTTGAGGCCAGTTGTGAACAGGTGACTGTCCGAATGTGCAGGAATTACATATAAATAGAGAAAACAATTTTAAGAGCAGTTTCCTGGACTTTTTGGCTCCACTTAATTAAAATATGCCAACTGTAAGTGGAGAACTAAAGGTAAAATGGTTATTTTGTTTTTTTTTTTTTAAGAATAAAGATGACAAGCCCGTCTGCACCTTCACCTTGGGATTACCCAAGCAAGGGATTGACTTGCTTTTTTTTCAGGCAATACCTTTTTCTAGCTCTCACAGATGTCTTTCTTGCTAGTTTGTGGTTTCACATGGAAAAAGAACACCAGGAGCTGGTAAGAATAGATATGGATGAACCCTTCTGAAAATGCCTGACCACAGGTTAGAGATAGTAAGTTAAAACAGGCAAGGAAGCAGGTATGTGCTCAGTGCAGTCAGATGTTATCTGCCAAATACCTTTCAAGAGTACACAGCAAACAAGACTTGTTTTAGTCTTTCTTTAGTAATGAAACTCTTCCCGTGGGATTGGTTGTGGAACCTTCTCTGCTTGCTCTGCCCTCCTGGAGAGCAGAGATACCCTTTGGAGGGTTTTGTGGCACAGAGCAGTGGGATCTCTTTGCTGCTCAGGTCTAACCTGGGATTTGTGAGGCTTTGCTAAGACAGTGCCACAGGTTCTTTCCTGCAGGAGTTGAACTCATCCCATCAAAGATATGGGCATGCAGGAGGGATGTGTTGTGCTCTATCCATTTGTTCATCTAACAGATGATTTAAGAGCCTCTGGGAGACTTTCCTGGGTGGTCCCATCCTGAGATGCTGTAGTACCACAGCAGTGGCTTTGACCAATAACTCTGCTCACATTGTGAGCTGACCAGGAGTCTTCATACTCCCTTCTCCACCAAGTACCACTGTAAAAGATAGCCTTGCCCATCCAGCTGCTTATCCACAAAAGGAAAGACAGACTTACAGACTTCTCCAAGCAGTCTGTCTGGAACTCTGCCTTTTCCCATCTGAGGAAGGAGGAGCTCAGTTACCAGAATACGCTTCCTGCAGGCAGCTCATTGCAGGGAGTTGGCTTAGGGGCTGTGGTGTGCTCAGCTGGTCCCTCTGAGATCTCCCACCTCCAGCAAGACCAGGCTGAATTTGGCCTGGAGTTAGTGGGGGTGTGGCACTGATGAGCCAGTATCTTTGTGGCGCCTCTTTAAGTGCTCTAATGATAGGGTTGGCCACCCAGAGGTGCAGGGGGACCGCTGGAGGTGGCATTGCCACTTGCTCACTGTTGGTGGATTTAAAGCCAGCACATTCACCTTCACACCATCCACTGCACTGAAGGTTCAGTGCTTCTCCAGGTCTGTTAGAGGTTTTGCTGGCCCAGTCTTTCTGGAGATTGAAATGCAGAGCTGTTAGCATAGCTGAAATTCCTCTTGGTAAGTGTAGCCAAATGGCAGAGACCTCCATCACTTCAATGCTGTTAATAATTCTTTTTGCACTTCCAAACAGGAATTTTTAAGTAGCTACAGTCTTGTTAATAAGGTGCATAGAGTTGGTTAGGGAGGTGTAGCTTTGGCTATTGGCTATACAGTGTAGTGATCAACTAACCCGTAGCTTGCAGGCAACTCACAGAGCCAGCTGTGAAAGGTGGACTAATGTATTGCTGCTTCTGTAGTTGATGTCAAAAACTTAGAGTTTATGATGGAAGTGTCAGAGAAGCTGCCAGAAGCCAGACAGCAGCAGTGGGAGCTCTTGCTGAAGTGAGGCTGTGATGTGGGGCTGGGCAGCAGGGCCAGGATCCTTTTAACCTGGTCTGTAGCCAGGTGTTTTTTGCTGTTGTTCTCATTATTACTGCTCTTCCAGAATAGCCAAGAGCTGGAAATGTGTGCCTAGACAAAGTGCCCAGTGAATGCCTTTCGTCCTGCAGATGTGTTATGAGTCACGAGTAGAGTAAAGAAGGTATAACCATTTAATGTTAATGTATAGATTGTTTATGCTAGTTTAACCAGAATGCACCTGCCTGGCTCTACCATGAAACCCGTGTTCCCACTGTGGCACAAGAATGGGATTGTGTCATGCTCTACATGGTGATGGGCAAGATAGTCCCAAGGCTAGAGGTGAGAGCTGAAAGGAGAAAAACCTCAGATGGTGAAGGAATGACCATGTTGAGTGCTTGGCTCTGTGCAACATGGAACCAGAAAAAGCATCATCTCTTCCCCCAAGCTCCTCATCTGAAAAGAATCTGTACTTGCAAGCTGTGAAGAAGTGGCTTATAAATAGATGGAGGAGTGAATTCTCCTTTGTTTGCAGAAGGCAGTATAGTTAGTCTCTGTACTTTGAGGGTGGAGTGGCTAGAGCCAAGAGCTGGTTTTGTGAGCTGGCTATTTTTAGTGTGGCTTGGTGATCTAGTTGGAAGCCCTGGGTGGGGACCTGAGCTGAGCAGAGGTAATGGACAGTACAGAGCAGACTTCCTGAGCAGCAGCTGCCAGGTTCCTGGTGCTGGACCTGACTCAATTACAGTGACAAAGAGGGTGATCTTAGAGCCAGCAGCCTCCATAGTTCATGTTCTGGCTTCCACACACACTACTGAGACTCTGGGTCTGCTTGAAACTCTGGCCAGTTAACGATGCAGTGGGCTGTAGCTGTGTGGTGCTGCAGAGCTTGTGTGTGTGGGTCTCCAGCAAGGCTCCTGCTGGTAGCAACTCCTGGCATGTTACAAGGCCTGCATGTGCCATTCTGCAAAGTGGTGTATGAGCTCCCTTTGGTGGAAGTAAACCTGGATAACATACAGGCTCTCAGCCCTCTGCCAGGGTACTGCACAGCATCGTGTGACGCCTGGGTAGAGTCAGAGAGACTAAGCTGATCATCCAAAATGTGGAACAAGTTGGGAGCAAGGTTAGAGGGGAGATGGGTGTCTGATATATAAGTCCCATTTTGGGCAGACTGAGGTGGGTGGGCTTCTTGGTTTGTAAGGTACAGGGTGTGCACCATCAAACTGACAGCTGGTGGTCACAGCCAGGCAACTTTGGGAAATCCTTCCTGGAGGCATTATTGTGTTCTGCCATCCCCTTTCTACGTTAGAGATGTGTGTCTGCTGTGGCTCTGTGTGTTTGTACATGCTTCAGAAGATGATGATGCTTGTGTCCCTCTCACTGATGGCAGTTGAACTAGTGCCTGCTCATCTTCCTGCCTCTCTGGGAGCTTTGGGAGCCTTTCATGCTACCATTTGCCACAGTGAGCACTCCTGACATGGTCTGCAAGAGGCACCTTTCATTGTAGGGTCCTTTGTATGTTCTCCTGTAGACCTAATCCTAAAACCTCCATCTTGGGACAAGATGTATACCCAGTATACTTTTGAAGCCAGGTGAAAAAACGTACTTAAATTCTGGCCTCAAAGGCTGCCACGAGACACCTCTGAGCTGTTGCTGGTGACACAGAAGGGGCTGACGAGCACTAAGCCTTTGGCCGAGCATGGGTGGCAGTGCTCTTCCCCGGCCTTATTTGTTTGTGTCAGGTGGAGGGAGGAGCACATGGCGACATTTCTATCCAAACACACGCTGTGCTGCTTGGTATTCATTTTGGTTACAGTCTAACCTGTTCCCTCTGTTTGCGTGGTGGTTTTAGCCTGGTAAAAAGCACTTACGCTCACATTAAACAAATCTCGCTGCTCCTCACATAAAGGAGAGTAGAGCTGGGAGTGTTGTCATTCTGAGTGCATGAAGTGCTGTGAGGCGTCAATTGTGGCATTTGCAGAGAGCTAAAAGATTGCAGAGTTCTGTCTAGGTAAGTTTTCATTGTCCTCTTAGGCTTTTTATGAAATTATTCCCCTCAGCTCCCTTCCTGTTTTTTATTTTCTGCTGTCTTGTGTCCTAAATCTTCTTGGATTCAGTGGGAATTTACCCAGAAGACTCCAGTTTTGCTTGTTTTTGTTTTTGTTATGCCAACAGGGCATTAGGTAATTAATGACACACTGTGTTTTATCTGTTAAAAGTATTATGGAAAAAATTGCAAAAAGTTTCCAGTATAGGATGTTAGCTGAACTGCCTGACATTCCTGCCGCAGCCCAGGCTATCCCACAAGCACCATTTTTTATATAACTAGGTTGGGATAGATACTTCTCTTGCTGGGCTCGTTAATAGCACAGTCCCTGCTATTATATGGATCATAGCCCTGGAAGTGGGTAAAAGGAGGATGTATCAGTGAAATACGGATGTGGCTTTAAATGACAGTATGTATTTGAGCAGGGCATCTTGAAAGCTTGGTGGTCCCAGCTTCAGGAACACAGCTCTTAGACTGGTGCATTTGACCAGGATATGAAGTATAAACATAAGCAGGTTAATGTACATTAGACAAGGTTTGGAGGTAGAAATTGTTTGCAGCTGGTAGAAAACCACATCTTGAGACTCAGTGTTCCCAGAATGCTGTTTGCAAATCCTATCCAAGGCTCCACTGCAGAGGGAACTTTCCCTGTAAGCAGGCTACTTGTTGGTTTGGGATTTCTTACAATGTTTGTTTTTTTTCAGGCAATTTTGTGGATCTTTCTGGGATTTAAAATCAACCAGAGTCTGAACACAGTTTTATTGTAACTGAATGTAAGCCAGGCAGGAGAAAGAAACAAAGGTCACACCTTGGGACTGTGGTTGGACACTTGTTTAACTGTGTCCATTGATCCCTTGGCTTTTGAAGGGATTTCTGAGTGTACTTCTGCTAAAAACACACTTAAATGAACTGTGCTTCAGAAAATAATTAATTCTCTTGGCAATTGTGGTCTCCAGTGCATTGTATTAATTGGATGGTTTGCTCCCAGGTCAGGTAACCTAGTGAGGAGGGATTCAGCCAGGTCTGTGTTCTCAGCTAGATCCACTGGTCCAATCCTGAATGGGAACAGGCATCCCATAGGCAACCCCAGATTTCGTGTTTGACCTCTGTGCCTTTGTAAGGACAGTTCAGGGTTCTAAAAACTGTACCCCATTCCTTAGATGCTTTTATCAGGGAATTGAAACCACCATGGCTATTTGTGTACTGCAGAGAATAATTAGTTTATTTAGCAGTATCTGCTTTAGCTTCACCATGACTAGTTGGAATTTTAACCTCAGCTGCATATGAAGTTCTCAGCTCGAAGAGCAGGACTGTGCATTTGAGGTTGACCTCGTTTTATGGGATCATTATAAATATAGCACTTATGTAGGTTGCTACCAAAATGCAGTAATGACCAAGAATGACATTTCTCTTCCTGTAGAACGTCCCTGAGGCACACAGGACTGTCCCTGCAGAGCAGGAAGGATTTCTTCCTGAAGCATTGCTCAGGATGTTTTAAGTAATTTGTAGCCAAGGTATCAGCACACATGATTTGGGTGATGTCCTTGGACTAATCCATCCTTTAAACCTCCTAGTTGCCAGATCCTGTTCATTTTCTGCTAAAACCTGTGGAGATATCTGCAAGGGAAGTTCAGCACCAGGAGTGCTGAACTAGACTAGATGAGGCTAATGTAACACCTGACTGTGTTTCTTCTAAATTGCACAACAATTAAGGATATCTGATTTTCCCAGAAAAAGTTAGCTGCACTGTATTTGCCTAAACCCCATCAAGTACTCTACCAAAATGTAGTTTTCCCTTCCATCCATGAATTTTTGCCATTTTAAAATTGACCAGGTCTGGTCAGAGGATGAACTCTGATTTCAGCCCTTTTGTTAGATCTGTTGTTCTTGCTGTTTGTCAGAGCAGTTCTTCAAGGGACAGACAGGAAAGTGCAGAACAGTGATGGTCCTGCTGCTCCCTTCCCTGTGCTCTCCTGTTGGCGTCTTGCTGGCAGTGGCAGGTATGGCTCAGGTAGCACCTCCTTTTGTGACTCTGCTGGATGCTTCTTCCGTGGCCATCTATTTTTTTGAAAACAAAACAGGTATTTTGCTTTGAAAACTAAAGTGTAACTCTCCAAGGCTGGCTTTTTTTGAAGAATGAATTCAGACAGAAATGGTCTTTCTAAATTATAGGTTTAAAATTACCCTACCATTATACAACGGCTTGGCACTTCTCCAGAAAACTGAAGATGTTTGGAACCTTTTCTACTGAAACGATAATTGCCCAATGAAAACAGGATTTGGGGAAACATAAACTGACATCAAGCTACTCCATTTTGCTATAAATTATATTGACTCTGCACTATTGCAAAATTGCTTTTGATGATTTGACCATGGAAGAATGTAGTGAAAGACTCTTATTACCACACTCTCATATGCAGGGAAATTGCAATGCATCCACACAAATCTGAGCTTAGACGAGACTTTCCACTGACTTCAAACAGCTCTGCCTTTTGTGCTCTGAGTTGCACAGGCCACTATTAAAATATCTTTAAAATCCTTAACAACCAGGTGTTTCCTTTGTGTGGCAGGATGGAAGTCACTTTTTCTTCTTCAGCCAAATTTTCAATATTTGGTTTGTTTACTCCAAGCTGCCTTGAAGGCACTGAAGGACAGGAATTAAAAACTTCTGAGTCTGAAGCTGAAAAAGAAATAGATATTTGTGTGAAGTATCATTTTCCCCATAAAACTCCCTGTTGCGGGATATCGTGGAGTTTACTAGTGTACTGGAAATCATTTAGGAAGTTTTTAAGATCTGGATCAGCAAATGGGTGTGTGTGTATGTAAACAGATAAATAGATGTACAGAGGTTTGGGAGAACAGGCTCAATGCCCAGTGGATCCTGTCTGTGAGTGCTGAAGTGCCCAAGTGAATTGAGAAAACAAACTTTCCCATGGACTGTGAGCGATTTCTTTGTTTGGCTCAGTTTGCCTACCTACTTTATACTACAGCATGGAAAGGCTTATATTTTCCTCAGTGTAAGACAGTAAAAGATGGATGTTAGTCAGAGAGCCTGTCGGGCTGGTAAAAGTGAACTGTCAGGGGCTGACAACATATGAATGGAGTTACCTTGGAGATGCAACAGAAGACCAACAACTAGACGTTGAGGTTTTAATGAATGCCTGCCAAGCGAGGCAGAATGTGTGAAAACAACGTGGCTGGTCGTTGAAACAAAGAGCTGAGGTGCTGGGATGCTGGAGGAGCTCACAGAGGAGAAGGAATGGTGTAAGGCCACACCTGAAGTTGCTTGGGGGCTCTGAGCCCAGAGGAGCTGTTTGGAAACATTTTTTCTGTTCGTGTTGTTTGCAGTCTCTCAGGAAACCATTGGCAGGACCATGAGAAGGGGCAGCCTTCGAGTGTTGAATTGTGGCTGATAAGGGTATCAATAGTCTGCTGCATGCATTCACAGAGAAAAAAATAACTTAAATGACAGGAGTAAGGGATTTTGGCTTATATAGCCCCAAACAGCCCAACTTACTGACAACAGTTAATTTCCAGCCTTTTTCTGCTCTGAATTCTCTGTCTAGTCCCCTGCTATTTATAGCATAAACCCCCAAATGCATCCTAGACTGACTTGAGGTAAGTTTGAGATGCCTGTGGATCAGTAAAGCAAAGGTCTTCTGTGTGTGTTTGTTCAGTAACAGGATGTCACTTTTATTACCATTGAATCAGCTGAGATGGAGGGAAGCTGGCTGAGTGTGTATAGATGTGTAGATTCTGTACATCTGTAGCTGCCGCTTTATTTACTTAGATATGTATTTTACAATTACATCCAGTGGGGCAAAGGGCTCAGTGCTCACTTCGGAACTGGAGCTCCCTTCCACCTTCTGCAAATGCACATAGAGGCTTGGTTGCATTGAGACCTTCAGAGGCAGGATAACTCCTTCTGTGGAAGGAATGTGTGGGCCCAGAAGTGCTGTTTGGGGTGGATTTTTCTCAGTCCTTTAGTTGGGCACCAAGAAGTTCACGCAAGCCCCTTCTTCTGAAATGGGTTCCTCAGGGCTTGCTGGGTGGGCCAGCAGGAATATTTTATTGCTGCCATTTTGAACCTGACTTTCCCTGGAGGGGGGTTTGCTGGTCATAAGGCCAGCACTGGTCTCAAGTGTGCTCCAAGGGACTGGTCTTTTCCACAATGGCACAGTGAATTAGCCTCTTTACACAGTGACCTTGTGGTACTGTACTAATTTCTGATTTAAAAATACTGGAAATGTGGGTTTTGTTAGCTTTTTTTTATAATCACTTCCTATCCCTCTACCTCGAGGGTGATTTTTTTTTTTTCCCCATAGTTGCAGTGTTATCTTCAGGAAAGCCCGTATTTTGTGACTTTGGGAAATGTGCTGTCTGCTGTGTGAGGATCTGTAGTATTTGTTAGGCCTTGCAGCCTGGGTTGTTACCAACTCCTGTTGAGGAAACGACTCAGACTTGTGACAATGGGGGGGTTGTTTCCTCTGTCAGGTATGAAAAGGGGCACAGTGGGACTCCCTGGCTCCCATCCCCTAATCAGATCACACTCTGTGCTAGGTCAGGCAATGCTAGAGCTGGAACCCTTGTCTCAGGTCCCTGTGCCATCAGGTTGCCATCTGATGATGCTCTGTTAAGTGCTGAAGCCATGCATGCTCGCTTTGTCACTGGCTTGGGTGGACATAAGGACTCCTATTACAGAAAGGTCTAGCAGGTCAGTCTGGCTTGCTGATGAGTGCCATCAAAGAAGTAGCATCAACACCAAAGTGATTTCCATGGCAGCTCAGGGAAAGGTTGGAAAAATATTTTGCCTCATGAGGAGATAATTGGAAATGTTTGCATATAGCAGCATGGAATGCCTAAAGTTATAGGTGCTTGATTATCTGTGCCAGCGGGAGGAAGAGTGTTTGCTATATCCATGTGTTTTCCTGAGTGGATGAGAGCATTCATGCCAGCAGGGAATTCAGCTCTGTGGGAGTAAGGCCGAAGGGTGTCTGCCTGTCTGGCCATCAGTATGCTGGAGACTTACTCAGAAAATGGGACCTGACAGATACGCTCTGCTGCACAAAACCGAACAGCATTAATGGTGTTGCCAAATTTAACTTGCAGCCATCGTCCGAACTGTTTCTCATTAGCTGTCCCAGCTGTGTCACTGCTGCTGACGGGAACTGGCCTCCACAACCTGCTCTGTAAACACTTTCCAGAGCTCAGCTTGGACAATGATTATGACTGCTGCTGTGAGTCTCCTGGATCTGGGTCGGTCTGTAGGAAAGGATTACAAAACAGAAGGTTCATATCATCACGGTTTGTTTATGGCGGTTTTGGGAAACGCCGGAGCGGCGGTACAGCTTGGATCTTTCCATTGAAGCCTGCAGATTCTCTGTGGAGAACCTGTCTGCTCTGCACTGCAGTAGCACTGATCTTAGTCCAGAAACTTCTCGGATATTTTTGGCCGCACTTTGGAGAAATTCATTCAGTCTAATGGCATTTCAAAGAGGAAAAACAAAAGTATCTAAGAGCCTGAGGTTTGAGAAGTTGGCTGTTGCACACTGGGTGGAATTCTGAATGGAAAAATAGTGTGGATTTCTGCTATGCAGAGCTAGTTGTCCAGACCTATGGCGCTACCTCGTGTCAATTAAATACTGTATAAAAACTACAGGATGGCTGCTACTAAATGTTCTTATTCAGTTGCATTTCATAGGTTCAAGATTGCCTGTAACCCCAGACAGAAATAAAATTGAATTGTTTTGAATTACATTCTATTAGCAATATTAGCTACCTATTTTGCAAGTGCTTTAGATAATTTTAATAATATGATAAAAAAGCCTCGCTGTAATAAGTCAGAAGGTTGTAAGACAATGAAATGAAAATTGGTGTAGGGTGAGTACAGGAGATGACCAGGCAGCTGAACATGCCACTGTAAAGCACAGCTGAAGGAGGCTGTAGTGTGTTCTTATAGCTGTCTCTTGAGCCCATAATTGTAGGAGGGGAAACTAGAAGTAAAAGAAATACAAGAAGAATAAGCTTGAATGCTCTTCTTTCTTCTGGATCCCATCTGTAATTCACCTAAGCCTGTGCTGGAGAGGTGTTGCACACATCTAAAAGGAGCTTGCTAATACCCATCATCTCACTGAGACCCTGGCTGCAGCATCTGAAGGCACTGGGCTCCATCCCGGACCCCTCCGTGCTTACCTGTGTGCTGTGGGCAGGCTGGCAGGGAGAGTGCCTCCTGGTGTTGCCTGCTAGGCTTTGGTCAGCACAGCTGCCTGTGAAAGATAGGGAGCTCAGTCTGTGAATCTCTTCAGCACAACACTGTAAAATCTGATTTCTCCTGGCACTGAGCTGCTGTACACTTTACATTTTTGTTTGGCTGTTGGAAAGCCTGTGAGTGGAGTGGGGCACTTAATATTGTTGTTGTCACTCAGGAGAGATTTGCTTACTAGTGGTGGCTTATTTACTTAATTAAATTCAAATGGTGGTTTTAGACACTGAAACTGCTTGACCCTGTGTTTTGTGAAAATCCACTGATGCAAGAGTCTATGTTTATGAAAAGCTGAAGGTGTGAGAAATACAGTAAATTTTGCAAGGAGCCTGGCTGGGAGGAGATGCTCTTGTCCTTCCTGCCAGGTTATCTGCATTGGGGTCAGAGTGGTTAATCATGGTAATGTGCAGGGAGCAGCAATATTCTCTTCTGTTCTCCATATGGAGATGGGCAGTGAGGGTCCCACAGGGAGGATGACTGGAGTGCTGTTGGTGGCCAGGTTGTGTTTGCATGAAGTGCTGGGGGAAGGACCTAATGCAAAACCCTTGACCAGACCTGTGTCCCCTTGCAGAGATGCACTCGATGCTGCCAGCGTGCTTTATAATCAAGTTGATGAGGGCGTTCACCGACTGGTGATGCTGTCAAACAAGCGCATCCAGGAACTGGAGCTGGTGATGGAGTTCGAGAAAGTGGAAGAGTGTTTTAAGGAGGTAAGGCCTTCCTGTCAGTTCCAGTGACTGCTGCTCTCTGACTCTGTGTTCCATGGCAAGTACTGGGCCTGTTGGTCCCTTGTCTGAAGGTGTACAGCGATGCTTGATCCTTTAAAAGAACAACTGAACATTAGAATTTGAGATAAGAGTTTCAGAAGTGCTGAGAATCAAGCCATTTATTTCCCTGGTATCTCTTGATGCCAGGTGAAAGTCTCCTGGCTTCTCTCTAGGTGTGGATCAGTCAAACCCCATAAATACCTGTGAAGTAGCTCATAGGTAAGCAATACGCTTGGAGGCTGAGTGTCTTTTTTGACTCTCTCAGCAAGATAGTTGATGAGGCTTCATACTCCACGTTGAGAAGCAGCAGAACAATGACTAGCTGATAATAAGTCTGCGTGTCCCCCCTGGGCTGTAGCTCCTGCAGGGTTTGCTGACATCCTGTTGCTGAATATCCCTGCCCCACACTGGCTGCCCATCCCTGTCGTGTACTCTGTTGTTTAGATTCCTGTGCTGTTCTCAGGTCCCTGATATCTGATAAGTCCAGGCACACTCCTTCCCCTCTGGGTGCAGCAGCAGGCACACTCGGTTTGCCTTTGGGTGCAGCCCTCTGTACAGGTTCCTGGCAGGGAACGGCCTCCTGTCCTTAGCCCAAGAGCCATGCTCAACCTCCCACCCTCTGCACTTCTGTGGGACCTTCAACTTCCCTTAGTTTTGTGCTCATTGAAACTCTTGACAGCCATGGGATAACTGAAGCAAACAGGCACTGGCTTTCAGAAAGACTTTTGAAACCTGTAGCCATGTTGATAGAGAACCTCAAAAAGTCATAAAGCAGCTCAGGTCTGAGCATCCTACAAGAGCTGATCAGTCCTTTCGGTGTTGCAGATCCCAGATATTCCATGTTGCAGATCCCTAAGCCTGAACTCAACCTTGAGATTATGGAGTCACATGATCTCATGTGCTGTAACTCATCAACAATGAGAAGTTTTATGTGTCCTTAAAAATCAGTATTAGGATCAGTTTCAGCATTGCTCTTCTGGGGTTCTGGGTGCCTCTCTTCTAGTGGGAACTGGATTTGCAAAAGAGGCTATAGCCTACCTAGTGTTTTCACAGGCCAAGGTGGATCTGGGAATTTTAATGACTTTCCATTTGGAGGTAGACACTCGGACGCCATGCAGGATGTGTTCAGGACAAGAAATGTGTTGCAAGAACCTGGTAGAGACTCTCTTAAACACACAGGTTCCTAATACCAAACAGAAATGAAAAAAGTCACAAAAGCAAGCACTGCAACCTGTTTCTGCTTTAAGCTGAACTTCATTTTTTTGTTGAATTGAGTAACACTCACTGCTCCCAGCTTACTTTGCTTGTAGATCACCAATGATGGCAGCAGCTGCTCCTGCAGTTAAGCCTGCCTTGGAGCTCTAGGCAGCAGCAATGTGCCCCTCTGCAGTACTGAGAACCCACCCCCATCTCTTCCTCTTGCCAGTGGGCTTGTTCCTTGTATCCTTCTTACAGTCCACAAAACTAGGAGTTTATCCTTGACTATGGGGTTGAGTTGGGATATGGATTCAGATGATATAGGAAAACAGGATGCGTGGGTGTTAGGAAGCACTTAGTCTGTCCCTTCCCCCAGGTGCACCTATGCCTGGAGCATTGCAGACAAGTTTACCAGCCTGCTTTTAAAACCTACTGATGATGGAGATGCTGTTATCCTGCCTGGCCTCCTATGACTGCTCTGCTTTTAGGATGCTCTTGTTAGTCCTCTACCTGTCTTTGAGGATATGGGCTGATAACTGCAGCAGTGGCTGCTGGGCTCCACTGAGGAAAATGCAGTTGCTGCTCAGCTTTGTGGAGAGCTGTCTTCAGAAAACCAGTAGCTAGGAGTCCCAGAGAACCATGAAACATTGTAGATGGGGAGAATCCATCAGTACATTCACACTGGCATAGTTCATGTCCTGCCAGTCAGAAAAGGGAAGTGATGTAGGAAATCTGGCAACAAGGAGATTTGATCCCAGTTGGGGGTAACAATAATAGGAGTGTCAGGCCAGTCTGCAGGTTGCAGAGCTTGCTTTAGACCATGGCTCACCCAAAACAGAGCCCAGGCAGCCGCTTGCCCTGTTTATGCCTAAGGCTAGTGAGCAATAGCAGAGCTTTTCAATTACTCTGTAACCTGAAGTGGAAAAACTCTTAGCAGGAGGCTCAGACTGAAATGCCAGAATGGGGGGGAGAAGTCTACACACATTCTTTCCAGTAATGAGATGACCAGCATTATGAGAGCAGTTCTTTGCTCTTTCCACATAAAGGCCTTCGTTGGTGAGTAGCACAGGGTGACTAATAAGTGGGGCTTATCCCTTTTCTCCTAGGTCAGCAGTTGGATTGAGAATGTTGGCAGAAAACGGCTAAAGGAAACTATCAACCTGGATGATTCTTTGGAGATGCTGCTTCAAGCACAAAAGCAGTTCAAGGAGTTTGATCTCGTTGCCAGTGTAAGTGTTGTCAGATTGGAAAAATATATTCTCCAGCATCTGAGTTGGTAGCATGTGTGTCTTGTATGTGCTCAACCAAACACATGATGCTAAGAGGGTTCATCACCAAGGTGTGTGTCATTCTTCCTCAATACATAGCATCCCTGCTCTCCTTTTGCAAACAAAGCCACCAGCTCAACACTTAGTAGATGGCATTTACCAGTCTTGGGGAAAATAACTGTTGGGATGAATGATGGGTTTTTCTGTTCCTCCTTTGATGTGCTTGTAACACTGCCTTTTTTTGATCCTAATTGAGCTATGGTCTTGCTGTGTAGGCCTTTACAAGGTGCTATGTGACGAGTGTAAATCGTAAGAGATCAGGCTCTAGAATTCTACTGTAAACAAAGACATCCCTGATCATATGATTTGAACCTTAAAAACTGGTCTAATTAGCCCTAGCTGTTAATGGCCTAGAAGACTACTTACTGTTGATTCTAGGTCTCTATCCTCATGAGCAATTCCTTTGTGTTTTCAGGAATATTGCAAAAGGGGACAGGAAGCATTAAAGAAGATGAATCAATGGGAGGACTTTTTCTTTGTGGATGTGCATTCTTACAGGGTAAAGTTGCAGACCTACGGAGATCAGCTGGAGGAGTTCTGCACCCAGCTGGATGAAACCAGGCACCGAGTCTGTGAAACAGTCAGGCTCTATGAATTCTTTGACAAGGTAAGACAAGGCATCTGCTGCACAGAGGAGGGTGTAAAAAGTCTGATCAGACTCAGCCCAGTGCTAGATTGTTTATGACAGGTGTGAAATGTAGTATTTGCTCCATCAGGGAGCTGGATCTGTAACCTGCAGCAGTCCTCTCATGCTCATGTGTCTTCAGTGATTTTTTTCAAGTTAGTATGTGGGAGAAGGGGTGGGTGTGTCTTCCAGAAAATGTCCACATGTGTTAAGCATAGAGATTTTCTGCTCTCTGAGCTGGAGCTTTTTAACCCCTTTCATGGTCACAGTGGACAGAAGGATTATGGCTGTGCTGGCTCTGATGACAAGGGCCAAGAGATGGGCTGCTTGTGTCCAGTCTTGGCCACCCTACCAGGGTAGGCTGCCTGCATTTTCGTGCTATATCCTTATACACTGGCAAATTCAGCCCATCAGGAGTAGCACCCTGCTCTTCAGTCCTAAATACAGTCAAACTCCTCCCATGTGGAGGCCTGCATGAGGAAAGGGAGCACCAGAATGGAGAGCTGGGATGTGTGGCTGAGGGAGCAAGGGATCCCTGGATCATCACAGGGATCTGGGAAGCAAGAGGAGAGGATGTGTGTGGTGACTGTTCTGAGTGCCTGACCTTCTCACCTTTGGTTTAGTGCAAATGCACCCATTTAGCAGATCTGTAGTTGGATTTGGTGTTCTTTAATTTTTAAAGTTGCCCATGAATAAGCAGTAGGATTTTCTAAGTGCATTTTGAAATACAGCTTTGGCAAGAACAGAAAGCCAGGGAGCCTGTGCTCCATTTATTCCACACTTGTACAAACATTGGGTATTGAAGTTCTCAAATTCCAGAAAGAATAGACACTAAAAGTTAAGCTGTACCAGATGTAGGTGCCACTTTGTTGCTGTTGCTGTCTCTGAGCTGCCTTGGCAGCCAGAAGTGCTCAGGGGAGGAGGGATGAAATTCAGCTGAACATGAAAACATGGGAAAGCATCCTGTGTGAGGCAGAAAAGTGGAGAAGGTAGCCCAGAACACTGCTGTCTGGGCAATGAGGATTGAGTTTGGTGATGCTCTGCACGTCTGCTCTGGCTCATCTCTGCAGTTTGCTGTGCAGGTGGGGGACCCTCTTACTGTGGAAATGTGTAATTTTTTTTCACCCCAATGGAGAAAGAAGTGCTTCCCGTGCTATAGGAGAATGGCAAGAACCTGTGCTCTGCTACCTCACTGAACAGAGATGTTTGGGGGCTGCTCTGGTACCTGAACACCCCTTGCCATTGTGGGGGATCCTGGGAAGGATGCCAGAAAGGGTTTTCTCATGTTTCTTCTCATCAATTGAGGCCTCGCTTGGCATATTGACAGTTCTGCAGCCAAGCCAAACATTGGTTGTATGTGAACCCTTCCAGCCAGAGCTGGAAGTCTCTGGAGCACAAATGTGGACTGTAGCTTATGATCATAGAACCATACAGTGGTTTGAGCTTGAAGGGATTTTAAAGGAATCATCTGGTTCCAACTTGCCTGCTGCAGGCAGGGATGCCACCCGCTATCCCAGGTTGCTACAAGCCCCTGTCTGGCCTTGAACACTTACAGGGATTGTAAGTCAACCACAGCTTCTCTGGACAACTTGTGCCAGGGTCTCACCACCCTCACAGGGAAGAATTTCTTCCTAATATCCAATCTAATCCTGCCCTCTGTCAGTTTGAAGCCATTCCCCTTTGTCCTGTCACTCCATGCCCAAAGTCCCTCTCCAGCTCTCTTGCAGCCCCCTCAGGTTCTGCAAGGTGTTCTAAGGTCTCCCCAAAGCTTCCAGGCTGTTCCATGCACTGTTCAGGCTTGGAAGTTACATTGTGGTAGTAGCTCTTGGGCTGCCAGGATAGTTGGACATGACTCTGTAGCAGTCTGTTCCTCCACAGCTTCAAAGCCTTCAGAGCCTGGGTCATTTCTAGGGACACAAATTCTACATAGACCCCAACAGTGGCCCATTAATTTTTTGAGGGCATTGCAGCTTCTTTTTGATGAAAACTGCAGGATGTGGTCCTTGGCAGCAACAGCAGCACTTTTGGTTGTGCCTTTCATGCTGCACAGCCCCAGTGAAAACAAAATGATAGTGGCACTGTGTGTTTGCACACTGCTTTGGTGTGGAGGAGAGGCAGCTGGCTCAGGGAGGGAGGAGGATTTCGATCTCACTGGTTTCAGTAGAGCTATAAACAATTCTGGTGGTGTAAATATACCACGTATGTATTGTGAACCAGTGGCCAACTGAAACCAGGAGTGTAGGGGGATACATCCTGCAGCTGTAGGATCAGTGCAGAAATTGTTGCATAGCATGAAAGTTCTTTCAGTGCCTGAGAGTCTGATCTTGATCTCCAGAGTGTTTTCTGCCTTTCCAAAGCAAAGTTAGTGGCATTGTCTGGGAGCTGAGGGATAAGCAGATTTTATCTAAACTGATTTCACTCTCTTCTGATACTGAGGTGCTTTTGACCTTCCTGCAGTGATGTTGTCAGTGCCTGCCTAACTCCCTTCTCTCTTCCCTAATATCTGAGGGGATATCAACAGCAGGAGTCTACAATAAGTGCCATGTCCTTGATTTTCCTTCTCGTAAAGAGCCTGCAGAGTGCCAGACCCCAGGATTTGGGGAAGAAGCCCAAAGATGCGTAAGCAATGTACACTATGGTAATGAGCTGGCAAGCTCAGCTCTCCAAACATCTCAGCATGCGCCAAGGGAGTGGAACGCCCACCACGGGGATCACGGTGCTCATCCCTCACGTACCTCGCTGCCTACTGGGAATGGGAGGCTCTGTGGTGCTGGCCCTTGTGCATGTGGTGGGCAGGTGTTTTGTAGGGTGCTGCCCTGTGGCTGTTAGGCCGTGGGACAGGACAGCATAACCCCATATGCCCCATCAAGATGCTGTACTGTGTTTTTTCACTGCTTGGCAGTTCCTGAAGGCCTGTCAGAGCTCCCTGCAATGAGGCAGGCTGAGCTGGGCCAGACCACATGGAACTTGCACATGGGCTGGCAGGGTTCCATCCCCAAAGCCATGACTGGTGCCAAGCTGGATGTTTCCATTTGTCCCCGCTTCCTTTGCAGCAGGAGCCCTTGGTGCCTGACAGGGGGTGGATGATGGCTGGGCTGAGGCAGGAGGAGCCATGAAGGAAGCTGCCTTCCCCACCTCTGACTGTGGGCTGGAGGATTGTTTTTCAGTACCACAAAGTCAATGTGGGCCTATTCGGGGACCTGCCATCTCCCTGTGGCTTCAAGCCTGGTCTGGCTGCTGTCCCTTGTTTACTCAGTTCCAAGACTGTGTTGGGATCTGGCACCATACAGTGCATTGGGGAAAAACTGGGAAGCTGAACAAGCAAGGGTATGTATGATGTACCAACAGCATTGATGTCTGTTTTGTTCTGGGGTTCCTGCAAGGACAGTTCCCAGTATCCTTTTCTCCTCCTCTCTATCCTGGCTTCACAGTAACACTGCCATAGATACACCATCAAGACCAGGAGCAGCCACAGCAAGTCTTCCTCTCCTTGTTTATCTCATTAGCCTTCATATATTTTCCTTCTTCAAGCTCTCTTTGGGTGAATTATTTCCCAGAACACTCTTATATTCCATGCTCTTGACTTCACCATAAGCGAAGTGCAGGTTACCTGGAGTGCAGGTTTGAAATGGCCCATGTGAGAGCTGTGTGCTCTGTCAGGACGGAGCACCTTACATGCAGTAGCATGTCCAGTGAGCTAGAGCACACAGCATAGTCTCTGCCAGGTCTGGGATGACAACCAGTCCTGCTGAAGGTCAGGAGCGAAGGTGCCTGATCCTTGCTGGCACAAGTCACTCTGGAAGAAAGCACTGCCCCAACCAGACCGGGCAGCGTCCCATGGCAGGCTCAGCACCTGCATACCCTGTGGCCGTGCCGTGATGCGGTGCCCAGAGCTGAACTGCCTGTATCATTACAGGAGTGCCTGAGGCAGCTCTGGGGGCTTTTTCCTGCTTGTCAGGATGTTGTGCAAGATGGTGCCTCACTGGTGCTCGGGGAAAGAATGATCATTGCCCTGCCATAGCTTGTGAGTCTCTTGCAGCTTGAGCCCTTGCCTTCTGTTTGCTTTCTGAAGGAAGCTGTTCAGCTTCAGTTCCCACTGCTCAGGATTGGTGGAGCAAGGCGGGTTGAGAAATGGTAGGGTTTCCCATAGTGGGATTTCTTGGGGCTCTGTTCCACAAGCCATTCCTTCAGTGGTGTTCTCTGTCTGCCACCCTTGGATCTTTTCCCTCAAAGGACCCCTGACCATCCTCCTCTGCTGATTCTTGTTCCTCAGTCATCTGTCTTTTCTCTGCTGCACACAAGGAGCTGCTGCTTCTGAGCTCTGCTTGGAGTCGGCAGAATATTGCCCGATCCCTCTCCATCTGTGTTTTCATCTCCAGGAATGGGTTACCTGTGCTCACGGGTGGAGCTGCCCCCACAGTGGGTTCTCCTCTGCTCTCCTCCTCAGCCACTTTGTTCTTTGTGGCTTAGAAAACAAAGCCTTTGGCAAGTGAAGGAGGTGCCTGCCCTTCCTGGGGGAGGGCCAGCTGGCCTGCATTTGATTATGGCAGTGCCTCCTCATCCCTCCCCATTGTCCTTGCTGCTGTAGGAATGCCAGCCTTTTTGCGCTCCATCCCGTGAGCAAGTGTTGTTGCTCTGGGGCCCAAAGAGGGGCTGGGGCCCGTCTTCCCATCTCTCTCGCCTCTCTGCACATCTCCATGCACCTTTCACTCCGAGTCACATTCGCCCCATCCCGGCTCCGGCAGCAGACGGACACAGCAAACCCTCTTGTAAGTACCAAGTGTGCGGCGCCCCGGCTGACGTGTGAGCTGTATTGATATTGTTTGGAAACAATGTAGAGAAGGCTTTTCACTCGGTTGCTTGTGCGTGTCTCTGTGCATCCAGCATGAATCAGAGTGCTTTGTGTGCGGCTTTTGTGCTCTCAGACAGAACCCCGTGGGCTGTGGACATCTTTGCATGGTCCCTCTGAATCCCAGAGTTGCGCTGTCTGTAGTAGAGCAGTGCCTGTCCCTCTTTCTCTTTATTAAAAGTTACTGCATGATCATTTCAGTGGGCATAATTTGCCTGCAGCTAGAAGTTGCTGTGGGGGCTGTGTGCTGCAGACTGCCTGGATGTATGTGCAGGGCAGGTGGTATCTCTCAGCCTCCAGGACTTCTGTCAAATGTTGTGGACAGCACAGGAGGGGGCTGCTCTCCTGGACTGCTCCAAGGTTTGCTGGGTTCCTGCCCCCCAGATGACTGAGACCTGCTGGCACAGCACTCCCAGCTTCCAGAGATGGATCTGATCTTAGACTTGGCAGCAGAAATCCAGAGTATGCTAAATAAGTTGCCTTCTACAAATGTTGTCTCTGACTTCTCCCCAAAAGTTTCAGAACAGAGACCTGCTGATACCTTGTTTTCTGCTGTGTTTAATTTCTGATTATGGACCAGATATAATTTTGATTATAGTTTTGAGAGAAAAAAGTCTCTTCGAGGTGATAAATTATTGATGTTTCTTTTTTCTTAGCCTTTGATGAAAAAGGGGGGGTTGTGAATGCTGATCTGTGGGAAGCTGGAAAGGATCCTGATATCTGCAACTTAAAAGTGTGGTTTTTCTGTAGCAGGCTGTTTGGCACGGTTTGAGAAATAATTTTACTGAAAGGGTGCTATGATTCCCTGCTCTGGGAATGTGCTTAGAGAAGTGCAGAGTAGAACTTAGCAAAGGAAAAAAGGACATTTGATGTGTCCTTACTGTAGCATACTTCCTGTAAACAGAGACATAGGTCCATGTGCCATGATGCTTCCAGCCATTCTGCACAGGTCAGAACATGGTTTTGCCCCCCAGCACCTTGGAGCAAATGAGATTTTGCTGTGGTTTGTAATAAAGTCCCTGGGACTTATCATGCACTATTCTCTCTCTAGCTCTGTGCAGAGATTGGCTTTGCACAACATTTCCAAATAACAGTTTTCATCTGGTTACTGGTGCAAGTTCTCAGGATGATGAAAGCAGATCCAAAAGGCACAGGAGAGGAATATTTACTGTGCTGTTTTAGGGGAAGCCACTGCTGTCTGGCTTCAGCATTGTCTGACAGCAGCTGTCTCATCTCTCTTTCTCTCTCCTTCCTCAGTTATGCCTGTAAAGTCGTGCCCCTAGACAGACATCTAGTCTGATTTGTTCTCCTATTTCAGGGGTGTCCTTTTTCATGCACAGCCTGAAGCAGTTGGGGGAATGAGCCTCGAGGTTGGAAAATCGATCCTCTGGCAGAGTTCATGCAAGGTTAATGCGTGAAATCTCTCCCTTCTCCTTCCTGCCAGGTTTTTGCTGGAGAAATCTTCTTGCAAGGTTAAAAAGTGTCTAGTGTTTACTTTCCTATCAAAGTGTATTCATGCATTAGAAAGTTTCTGCTTTGCCTTGGAGATAGCCCTCTTGCACAAACAAGAAGTCCTGAACACTTAAATCTGATCTGCTACAGATCAGATTCTTCTGTCTTGCAAAATTAGTGATTTGGAAACTGTTCTGTCATACAAATTCTCCAGGAAATCACTGCTAGCTCTACTGGTGCCTGAGTTTTTTTCTCCTATGTTTCACCAATAACTGTGTTGTCAAATGGGCAGCACAGCAGTGCCTGTAGCCCTGGCAAGCTCTGTGGCAGGAGGTAAAAGCTAAATAGTAGTTAGCACCAGCACTCAGTGCTTCTTTCTGGTTGCACAACATAGGTGTGAGACTCATTTGTCCCTCAGTGTTATAAAGCAGCAGCAGTGAATTAATTAGGTTTTTGTCATGTGCTAAATCCAAGCACAATTTGCAGTTGAAGGTGAGAGGTTCTTGGGTTCAGACGCTTTTGAGCACCTGTCCCAGCACCTCAGGCAATGCTTTAGTGCAGAATGAGGTCTGTGATGTGCTTGTGACATGTGCAGAAGGGCAAAGCTTTGATCTCTCTGGGGTCCTTCTTCCTCCTACTGTGCTGGCCAAATTCTTCCCATCGGTGGAGGGCACAGCAGGAAGAAGAGGCTGAGGGAGCCAGCCACCGTGTAGCATGTGTTGGGAGGTGTTTGCCCCTCATGTGCCTTCCCTGATTCAAGGAGTGCCAGCATGTTCTGCCACTGGATGTGTGCAGGGGGCAGTGCCTGACATGCTGAAACCGCCTTCAGCCTTCATTGTCAGAGCATCTCTGTGTAAAAATTCCTGGGTGTCCTTGGCTGCCATGAGCATAAATTGACAGTTGTGTGAAAGACTTGGGCCCGTCAGGTGGGTTCAAATCCTCCTGCAGGATCACAACAGTAGGAGCCAGTCAGTCATGGCAGGGAAACAGCATTTCCTCCCAGCAGGTTTAGGGATTTCCCAGCTTGCTTTGCAGCTGAGGTGCGAGGGGAATGTGTTGTGCTTGAGGTGTGAGACCTGATGCCAGCAGACATCTCCCTTCAGCTGGGCCCAGCCTTGTGCATGTCTGCAGTGTTGAGTTTGGGCCCTTTTTTCCCCTCTGATTTGGGATAGAAGCTGCACAGGGTGACAGATTTTCTGTATTTTTGTGTGCTGGCATCCATCTGGGTGCTTGGATCCTCCTGGAGACTGGAATTCCCTTTAGTTATGGGAGTTAAATAGATCTGTTCAAGCAATCTGGTCATGAAGCACCCCTCAGTGTACAGATGGAACTGAAGCTCACAATGGCTCAATCTGCATATCAAAGCCCTGGACATATGGACAGGGTTCTCCCAAGCACCCGCTGCCTCTGATGAGGCTCCCGTGGCTGCTCTGCAGTGCCTTGCACCCTCCAAGTACGTCTTGGTGTGCTCTTAAACCAGGGAGCTGTTTCCAGCGTTGTCAGTTCCCCTGGAGAAGGGAGACCCAGCAAATCTGCTGGGTTTCTGGATCCAGTTTCAGCTCCACATCTCCCGGGGCACAAGCACCCGCAGTGCAGTGCAGAGAGATCCCAACACATGGTGTGGTAGTTAAGCAGAGTTTGGCTCAGCTCGTCACAAGGGAAAGGATGTGAATTGAAGACTACAGAGAAAGCACCCATGTTTCCCCATGCAGGCCCAAGGGCATACTGGAGGTTTTGCAATCCCCAGCACGGAGCACTGAGCACGGAGAAGCTCGTTGAAAGGGAGCCAGGACAGGGCAGAGGGGAGGCACCACAGTCCAGTCTGTCCACACTCGCCTGTGGGGTGCTATTACCGTGGGGTGTTTGTACAGCATGATGATGTGACTGTCGGGACAGATGTAAAAGCAGAGCATGCAAAAAACCTCTGGAGGTGACATTAGTCTCTGAATGGGGTAATTTGTTGCTGTTGTGCAAGTTGCCAGCTCCAGCTTTAGTGACTCACACACACATCTTGCTGTTGCTTGATCTTGAGTTTGGCTGGTAACATGAGGCTCTTGGCTCATGGGTGCACAAAGCTGCTGAAAAAATGGGCAGTGCCTCAATTGTGAAGAGGCTGGTTTGCAGCAAAGGCAAACATTGAAGTTTCTGATTTTAGTGGGAGCAAACTTGGGCCCTGGTCCTCTGGACTTGGGAGCTTTTAAATGTTAAAAAAATCCCTATGGTGAGACAGAAAAATAGGGGGAGAAAAATCAGTGCAGAATCTACCCAAAGCTGCAGTTGTGAGAGACTGTGGAGTGTGGAGGAAGGCAAATCTGCCACTTGCTGCCCAGCTACCTAGGGAGTAATTTTATACATACATACACATGTAAACATACACATGCTTGTCATATATACATATGTGTGTGTCTGTACATAGATACATGGCACAGGCTGCTCTTGTGGAATCTCCGAGTTGCTCTGAAGCAGGGGATGTTGTAGCTGCTTGTGATTGACCAGGTGAGTCACCCCGTTTCTAATGAACACCCCTAAGTGCTGCCTGGCAGTGGCAGCAGTTAGAGAAAAGAAGGGCAAGCACGCGTCCTGCACGACGGCTCCAGCACAACGAGCCACATTTGCCCTTTGGGTCCTCGTGCTGTCGTCAAGAGAGCAGAAATCATGTGCAATCATATTTTAGCCAATTATATTCTCCTGTAATTAGGCTCTCCTCGACTTGTCATGCCTGGCTGCCTGGAGGGCAAACGAAGGGATTTTTGAGCTCTGTTCAAGAGTGCTGCTGCAAAAGGATGTCCAAGCACGTTGCACTAATGAGCAGCCTTTGATGGTACATGGACTGTGGCATGCCCAGACCAACCTTGACAGGTGCTGCTTCCCTGACCCCTTGTTCTTTCCTGCCCAGCTGTGGGTATCTGCTTGTTCTCCTTTCTTATGCTTAAATCCAAGGAGTTTGTAGTTTGTGCTTGTCTCTCATCCTTTGCCCTCCCACTGTGTTTGTACAGCAGCCGGCACTTGGTAACTGGCAGAAATGCAAATACAGGATTTAAAGTTTATTTTCCTTAGCAGCTAGTTTTATGCAAACTGGTGATTTCAGTGGTGTGTTCTCCCTTGGAGGAGGGGAGGCTCTGTGAGCTACACAGCAACTCAGAAATGCTTTAGGTCTTCATTTCAAGAGTATGAGTCCTTTTCTTATTCTTTAAAGCTGAGCTTTTACCAGCTACATCCCATGTAGGACACAGTTTTGATTGGTTTGGTTTGATTTGTGCTGCTAATGAATCGCAGGCAGGGCTGCAAATACAGTTTGGAAAAGTTGAGTGCTACAGAGGGGCAAGAGAGTAACAGTGATTCTCTGAATATAGAAGGGGTTACTTCTAACTTGGTGGCTTTGCTGAAATGCTTGTGCTCTGAAATTACATGGTTTCTTGTATCCAAGTGTAGCTGCCTGTTCATGGAGCCACAGATCTTGGTAAAAGTGAGCAGGGGCTTTGGCTCTTAGAGATGTGGAAAAAGCATCACAATGTCTAGGAGGGATCAGTGTTTCCTCCATAGCTCTTACATGTTGGGTAGTGGTTTACTTTGCATTTTGCTTGAATTTGGGATCAGTTGGGATGTTTTCTCTCCCTGTTTTTTGCACTGTGAAAGGGTATCTGGCTTGTGCCCAGTCGGGGTGTTCTCTGCACACTTCAGTAGCTCTTGTGTGAAGCACAGCCCCTTCCCCCTCTGCCTTGTCTCTGGTTACCAGGGCCCCCCAATCTGGTATTTAGGCTAGCAGCATTTGCTTGTGAATAACTAGAGCTGAGATGATGCACTGAAGCAGTGGCCCTGCCTCAGTCTGGCCTTAGGGGATGATGTCCAGCACAGAGCTGCGCACAGCCAGGGTATGGACTCCCTCTGCATAGATGGGAAGGTAGGATGAAATCTGTTTTTAACCAACAAATAGGCTTGCCAAGGGAACATCTGCAGGTCCTGAAGTCTTGCTCTTTCCCTGCTCCTTTCTTCATGGGTGCTGTTAGTATTGGTAGGTGAGAGCCTGAGGAAAGCCTAAAGCAGATCCAAGTGAGTGGTGAGCCGATCACTTTCTGCTGAAGCTGCTTGGTCTCTGAGTTAGCAGAGAAACAGGCTTCTGACCATTTGCCAGCTGACAGTTCTTGTGGTAAGTAAGGTTTTAGTCGAGGTAATTTTGTTTTCAATATATTTTGATGTGAAATGGCTTTTTAATTGTTGTCCTTCTGAACTGTCAGCATATAAGGCAGTCTCCAGCCATCGGTCCCTGCTATCTGTGCATGCAGCAGCTTGTGACAAGGGACATACCAGTGTTGTGAGCAGGAGTCACTTCTCAAAGCAACCTAAAGCCATATTGGGCTTTAGAGGGAATAAGCCCAAATGAGCATCTGTAATGACAGTAGCATTCTCTTGCAAGAGAGCTGCATTTACTTTGGAAGGGTGTTCTGGTGAGTCCCTGTCACTCTTTACTCGTTTGCACAGAGTGCTGCAAACAGGGTCTGAGCTCTGCAGGGTTCAGTACCAAGGCCGTGGGTGGCTGGCAGAACAGGGCAGCTGCAGGGCTCGGTGCCTATGTGACACCCTGCACAGGTGTTGGGAATTGCTTTGTTTAGTTCACAATGGTACCTGTGATGCTTTTAACTTTTCTGGCACCAGTTTTGTCTCCTTTGCTGCAAGCTAACCTCATTTTGCTCAAAGCTCAAAGCTGAAGTTAAGGGCACTTAAAATGAGCACAGCAGTGGTGAGAAGAGGTCTGGTTAAACGGGGGGCTGTGCAGTTGTTTCTTGCCACAGAGATCTGCAGTCAGTTGTGTCTCACTGAGAAACAGCAGAGTGAAGCACAGCCTGGATGCAGATGCTGCACCAAGCTGGATCAGGGCTTGATTATGTTGGTTTCTTTTTTTGCTCTCCTTGGCAGTGTTCCCAGCTCTTGTGCTGCTTCCCCCTCTCTGAACTGTAGAGAGCAAGGGAGATGGGGGCTTGCAGTCCCGGGACATCCTCGCAGAAGAGTGAGAAACTTGGTCTGTCTTGTTGCTGTGCTTCAGTCAGCATACCCACGAGCATGATTCCACCCCTACCTGTATTGCTGCCCCCACCAGGACCAGTCTTGACTTTTCATCACCCCTGTCTCAGTTGCACTGTGCAGTCACTTGAGATTCCGAAGGGAACCTCACAGCAGAGTTAGTCACCCACCCAGGTGCATTTTTCTCCTGCAGAAAGTTGATCTGCCTACCTCTGCCTCTTCAGACACTCAGTTTCCTATTTGTCAAGAAAAATATAGTTACAGTCATTATCTCCCCACAGGAAGGGATGGAAGAGGTTTGGACAATGGCAGGCCCCCTGAAATTGCCCTTTCCGGCATATGTCTGAGATGCACAGTGTCTGCTCCCTGTTTTGGCTACCCAGAAAGTGTCTTAGAGGTCACTTAACCTTGAGTATGCAAGCAATCTGATAGGTTTGTGATCTGTTTGTGATAGGTTTGGGTTGGAGAGATGTAATTTCTGAGTGGTGGCTCAGGTGAGGATCCAGGACTCCTGGAAGGCTTTCAGTGCTGGCAGTGTGCCCTCAGCAAGGGCTGAGCAACTTCTCTGGGCCTGTGTTTGCAGATGGTACTTGAGTGGTGCCAACCCCGACAGACTCCAGGAGCTCCTGTCCACGATGTGCTGCAAGCCTTGCCCATGGTGAAATGATTAGGGACCAACAGAGGGTGATGGGCTTGAGGGTTGCACCTTAATCCAGTGAAGTCCCAGGCTTTTCCTTATTGCATGGCAGGTCCTTGAGAGCCCAAGCCTCTCCTGGGCAGCCTGGCAGGACCAACCTGTTGCTGATGCCTGTTGCAGGATAGGTCAGTCCTGCATATGCAGGAAGCACGATTGTCTTTAATCCTGTAATTGAGAGTTTAAGTAACAACTTGCCTGTAAAGATCAAAAGCTGAGGTACAGGCTCCTTCCTGCCTGGTTCCAGACATGGTTGGGAAGATTTCAGCTTCCCTGCGCACAGGTGCCTCCTTTTATCTCAGCAGCTCTTGCAGCTCTGCAGGGAAGGTGTAGGGCTTCCTGCTCCCCAAAAGCCCCTCATCCAGAGGGTCACATCCTGGCTTGGCTAAGTGTTGTTTGCAAACCTTAGTGGGGGGACAGATGACAGCAATACCCCTGCCTGCATGAGGATGGGGGCACACTTGGTCCCTGGACAGGACTGCCATTTATGTGCAAAAAGGGGCAGTTGAAGAGGATCATGTGACTGCAGAAAGCCTTGGTGGTCACTTAGCTTGTTACCAAGCAAGCTGCAGGGTGTGGAGGGCTGCTCCATTGTGCAGGGAACAAAGCTGAGCTGTTGCTGGCCTGCGACAGGCACTGGGGATGGAAGGAAATGCCATCGAAATTGAGAGTCATTTCTGCTCAGCCCTGGAGTCCTTGCCAAGAACAGACAGAGACCATATGAAGATGAGAGGTGGTGGGGCTGCCACCCTGTGTGGTTTGCAGGCCTGATGCCTCCTCGCAGTAATTGCATGAAGATCTGCAGAGTTTCCAAGAAATAAAAGAAGTCTCTTCTCTCTCTCTCTTCCATCTGTGTGTGGAACTGAGTACCCCAGCCTTAGATAAGGCCTTCACAGGGCATCTGCTTTCCTGACTGGTTACTGTAAAGTCCAGGCAGGCCTGCTCACTGTCTCTCTCCTGCACATTGCTCTCAGCACCCTCTTTGACAGCCCCGAGTGCCTTTTAAGCTCAACTTTTCCCATCGCTGAGCAAAAGGCAGCCAGGGCTGCCTGCTCCCCAGTATGCAGCCTTCAGTGAGGATCACCCATTGACCTCCACAGCCAGAGAGGTGAGATGTGCCCTTTCTTAGCCAAGCCTTGCTCTGGGCAGAGCTGGAAGGGGCTGGTGTTGGTTTGTATACAGCTGGAGGGGGCAGCTCAAAACCCCACAGCAGAATAGGCCATCTGTCACTGCTGTGCAGATCTTCTGGGCTCCGCTGCACTCGGTGATTCACCTCGCCTTGAAATGCTCCCATCTCCAGGGAATAGAAGAACCTCTGCATCACGGGTAAATGCAGATTCTCACCAGAATCTGACTTGTCCTCTGCCTCTGCACACCCCTCCTGGCCCCCAGCAGTGGGCAAGTCTAGAGCATAAAGCCTGGCTCAAGAGAGAGGCAGGTCACGGGCCTATTCCTGCTCTAGGCAGGGTGGTGGGAGGAAAGGGGGCTGCTGCTCTTTTGATAGTCCTGTGCTGCAGTTGTGGGGGGCTGAGAAGTTGTGTTTTCCCTGAGCAGCCACTGGTGTTTCTGAAGCAGCACCTTGCTCTGCATGAGTAATGGAGCTGGCTGCACGCATGCCATGCAGCTGCAGCTCAAAAGAGAATGTGGATGGCTGTGGGAGCTCCTGTGGAATCTGTCCCTAGAGTGACTCTACTCAGGCTGCAGGCTGTGCTGACATTCAACTCTCCTACAAACATCAGCGCTTGGCTGTCATAGTCATCCCCATCCAGGGACTGAACATCACGAGAATGAAGTACCTTCTGCCCTGCCTGTCTCTGTCACCAGCAGAGAGTGAGCCTGGCACCTGATCTCTTTGACCACCCTGTCCCTGATGGGGATGCAGTGGCTGCTTGCATAAAGCTTGGGTAGATTTTCTTGGTGTCTAGAGCTGCATAAAAGGAAGTGATTTAAGCTCTCTGAGTGAAGGTTGCTACAGTGAGGCTGCTCAGGAAATGGAAAATGGAAAAGCTGGTCACTTTGTTCCTGGCACTAAGCATGAGTGTTGCTTCTCTGCAGGGCCTGACAGGTCAAGTGCTAGAGATGGTCTGGCTCATGGCTCACTTCAGGGCAGCCAGTGTTTCTGCACATCCACTGATGTTGGGCAGTTGGCAGAAGATGCCAGGCAGCCCTGTCCTGGGTGTTTTCCCCACCTTTGCATCCAATTTCAACAAATAATCCTGTGTGTTCACTGATGAGCAGTAAAGTTCCCTGACCGGGCCTATCCAGCTGGTCACAAGTTATTTACTCTAAATCTTACCATCTGTGCTTTATAGAGAAAATGGTGGCTTATGAGCCTAAGTCAGATGTTTGCCTTTTTTCTGCTTTTGATCCATGACAGACAGATCTTGGTGCTGAGCCCCATTTCTTCCATGATGATAACACTCACTTTTCCCTTGTATTTGTGTCATTGGACCACATTTTGTCCCACTTCTCTTGGTTGACTGATGCAGCAGAACTGTTTTAGCAAGGCCAGCATATGCACCACTGCTAGAGTTAAGCCCCACAAAGCTGCTTCCAGCATTCCTGGAGTATTAGAAATAAACTGCTGAGCTCAGTATTTGACTAACCAGCACAAGCATGTAGTGCAGTGGCAAGCAGAGCCAGGCAGGCAGAACACAGCACATCACACAAGCTGCCAGCAGGCACAGAAAATGTACAGGCTGCACAGTCTCAGATTCCTTCTTGCTGCAAGGGTGGGTCAGAGCATTTGGGGTGATCCACAGAGCCTGGCTGTGGTAAAGGTCCAGGCTTCTGTGTGCTGTCAGCTCCAGGAAAACAGTGTAGAGAGCAGCTGGCCCATTGCTTGCAGCTTACTGGTGCCCCCTTGACCTTGTCCTGTATGACAGTGGTGAAAGTGGCTGGGCAAAGGAGGAGGGAGAGTTCGAGATGTTATACGGAGCAGGGCCACACTGAGGTGTGAATTCCCACAGTCTTAGCAGCAGCTTTCCCTGGGCCCCCCTACCGATAGAGGACAAACGTGCCCAGCAGTGTGGGTGCCAGCTCACAGGGACCTGGCAGGGAGGTGGGGCTGTGGCAGAGCAGCCAGCACAGCTGAAGCCCTTTGCATAAGGGGCTGTTTGTTTTACTGAATTGTTAAGCCCCATTGACAATAGCAGCCCCCTCCCTCCCCCCACTCTCCACACTCAAGGAACTGTGGTGGCCAGACACTGATCCTTTCTCTTGTCTTCAGGCACCAAATTAGGGTTATTCTTCACTGAGTCCCTCTGACTGGCTGTTGCTTTTTGTTCTCGCTCTGCAGGCATACGAGTGGGCCTTGGAAGGGATGCGACACCTTGCCTGTATCAGCATGGAGGACTGCAGCTCTGCCGAGCACTGTGCAGAAGTGATCAAGTGCCTGGAGAGTTACAAGGGGCAGCACCCGGACATCAGCACTGCCCGATTCCAGGAGATGAAGGAGCTGGCCTGTGAGCTGAAGAGTGACAAGGGGCTCAAGCAATGGAAATTTGCATGGTCTAAATGCCAGGAGACGAAGCTGGTTTTTGAAAAGAAACTCGAAGCAGCCTTGAGAACAAGGAAGTCTCTGCTGTCAGACCGCAGCCCAGCTGTGGGGGAGCAGCCCCAGGCTGGCAGCGAGACTGGCACTCTGTCCCACCGGAGGTACTCTGAGGGGGCCACCTCCAGGTCCCACTGGGACAGGACTCACAGCGCATCCCATGGCTACAACAGAACCAACAGCTCTCTGGAGTGGACTAAGGAGAAAGCTCCCTCGCTCTCCCTGAGTTGCCCTGGCGATGTCGATGCTGGGGAAGAATTTGCCTGCCAAGCTACTCTCAGCCCTGGTCCTCACTCAAGCAGAATTTCTTTTGCCATCAGGGCCTGTAAGTCTCCAACGCTGCCTGAAGAAAAGCCAAACCTGGAGAGCATATTAGAAATCCCAGAGGTGAAGCAGCCTTCTGTATCCACTCCAGTCCCAGGGAAGCTGCCTCCCAGGAAGGTGCTCCGGAAGGCCCAAAGCTTTGATCTGCCTTGTGGTGAGAGTCTGTGGTCAAGCTGCCAGAGGAGCGAGCCGGCCAGATACGGCAACACCGGTGTGTTCATTAAGGGGCTGGAGGTGAGCAGCACTGAGCTGGTGGACAGGACGTTCGCGCTGCGGCAGCCAGCTGTGAACAGCTGGGCTGCAGACTGCCTGCTGGAGGGACAGAGGGGCTGCCTCTCCGGGTCAGAAGCCAAGAGCTGGGGCAGGTAAGTGGCAGTGACATTTGGCGCTCCAGGTCTCAGGGTGATGGAAAGGCAGCCGGCAGAGATTAGAGGAGCTCTGTAGTGCTGGTTACTTTGGCACTGGTTACAGGGCAGATAGATGGAGATGTAGCTCCAGCTTCCCTGCATGTGTGTGTGGTGCTGAGCAAGCCCACAGGGATGTCCCCACATAATCTGGCCCCTTCCTTGGTGGGGAGGCAGAGAAGTGGGATTTGTGGCTCTTCCTTCACAGTGTGATTCCTCTAAGAGGGGGAAGTTCAGGTCCCAGACAGGAGAGGGAGTCTCTGAACATTGCTAGCATTGGAGGATGAGGGATTGCACAAACAGTGTTCAGAGACCTAACAAAGCCAGGGGTACAGGTGCAGTGGGAGAGCAGAAGCACAGGGCATCGTCCCCCATGCTTTTGGGAGTGCTGTACCCAGACTGGTAGGGAGGCACTTCCAGCACCTTGTGACAGCAGCTTCAGAGGTAAGAGGGTGTTTGTATTTGTGCTTTGCGGCTGAAATCTCTGGGTGTCCAACAGCTGGCATTTGTGCTGTTTTCCTTCTCTGTCCTTGAGAATCTCAACTTTGTTGTCATACTACAATGTGCGCCTAGGCTTTGGAGAGCCCAGGGATATGAGCTGTTCGTTACAAGAGGTCTCCAGGCAGGTCTTTTAGTTGCTCTCACTGGAGAAGATTAAAATAAAAATAAAAAATTAATGTCAGAGATGAGAAAAGAGTGCTGGATGCCGGGTGACCACCATTACCTCGAGTGAAATGGCTGGGGACAGTGAAATCTTCTGGAAGGAGGCTCTGATATCCTAGGGATACCCAGAAAAGCTCATGGCAGAGAACGTGCACCAGCACATAGTGGGCTGACCACTTTGCTTCTCAAGGGAGCAATGCAGCAGGCCTCCCGTGTCTTTGGGTGCTTAGGCAGTCCCACTGCTCTGTTCTCTGAACAGCCAGAGGAGTTGACTTCAGGGAAAGCTGAAAGGCAGGGAAGGTGAGGACACTTCGGAATAGTTGTGTTTGGTGCTACACTGCCTCACAGTGGAAAGCTCGAGTACCTAAGAGGCATCCTTTGGGGGATGTGTGAGAGCAACCCATGCTATGAACTGCTGTTCACTGATGAAGTGTTAGGACACTTCAGTTTTACTCTCTCACTTTTACTAGGACAAGCCCAACACCACCTAGGTCTAGAGCTGTTGTTCTCCCAGTGTTAACATTGCTTCCCACAGTCTCCAGTCATCAGGCTGACTCCTCACAGAAGTTACTGTGACTTCTGCTGTCACTGTTGTTTCAGGAGAGCAGCCATCTGCAGAGCAGCCCATTGTGTCCAGAGCAGGGGCTGGGTGGGCCCAGGGGTGCGTGTCTTGCTGAGTTTGAGTCAGAATCACAGCCAGCTTTGGGCGTGCTCTTCCTTAATCCTTAGAATCACAGAATATCCTGAGTTGGAAGGGAGGCCTGAAAGGATAATTGATCCAGCTGCTGACTCTGCATTGGACTACCCCAAGAATCTTACCCTGTGCTCAAGAGCCTTGTCCAAATGCTTCTTGAGCTCTGACAGGCTTGGTGCCATGACCACTTCTCTGGGGAGCCTGTTCCAGTGCCTAACCACCCTCTGTCTGGGTGAAGAACCTTTTCCTAATAGCCTCAGCCTAAACCTCCCCTGACACAGCTTCATGCTGTTTCCTTCAGTCCTGTCAGTGCTCAGGGTCAGAGCTATCATGGACAGTTGTGTATCGGAGCCTGGGCTGTGCTAAGGGATCATCTCATTTCCATGTTGGGTGTCGGGGAGAGCTTCTGTAGGGATAGTCCAGTGCTTTGCAGGCACTCTGGCTGCTGTAGCCCAGCTGCAGCCTGGGTCCCCTTCAAGGCTGAGTGTTTTCCTGTTGCAGCAAACTGCGGCACATCATCGATGAGATGGTAACCACGGAGCGGGAATACGTGCGGTCACTTTGCTACATCATCGACAGCTACTTCCCTGAGATGGAGCGCCTCGACCTCCCCCAAGACCTGCGTGGGAAGCGCAGTGTCATTTTTGGAAACCTGGAGAAGCTCTATGACTTCCACAGCCAATATTTCCTGCGAGAGCTTGAGAGCTGCTGTAACCATCCTCTGAGGGTCAGCCACTGCTTCCTGCGACACGTAAGGCAACAGCACCTTGCCGCCGGGGTCAGGCTCTTCCAGACATGAGATTGGTTTCTGTACCTTTCCTGTTGTGCTTTGCTACCAAGAGACTGCCAGGGAAACAAAATGTCTGCTCCTTGAAGCAGATGGGCTTCCCTCTGGATGTTCCCTGGGATGTCCCTTACCTGTATTCTGTCTGTGGTGTCAGTGGGAATGACTTCAGTGAGCAGAGAGGTACAGACCAACTGTGGGTGAAAAGGGCTGCTGGGCTGAAGCACAGGGTCACAGGTCTTAAGGTTAGCTGCCCCATGCATGTTTGCTGCTACGTGGTGTGAATGGTACCAGGTGACTGTAGGGGTATGGAAGGGGCTAGGAGTAGAAGGATAGTCAATCAAAAAGTCCTAGCTACTCTAGGAGTAGGAAGACAAGAACATTCCCTGGCTCTTAATGAGCTTGAAGCAAAGTTATTCCTGATATCAGAGGAGGCTCTGGTGCAGCCTCAGAGAGGCAGAAGTACTAGAGTAATCTACCAGGGTCATGGCTGTCACTGTGTCCTGGGTGCACGGGTCTCACACGAGGATTTCTCTCTTCTGCAGAAAGACCAATTTGGAATGTATGCGCTGTATAGCAAGAACAAGCCGAAGTCAGACTCGCTGCTGGCCAGCCATGGGAATACCTTCTTCAAGGTAAGTTCCACTGCCTGTATCAGGATTGCTCAGTGTGTTTGGTCACTGATCTGTTTAAGCAAAGCCAACTTTGCTGCCTAAGGCATGTTCAGTGCTGCCTCTGCTTCCCTTGCACAGCTCTCTGCACAACTGTATGGAAGGGACATGGCAGAGGTGCAGCGAGGGCTTAGGGAAGGAACCCAGCACACAGCAGCATTGGTCCTGTGGCCTTGCATTTCCCCAAGAGTACTCATTTTCCCTGAGTACCCCAGTCAAGAGAGGTGTCGGTCCTTGCCTGGGGGCCCAGGCTGCTCCTTGGGGAAGCTGCTGCCTTCACTCTGCTGCATTTCTCAGTTCAAGCAGGTGCAGCTGGGGGATAAGATGGACCTGGCCTCCTACCTGCTGAAACCCATCCAGCGGATGAGTAAATACGCCCTGCTCCTGAAGGACCTGATCAAGGAGTGCAGCGAGGCACAAGAGCAGGAGCTGGGCTATCTCCGTGCAGCTGAGGAGATGGTGAAGTTTCAGCTCCGGCATGGAAATGACCTGCTGGCCATGGATGCCATCCGTGACTGTGACGTACGTTCCAGTGTCTTCCCCTGCCCAGGGGAACAGAGCCACACTTAGTCCCCTTCTCTAGACGTGGGGTCTTTGGATTGTATGGTGAGCCTCCCCTCAGGTTCCCCCAGTGATCAGAGTGCTGTCTGCCAGTACAGCAAAGCAGGACTGCTGAGGCATGGGGTAAGGGAACAGTGGTGCCTGGAGGTCTCCTTGATTTCCTAGGATGGAGAACCTGGGTGCTGCTGCCTGGGCTGGGTGAGCTGCTTGTCATAAACATGCTCCCAGATGCTTACCAGTGATGGGAGGTAGCCTGGCAGCCCTTGCAGATGGCATGCTGCAAGCTGCTTTGGACCTTTCATCTCTTGAGCTGGTGAAAAGAGGATCAGGCAGATTGCAAGAATTCAAATTGATGGTGATGCCAGGGGTAGGGCAAAATCATCTAGGTGGGACTTGGGGAGGCATGCAAAGTGCAGCCCTGGGGAAGGAGAAACCTCAGGGCTCATGGTGGAGTAGGATCAGTCTGGGTCAGGAAGAACTGAGGAGCTGGCCTTCTGACCCAGATGTTGTCCTGGCAGTGGATGGAACTCATTTCCTCCCCAAGACAAAGCTCTGGCTGGTGCCTGCAGTTGCCACCCCAGAGGTTTGTCACAGATCTACACAGGGTGACAGAAGAGGGTCATCTGTGGGTTACGCCTAGGAGAAAGGTCCATTTCTCCCCTGAGCTTGGAGCTAGTTGTTTCAGCCTGATATGGTCTCTAGCAATGCCATACAGCCTGACTTCTTCAGGAGCCCTCTTAAGATGTCAGGTAGTTGCCACTTCTTCACCACCTGGGCTACAGCCATATGGGACCCTGTTCTCCAAGTCCAGGTCTAGGGCTGCTTGGGTCATACTGATGGAGTCTTATGAGGATGTCCTCTGTGTCCAGGTAAACCTGAAGGAGCAGGGACAGCTGGTGCGGCAGGACGAGTTCACCATCTGGCTGGGCCGCAGGAAGTGCCAGCGACACGTCTTCCTCTTTGAGGACCTCATCCTCTTCAGCAAGCCCAAGAGGATCGAGGGTGGCTTTGATGTGTACATCTACAAGCGCTCCTTCAAGGTAAGGGCAGCCCTGCAGCGCTCTCTTGTGTGGGAGCTGTCCCTGGCCGGTTTCCCCATGGCACATGCCTCTGAAATGGGAAGGCGGAGCACCTTCAAAGAAGAGCTGCTCCCACCACTTCTAAGCCTCCTCCAAACCATGCAGTGAAGCCAGAAGAGAATACTTCACACATTAATGCCTGGGCCCTCTCTGTGCTGTGAAATGCAGGGCCAACATTTTCTGAGGGTCGGGGAGTGTGGGGGAAACGCAGTGTGTACGTGGCAGGGAAGTGGTGCTAATTCTGGCTGAAGCACTGGGAATTGTCTGAGCTGTCTGTGCTCAGCTGTGTCCAGGACATACCTGCTCCTGTCCAGACCCTCAGGCTCCTTCCTGTTGGGTCTGCCAAGCTGGGGATAGCTCTAGCACAAGGTTCAGACAGTTTACTCCTTCTGCTCCCGATGCAGTCTGGTTGATGCTTTGCTTTTCCTGTTCCTCACAGACTGCAGACATTGGTCTGACGGAGAACTCTGGAGACAGTGGCCTGCGCTTTGAGATCTGGTTCCGAAGGCGGAAGTCCAGTGACACCTACATCCTCCAGGCCAGCTCAGCTGAGACTAAGCAGGCCTGGACCCGCGACATTGCCAAGATCTTGTGGCAGCAGGCAGCCCGCAATAAAGGTGTGATTCCTTCCTGGAATTCCTTCTGTGCCGCAAAAGGTGCGGGAGCCCTGTTCAGCTCATGCTGTCCTGAGTAGGTTTGGATCCTGTTACCAGGCAGCTCTGTGCAGCAAGCAGCTGTGTGCCAGCATGCAGCCTCAGGAGCTTGTGCTGGGCTTGGCTGGGCATGTTCCTTCCCTGCCCCTCATCCCCAGGGAACTCGACTGGTCCAAGCTCTGTATGACTGGAGACACCCACCTGTTCTCTGTGAGAGAAACAGGAGATCCACACTCAGGGTTCCCTATCTTGTGATCCCTGTGATCTAGGCCACTACTGGAGCTCACCACTGAACCATGCTGGCCAAGTCCCTCTTGTCCCCCGCAGGCTTCCCGCTTGGCAGGACTCTAGTAGGTGGCATGGCACTGAGCTACTTGACCGGAGCAGGGCATGATTGCTTGTTCCTGAGACTCCACAGCGCTGGGGAGGGGAGCAAGGGGAGAACAGATCTAATCTCAGCAGTTCACAAACAGCCCCACCCAGGAGTGCTCTAACCTGCGGCTGAATAACGCCTCTGGGGAGGTTTGGGTCAGGTCAACCTCACAATGTGGCTGTGGGTCTCTTCCTCTCCAGAAATCCGTATGCAGGAGATGGTCTCCATGGGTGTGGGTAACAAGCCGTTCCTGGATATCAAACCCAGTGAGGCAGCTATCAATGACCGTGCTATCGATTACATCATGAAAGGCAGAGGTAAGTGCCAGCTGTGCCTTCTCTCTTGCTCCATTGCCAGTGAGGCAGGACTGGTTCTCAGGGGTTTTTTTTGTATGTTTTCTGTCAGGTGCCAGGACCAGAGCATCAATTGCAGTGTCTCTGTTTGACCATTCCAATCCCTTCAAGAGGACACAGACGCAGCTCTCTACTGGCAGCACCCCCACTGCCTACACCCCTTCCTCTTCCTCCTCCCTGCTGGGGCCCCTCAACCTCCACATGTACCTGGACCAGGCTCTGCTGCCAGGAGTCCTGGCCCCCAGACGCCCCTTTGACATTGGCACTTGCATCGAGGAAGATGAGCTGGAGCATGAGACCAGCAGCCAGCCCTCACTGAGTATGTATGACCCTGCTGTACTGCAGCATCTGGCATGTGTGGGCTCATCCCTGCACCTTGTTCTGTGCTGTGTGGTCAGACCAGGCTCTCTGGGGTCACAGCAGTCCCTGTCCTAACCAGACTACGGCATGAGGACCCTGCCCTTCCATGCCAGCTCTGTCTCAGCTTCCATGGGGGGAGTTAGCTCAAATACAGGGGTTATAAAGTATCTGCTGAGCTGCAGCCATACCCATGGCAGGCTTGGTGCCCTGTTGATTTGTTGTCTGTGGCCTTAAAGAGCCCCAGACAGGAGTGTGGCTGATCTGTGGGCTTGCGTGGCCAGTGCCTTTGCAGACAGGTACATTATCAAGTGTGTGTGGCATGGATTAAATGCAGCCCAAAGTCATGGTTTTTAGAGTGACCTTCCTCTCTTTCCCCAGCAACAGAGAGCTCAGAGTCATCGCACTGCATGTCAGCCACTGGCTCCAGCGGCTCCGACAGTGGCTGTGTCTCCAACGTCCCACAAGAAAGCTTCTGTGAAGACATGGGCTCGCCCCCCTACGTGCCTGTGGGCCCACAACACAGCTCTGCCATGGAGGGCAGACCCAGGTTCACAAACAGCCAGTACATTTCTGCAGTAAGTGCAAGCAGCCAAAACACTCTCTTCACTTTGCCTGTTCCTGCAACTGCCTCCCCAGTTCAAGCCACTGCCTCTCACAGGGGGACTGAAGATGCTGCTTTTGGGCTCGGGGTCACTGTAGGGAAGTGACATTTCCTCTTGCAGAGACTCACCCCCTCTAGGGTGGGCGAGAGCCCCTCTGGGGCAGGAGCCACCCCTGCGGTGGCCAAGATCGCTGAGGAGATGAGCTGGAAAGGACCTGCAGTGCTGGAGGCTGCACAAATAGGGGATGCTGCACGAACAGGAGCTATAATGCTGCCATGGGCTGGGGTACATATATAACCTCCTGGAATGGCTGGAGCTCTGCTGCAGATGCTGCCAATCTCCTTTCCTGGGAGGTTTGGGCCTTTTTTGGGGAGCGATGAGATGGAAGAGTGGGAACCTGTTGCTCTGAGATGTCAGTGTCTTCCTGAGAGTTCTCAGCTGCTTCCCTTCCCACTAGATCATGTCCTGATGCTGTTGTCCTCTAACCCTGTACTAATGCTGGCTTCTCTCTTCTGCAGAAAGCAGGCCAGGTCACCATAACTCCCTCAAGAATAGTGTGAGCCCCTCGGCCCCGCCTCAGGAAGTGGAGTTGTTGTAAGTAGCCCCTGCAGGAGATTTTCCAGCAGGTCTCAGTGCTGGTCAGGTTTGTCAGTAGCTCTGAGTCAGGGGAACCTCACCCTCAGCTTCTCTCTGAGTTTTCCCCATGCATTCCTGACTGGTGTCTGAGGCTCTGATTCATCTGGTTACAGAAAAGCAGCTCCCATGGAGCCACACTCTGAACAGCTGTTCTGATGCTTTCTGCCTTGCAGAACCAAAACAGGCAAAATCATGTTCAGGTAGTAGAGGCTTGACCATCTCCTGAGTGTTCAGATGAGCTGCTTTCCTCTGAATGCTACCCCCCTGTCTAACCACTAATCTGTTTCTTGTGGCTGCCAAAATCCTGCTCTTAGTCCCTCTGAACTGCCTTGGGGAATCACGGTATTCTCTCCAAGGTGAATTTATCCTACAGTTTTCTTTGAACCTCCAAAGGAAATGGTACTTCACCAGAGGCAGAGGAACCTGCTAAGTTATGGTCAGGATGTCCTGAGGGAGCTTCCAGATGTTGCTCCTGTTCTTAGTGATTTTGGGAGGATGCCTTGTCTGCGAGGAAATGGCTGTTGATCCAAGGAGGGTGAACCCTGACAGGACTTGCAGCCAAGCAGGGCTTGTGCTCGTGGGTGGCAGCTCTTCGTATGTTGTGTCAGGGCCCACTCAAACCAGCTTGCTCCTGGCTCAGCCTTTTCCCCTCTGTCCTTAGGGCTGAGCCTCCTTTTTCACAGGGAGCACAGGGGTTACAGGCGTGAGAGAGGCAGGATTAGGGCTTGAATGGTCAAGGCACACGCGTCTACCTTCATAGGTTTTGGCACTGTGGGTGTGACACCATGCAGGCCTATGGTTTGTGACCTGCAGGTGCAGGAGTTCAGAACCAGTTGTACAAAACCAGCCAAGGTTCAGATTTAAGATCTAGAGCCCCTTCTGGAGGGTCACAGATGAGACTTTTGAAGTGGCCACGGGAGCAGCAGGGACAGCAGCACATAGCCTTTGGGCAAGTCCTGAGGCACAGAGGCAGATCTCCACATGTGCTTCTCCTGCAAGGCTCTTCCACTAAAACATTCTTTCCCCACCAAAATTTGCCTCTGACAAACAGCGGATTTCAAGTGTTTTGCAAAGTCACTGCTGGCCAGGACAGAGGGACCTGTGGGATCCTGCCACATCGTGGGAGTGCAGCTGGTCTAACCCATTGCACGGTGCTGTGTTCCAGGTTTGATTGCCATTTCAAACTCATTGAAGACCCCAGGCCTCTGACCAGCAGAAGGAGACAGTCTTCATCCATGAAGATATTTTTTGCCCATAATCAGACTCTTTCAAACAGCCTAAAACCTGACCTCTGCCTGGGGGGAAGTCCCAGGAAGGCTTCTGTCAACTAAATGTAATAGCTTTGGTGTTGGATGGGACCTTGGGCATTTAAAACTCGTTAGCCCTATATTTATAAGTAATAAGTAACATAGCAGTTTGGAGAAAAAAAATGTATTATTTTTAAAGCTATGAGTTGTACAGATTTTTATTACAGGTGACTCTGTTACTATTTGTTGTGTAAGCTGCACATTTTATAAAGTTTTTGGAAGGGCATGAAGAGAAATTGAGGTATTTAAAAAAAGTAGTATAACTTTCTGTTTCAGGGTTATATTGACCTGAAGCCCAAGATTTAACGTCCTTCCTTATGTTCTAAATATGTCTATTGTAGCAATAATTTATTTCCCTGGCTTAACATTTTCATTATAATAAAAGCAATTTCATTGTTATAGTGAATTGTTTCTTCAGATGGTTCTTCCAGTGCCTTGGTGCTGAGCTAATCTCTCTCATAACCATCTGTCAGCTCTGCCACTCTCTCTGTGCCACCTCTGCTCTAACTGACTGCCAGCTCCACCTGAAAATCCTCAGTGCATGCACCAGAGAAGGGGGAGATGCCCAGGCAGAGACTCCCCTGATGCCAGGGGGAGGCTGACACAGAGAGGGAGCTTTGGAGCAGCCAGCAGAGATGTCAGTAGGAGTGAGGAAGAGAGACCTGTCTGGTGGAGCTCAGGAGGCACCAAGGTTCCTGGCTCTGATTTTAGCCACTTGCCCCCTGTAGCTGCTGTCCCACTGCAAGTCTCTCCCCTCTGGCTCAGGTTCTGGTGGCTTAGTTCAGGCTCTGTTGTGCTTTGTCCTGGCTGTTCCCCTGGTTTTGGAGTGGCAGGGACTGGCTCCTTGCTTCACCTCTGACTCAACCCTCTCCCGGTACTTCAGCCCCACTGTCCTGGCTTGTTTGAAGAGCTTTGGATGGTGCTGGCATTCGAGACCAACAGGTTTTGAGTGCAGTGGGTTGATTATAATGCCGAACCTTAAGTTCATGTTGTTTGAAGTAACACAGCGTAACTGGAGGACAAACAAGCCCTGTGTTCCAAGGTGGCTTTTTCATGAGGAACATCCAAGGTCACTGCGTGGCTGTGACACCCTCCCTCTGTTCTTGGAGGAAATGAAAATTAGCATTTTTGGAAACAGTAGTTGCTTGGCTGCCAATCTCCTGTTTACTCCTGGTTTATGCAGAGCTGTAAATCAGGCTCCTGCAGATGTGAGAAAAGTGCCACATTTGGCCTGAGGAAGAAGATGGAGTAGTAATTTATTTAACTGCAGTTTTCTCCCCTTGGCAGTCTGGGGTGTTACAGCCACCCTGGAGACCGTGTTCCTTCAAGTTTGGAAATTCCTGTACTGTATATAAAACACTTGTTTATTTTTAATAAGCTGGACGTTTTTAAACCTTGTTCTTTTTTCAGACAGTGAAAAAAATACAGTCTGACACCTTTGTACAAAATTGTGTGGGAAACAGTTATATAGGGAATATTTTACAAGTTACTATTTTGAGATAATTGCTGGGTTAATGCAAGGTTTTTGAGCTGTCAAGACAGCAATAGCTCATGTCACAAGAGGGAGAGAACTTACTAATGCAACAAGAGGAACATGAAACTTCTGGAATTTATCAGTTTCAAAGGTTTCTACATTGCTGGAAAAACCTTTAGTATTGTTTACCTGACACTGTTTCTTCAGGGTTTGATTGATTTGTCTAATAAAGGTTATTTTCTTTATATGAATCTTATTTGCATTGTGTCGTGATTTCAGCATGGGAACCTGTGCTTCAGAAGGTTTCGGGGAATGCTGAGAGGAGCAATTGTCCTTGGGGTGTCTAAATACCCCTCAGAGTACTGGGGGCAGGATGAAGTAACATTTCTCTGACCACACCTAACCCAGCAGGTTGTTGGGGTGAGGCTGATGGTGCCTGTCATTTTAAACACTGGAAAGTACACAATCAATTTTTCCCCTCTATTCTATATCTGCCACCCAAACAATGAGAGAAAAATACTTGGTTTTATTGGCATAAATAGAAGTCTTTCCATTGCTAACCTTGACTTCCACAGAGTCTGAGCTGCATGTCAGGAATCCCAAATGAGACAATGCATTTTTGAGAGGGTACAACCAAAATAAATGAGCTCCTAAACCAGAGGTGTCCTCTGAAATCTTTGTCAGAATTGGAATTTTCAGTATTTTTTCCAGCTATTGCCCTTCTACAGGTTAAGTGACACTCTCTGTCCCTTCTTTCTTTCCACCCGCCCCCCCCC
>VZRO01004190.1:812963-826870 GCA_013397915.1 Daphoenositta chrysoptera | reverse complement strand
CACGCACAGCAGCAAATGGAGGGTATACCGTTCTTAAAAATGGCCTTCTGCAAAGCAGATACTTTGTATCTGCATATCCCACCCTTGACTTGTAGAAATCCATGGCTGGAACTAAAACAGCCTTTCATGCAGTGCAAATCCCAGAGCTGCAGAAAGAGTCAAGTGGGTTTCTGCTCATCTAGACAAGGGAAATGTAGACATTTATGTCTGACATTTTTTGCCTGATAAGAAACTTGTGGAAATTAATTTCATTTATTGCCGATCAAATCAGAGTAGGATAAAGATAAATAAACCAAATCTGGATGTCTCCTTTCTTGCTGTAGGTAACCTTTTCCCCACCTCCCTTCTTAAATATGTTAGCCTAGAAATGCACCCAGCTTTGCTGATAGGCTTGGCCGTGGCCAGCAGCATGTTCATCGCATAGTTGGCTGGCACTGGCTCCATCAAATATATGAAAGCTTCCAGCAACTTCTCACTGAAGTCACTCCTGAAGTCACCCCACATGAAATCCAGCCAGAGGATCATCAGCTCTTTTCTTTGCCCAGGAGAAGCCATGAGCTGTGTTCCTGAGAGCAAGCACCATCACAGAACACTGTCTGCAGGCTCTTTTTTTCAGAAGATGCTGAAAGAATAAAAATAATAAATTTGGACATTGTGCTGTAATTTGCTGAATTGCTAGATAAAACCAAAGTATTTTCTTTAGTATTGTAGCTGTTCGTGGACATCCCATGTCACTTTTCGTTACACAATTTATGAGTTACGTATTGTTATTATTCCAATAAATAATTTTTATAGTAAATTATGTATTTTGTTATTTCAATTCATTACTCACATGGAGTCTGGCACCCTCACCAAGCCCATTAGTGCATTAATTACAATCATGTCACTGTTGTGTTATTTAAGTATAATTTGGAGCATGTGAGTATAATTTGGGGGATTTAATGGAGTCATAATGTTAAGCTGTGTGGTAAAGGAAACTTGCAGACAGCAGATGTATTAAAATTCCTGAGGAACTTAGCTGCCACCCACGGTGTTGCTGGCATGCAAGGGTGCAGCAGACACCAGCAGGGAGACAGAGATCACCAGGGGAGCCATGGTTCCATCCTCGACAGGCACTCAGGGTTTGGAGGGGTGTTTTTCATATCCCCTTGTTTCCAGTGACAGTTCCTGAGTGTTAATGTTTCTGGTGTCATGCCCCATAACACAAAAAAGGGGACAAGAGGGTCACTGGGCATCAGCCATCCAAGGACTTCAAAGTCCTTTGCAAACGATTCTTAAGTCCTTACAAATTGTTTCTTCATTACACAAAATAAAAATTATAAGATAAGCAACTACACCAAATTTCTCTGAGCACAATGTAATTCAGAGAGACCAGAGCAGGAATCCTTGGTGTTCCAATTCCTTGTCTTTGTTTTTCCAAAACTAAGCTTGCTATTAGCTAGAACTATTTTTCACTCCTATTTCACAGCTAAGAACTAGTAACAAAACTAGAAAAGTTAGAGAAACTAACTCCAGAAACGGTAACATTATATGGACGAAAAAGACGTGGACATTTGTTATACTTACCACATGTTTAATTAGAAAACCATTTTGTATAGTTCAATGGGGACACTGAATAAGGTGGAGGGATTTACCTACTGGAAGCAGAAATTAGATTTCCTGATATTCTTATGACTTTATGTTCATTATATAATATACACAATAAATTTGGGAAGGATTATAGAATATATGTTTCTTTCAGCAATGAGCAAATTAATTAAACCATTCTAAGTCACATACAGCATCGTTGTTTACAACAATAAAGGATGGCACGTGACTTCAAAACTGTATAGATAATAAGCTTAGAGGTTTTGGCACTAATATTCCAAAGAAGAAGGACCTATTTCAATGGTATATTGAATGGCAATTTCTTACTCTTCTGTAAATGTGTGCTTTTTGTAAATGTGCTATTACCAGTGAAAAAACCTGGTGAATTCCTCAATTTTAAATGTATAGTAGGACTTTAAGTATCTCGTTTTCTTGAATCTCTTTTAATCCACAGAACCTTGAGTAATTCTATAAAAATAATTAAACTATCCCTAAATGTTAATTTGTAAGCTAATACACAAAATAGAACAACCGAAATAATGCTGCGGTAGGACAAACCAGGACAGTGCTGTCACAAAATTCCTGGAGGAAACGCTTCTTCAGAAACACTGATGGAATGGAATTTACTGACCTCAATCCTGTAATGTAGCTCAGTCCAAAATATTCAGTTTATTTGCTCACCAATTCTTGCAAGCATAAAGCAACCTCTGGAATTTAAAAGCAAAAGTGGCAGTCCATGGCACATTGGGCAATATGGAATTAACCAATATAAATACAGTGCACAGATACATACACACATTTACATATACAGAGAGAAAGAGAGGAGAAATATGCGCTCACTCAGGTTCAAATTAAACATTGCTCAAGTCTTAAAACAAGAGTAAGTATTTATCTATGGCATGCAACCTTGGGAAACATTATATTTTTAACAGCTATACTTAAAGATAACTATCTGTGATAGGAATTTTTAAAAGCAGTCATTTATAAAAAGTTTATAAAAGCAGTCAGTCATTAGAAAGCAAGTTGATAAAACTATTTACGTTATGACATTTCATACAGAAATCTGCAACCTGCAAAGGCAATGTATATTGTTTTGCTATGTATTATTTCAACGTTATGCTTTTAAAAAGACAAAATTTGGTCTCTAAATTTATGGAGTATGGATTGCAAATATGAACCAACAGCAAAAAATTAGAATGAACTAATGCAGATCACAACTGTTACATCTAAATTAACCAAGAAACACAAATTCAGTACTATCTGTTTCATGAAACATTTTAATTTTTATAAAATTCGCTAGTACTGTTGTCCCATATGTCAACGTGAAATGTAAAATTACACAGGCCCCACTTTATACAGGACATACTGGAGAAGGGAGAGCTCATGTAGTGCTGCAAAACTGAAGTGGAAATGAATTTTGCAACAGCATTCTGGGAAGAGATGTGCAATGAAAAATGGATTAGTCAGGGAAAGGTTGTTACAGTAGATGAGATACGAAATTATGAAAGCCTTGCTGAGAGTTTTTGGGTGTTAGGGTGGATAAGAAAGGGGGCCACTACGACTGTGTATTGCTAACATTTTTACTTCACTTTATGTTTCATTCCAAATGCTTGACAGAACCATTACCAAGTTTATCTTTTGGGTGGGTAAAGCTGGATTGCATTATAACATTTCCCAAATAGTTACTAAGTGGATGGAGTGCTGACTTTTTTGTTGTATTTTTCACATAAATCTTCATCTGAATTAAATACCAAATATATTATTTTGCTATCTACATTTTCTCAGCCTTTCTGTGATGCTCTAATAGATGTCCTTTCACAAAAATAGGAAGAAAATTATTTAGTTGCTAAATATTACTCAAATATTAAGTGCATCTCACAGCATGGGACTGGGCCTGAAGCAAAAAGTATACACCATCTTTAATCTGTTATTATGAATATTGCAAATCAAAGAAGAAATGTTTTATAACACAATTACCCCTTTGAATAGAAATTCCACAAAATTAGTATTCTTGATTCAAAATTTTGCAGTTTGTGTTCTGTATCACTTTTGGGTTCTTTAATATTCATATTTTCACTGATTTTAAATATGGATTTTCTTTTGAGTTATACAGCATGAAAAAATAAGCAATTTTGTGTTATAGTCATAGTTTGTATCAAAAAATATTAACTCCTTTGAGTCCAAGAATGTACTTCTCTATACTTCTTCTAAGAGATGTTTAACAGGCTGGTACCATGTTTCAAAGTGAGTTTCTTTACACCAGTTGGATCATATCATTTCTGGTGACTTTTTTAAAATTAGGCTTAATATAAATGGCATCTCATGTATGATGGCATCTCATGTATGAAACCAGACACACCTACCAAAGGCTAACATAAAGATAATGGAAAAGAGTTAAGGGCTTTCAAGACAAATGTTTTTTGAGAACAAAAATAATAGTTTATTATGCCATCTTTTGCTGGCCACTTATGACTATTTAGACTATGCTGCTACTCTCAAGATATTGATAATTTAAGACATTAATAATACACTAGTAGATAAAAAATTAAACCCTAATTTCTGCTAAAAATGCTGTGGCACTTATATTATTTAGCAATTTAGGATATTATTTAGCAATTTTTAATACCTGGTTGTGAGCTGCACTCCAGCACTTTCAGTGGTTTGAGAAGTTTACAGTTATTTCAGGGTTTTATTACAGATCCATAAATCCTTAATCCTTGATTCCTTTACTATAGGAGAGATGAAATTTTCTAAGCGAAAAACTTGCTTTGCATTGATTTTAGTAGCACATTTAGTATTTTAGTAGCACACACATACTTCTAAATGTTTTTTATTTGATAAGAATACAAGCTGGAGCAGAGCACTCTGCACGCACTGCAGCTATAACACACAGAAATAATGGTACCTTGTGATGTTTGAACTGGTTTGACAACCCAGTTTAATAGATCTGCACTAAGTATAAACTCTATGCATCACTTTCTATCCACATAAATGCTAACAGTATTATCTATTTCATCTTTATGGAAAGACAGAAACAAGAATATCTTTGGCAAAACATACACTTTGTCAGTGGCCAGTCTTTTTCATCACAGACCTGCATGTTTTCTCCCCAGTGCTTCAGATCTCTCTTTACTAAAATGATGATTTAACATTTACAACTTCTAGGTTATTCTGAGCTTTGAATTTTCAAGTATGGGATAGAGCTTGCTGCACATTTGTACTCCAGTACTTCACAGGGAATAGTGATTCCACTTTAGTGTGCTTACCAACAGCAGTTCAGCATTGGTGCCATGGCCTTTAATGTCAAGCACTTTTGTGAAGTTCTGGATTTCTTTACCTATCCATTTCAGATCATGTTAAAGTTTATCACCATTTAAACATATTTTTGGTGTAATTTTTAATTATCTTACCATGCACATAAAAGGCTGCATGGTCAATAAAGGCAATGGGTTGGAATGGAGATTAGTGGGCATCCTTAGCTAATTCTGCAATTTAATGTAAACAGCTACTTTGAAGACTGTAGAAAAAGCATTTATTTATTTATTTGTTTGTTTTAAATTGGGGACAAAGGGATGCGACCCTAATAGAAAATTCTTCCTTATGAACTGCAGGGTTTTTTAGCATGTAACCTCCTGAATAACTTTAAACTTTTGAGCTAATAATTCAACTTGTTCATTAAACCCAAACTGTTACACGCAGTTTTCTTTCCTTCTATGCAACACTTCAGAGAGACAGGCTTTTTTCCCAAGGCCGAAAAGGTACGGAGGGTTTTTCCTCACTTTTGATATGCTTCCAGTGATGCTTGTATCAACCATTGAAAGAACTAACTTTTGGTAATTTAACATTTTAAATATTTTAATTAAAACACTGTTGTAAATAACATATCAGGGTCACAATAAAACAACTAATCTGGTTCCTGTGTTCTATTTCTTTCCACCAACTAAATTTAGGGATATACCTGTGTCTTTTGCTATTTCCCACCCCAATTTTTAAAACCCAATCTCTCATAATAAAGAATCAGTACAAAACTGAACCAAAGTTGAAATCCTTTCTTCTAGAGATCTGCGATGCTCTAAAGAAACAATACTTTTTGTCTTGAAATTGTGCACTGAGATACCATTAATGAAAAGAGAGAGCAATTACTGCATTTTGAACATTAAATGTACTCCTTTTCTACTTGCCTTTAAATCTGAGCAGGCACAAGTTTAATAAACACTTAACTTCTGTTTCTTCTTCTTCTTCATGCCTAATCTGCATGCTGAAATCTGTCATTTTTCATATCCATAATTTGTCCCTTCTGAAAAGTAGCCTCTGAAATTAAGGAGTGGGTGGGTTTTTACTTCTACCAAAATGCTTTTTCTTTCAAGGATCTGATTAACAACCTGTTATGTATGTCAAAGGGCAAATTCAGAGGAACAAGCTATTTATTTTTAAAAATGTAAATTTTTTATGCAAACCTTGTGCAATAAATCTCTCCCATTTCAAACTATGCTGAGTTACAGCTGTGTGTGTGAAGAGCTGTCAGAAACTTCCAGAGCTATCTTCTGTGTCCATTCCCACTGCTTGCCCAGTGCCTCCACACCCTTAGAGCATGCAAGATACAATTGATTTTTCAAAAGTCAAGTGTTAAATGAATGTGCTTTCCTAAACCCTAGAGAAAACTCCCATGAGAGCATCAACTACTGAAAAGGAGAGAACAATGTCCACATTATATATATGTCATCAGCTGATTTTGTTCACAAAAAGAAGACTGTAGAGATTTGTGGAAGTTTTTGAAAGCTGTAGTTCCTATGGCTTATCTTACAAAATAGAGTTGCCATGTAATAGAATAGATACCTTCTGCTTTAGGTCATGTGCCTATTAGATGTGATAGAATGCTCTTTTTGTTTCTGTCATTGCCCACAAAAAAATTCCAAGGAATAAAGTTATAGCAGAGAAAAACAAGAAAAATACTGTATGCTGTTAAAAAAAATAGTTCTATCCAAACTGGGATATCTGGTTACCTAACTTATGGTTGACTGTCATCTCTGCTCCTTCTACTTCCACTAACTTCTGGGAATCACTCCTTTCACTGAACCAAAATCTGCCTAATTTTCCTTTAGATAACACTGTACCATTTCTATTTAATGTTCAAATTGTTTATTTTCATATCCTTCTCTCAGCTTCACTTCATGTCTGCTATTACAGCCTTCAGAATAACTACACCACACTGTATCTTTCCAGCACTGTGATAATCTGCAAGATGAATTTCACCAGTAGATTTAATCATTTTATTTTTTTTATATCCATGACTTAGCTTCAAACTATGTGTGACTATTTTGAATTTCTCTTTTTATCTAAAACTGTTGTGGGATGCATGCAGTTCTGCATTGCCATATTGCCTTGGAATACAGGTTTGAGTCAGTTCAGATGTAAGGCCACTTTTTCAACTCTGTTGCTCACTTAGCAAGAGCTAATAATGGAGGTTTGTGGATGGTGAGAAGCCTGGTACTCTACTGCTTTGTGTGCATCCACTCAACTGTTCATCACCTTTCCCTCTGGGACTCCCTGTGGACTGCACTCTTCGGAAGAGCTGGCCTTCTGTGTATCATACCAGAGTTCTCCCACATTACAGGCCAGAAAGAAACCTGTGCTTAAATCACTGCCCACTGCCAGGACACCATTCAGCACTGCAAATGCAATATGCTACTTTTGCTTTTGATGGGGCAGTGACTGCAGGAGCAGAGGCATGGATTCTTGCCTGGTGACAGCTGTACGCGTCCTGACACAGCTGTACTGAGACTCTCTGTGCCAGGTGTGAGACTTCCTGTCCACCAGTGGTCACATTCACAGTGAATAAGCATCTGTAGAGATGGAAGGACATCAGGCTACCTCAAGCCAAAAATTCACAATTGATATGCTTCGTCTGAAGAAACTACTTGCACCTGTGCAACAGAATCAGAAGAATCAAATTGTGAAGAATGCACTCTGAGCTATTTTATGCAAAAGCCCATATTTGTTTTAAAAAACTCAGTGTTGTTGAATTGAAATCAAAACACCATAATTCCCCACATCTTTTATTCTTCGTCTTTTATCCTTTTTTTGTTTGTTCAGAACTCCTGACATTTGAAGACTACAGTTTTGAATTATTTTCCAGACACCAGAATTTCAATTCAATTTCTTTCTAATTGGTATTTAATAACTTAATAATTACAACTTGATAATCACTAAGTGAAGAAAATACAAGTGATTAAAAGCAATGCAAAACATAAAACAATCTATTTATGTTCATTATGTTCATTTATATTCAACTACTATTTATGCTCAACTACAAAAGCACAATTTTAAAACGCAAAGGATGAGAGAGACACTGAAGTTATTTGCCAGGATCATTTGGCTGGAAGGGATCACAGCAGAAGTCACGCTACTGTCTAGACAATTCCCACTGATGTCTACCTGTATACATCTTATTGAGGGGTGTGGATTTGAGGAGAGGTTGGGGAGGTGTAAGAAAATAGCCACAGAAGACAAGCATCTGCAGCATAATATGGCAAGAGAAAATACAGTGGTAGGAGAGACTGAGATGTGCTCACTGGATCAAACAGTTCTTCATCACTTTCCTTAACTTCTGCTCTTCCTCCCACTCTCAAGTTGGTATAGGGAACATATGCAAGCAGAACAGACTGCTAGTGCTGCTTGGCTTCACTCCCAAAGCTGCTTGGAACGCTCTCCTCACTCCCAAACAGCATGTGTTTGCTTTGTCACATCTTCCCTCATGACTGCAGCTTACTATTCACTGCTCCCACGTCCTGGCTTCCCTAATAGATTAGCCATCCTTGTAAAGGTAGCATTTGTGGCAGTGTGTGGCTTCATCCACACCTGTCATGACTTTTTAGAAAGGAGGGGAAAATTGCTAGTGTTCTGCCCCCAGCTAGACAAATAGGTCTTCTGTCAGCAGGAGTAACTTGTTACATGATTACATCCTGCTGTTTTGGCCAGTGCTAGATTGCTGGGCTCTTGACCTTTACTGTTTGCGGGATGGGAAACAGCCAGACAAGTTCAGTCGGGGAGAAGAATGAAGATGCCTTGTTGGTGATAGCTATGATGTGCCTGCACATTCCTGAAAGACAGGCAATCCCTGTCATGAGAGAAGGGCTCTTCTCCTTACATGAAGACAAGCAACTGGTCCACAGGCAAAAAAATAGAGGGAAGGATGGCTTGCTGATGATTTACTTTTTGTAGTGTCCCAGACCAGATGGAGGACAATAGAACTAAGGGGAATAAGAAGAGCAGCAGCATCTAGTGGCTCCACTTGGGACAGCTTTTACTTTTCATATAACCTTTGTTTCAAATAACGTGACTTTGAGCAATATCATTCTAAGTCAGCAAAAGTGATTCTTTACTGAAGCCAAGACTGACGTGAATTCACTGGCATGAATGCTTTAGTACAAAGCATGCCCTTACAGCACCTGGACACCAGTGAAATCAGTTACTTTGAGAAGCAAATATAAGATGTTGGTTCTCTGCTGTAAACTAAAGTTCAGTTCATGATGGGCATGAGGAACACTGTCTGGATTCATATGTTCTTACCTCAGTGTGGGTTTGGGATGATGTACAGAGCAGCAACAGCCACAGCAGCAGTGGCGTAGAGCACAGACATGTAGGGCACGAGATCCCTGGCTTTTGGCACAATGACTGCAGTCTGGCTGTGCACCACTTACCTGTTCCCTTCTGCAAATCAGCTATTGCCTGAAAATCCTTCTTCTCCTCCCAAAGAGGTGAGCTCTTTACAGAAGAATTCCAAATATCCTGCTACAATTCTGGAACACAGTGACAAAATTTAAGTGTAGGGCTTCAGAAAGTAGCCAGGATTCTCATAAAGAAGGGCAAGGTGTTCACCAGCCTGTGAGCATTCACTGTTGCCCTTGTTAGGTGACTCCAGGGGCTTGGCTTGGACATGCACTGCCTCCTGTAAGTTGGCTAAGCTGGTTCAACTCAGAAAAGAGTGCTAATGTAACTTCTGACAGTAGAACTGGCAAAGCTGCCCCACTCCCAGAAAAAGACTAGTGCTACAACTTCAGACTATTAAAACATGCTTCTATTAGCTCAACACTCTGTATGCTGAAACCAAAGAGATTTTGATTCAGTCACCTGCACAGTGAAACTGGAATTATTATCTTGTGCAATCGGGGCTTCACTGATTATAAGAAAGAGAGGTGAAATGGGAGTCTGCATGTATAGTTCTGCATGCTGCTGTGATTTCTGACCTTTCTCCTATTTTCTCCATGTATTTTTTTTTTAAATTGATGTAAAAGATTTTGGGAAATAATGCAGCTCATGATCTTCAAGTATTACATTGAAATGCCCGTTTATCATACTTCCCACCCCTAAAGTTCAAATCTTTCTGACATTTTGCGAGTAAATGTCTTTGCTGAAAAGACTAGAAAAATGTGCTTGCTATTTCAAATTGTTCCAGGAGCTACTGTTGAATAACTCTTCAGGTAAAGTTTTACCTAACAGACTAAGTGTCTTCTGCCTAAACTTTTGCAAGACTTTACAGTTGGTATCTGCACATGATCTAATTTGGAATTGTAACCTGCTCTTACACTACCACAGAGTTGTACTCCTCGTTTCTACTATGTGAGTTTCTAGCAGTCGTCCAGTCTTCCATGCCAGTAACTCTGCCCAACTTCTGCCGTCTTAGCTATGTGCTCATGTGGCACATGGACATTTGTCATCCCCACTTTCTTCTAACCATCATGCTGACATTTGATGCCAGAAAGACTGTTCCACTTTATGAGAGGAAATACTTCACAAGAGTTAAAGGTTAAAGAGTTACAGGTCTTTGTTACAGCTTGGTTTTATTATTTGAAGGTCCATTCTCTGTAAAGCTGTGATCTATTTCATTGGAGCAGACTGCTGATCAAGACAGACCACTTGGTTGTCTACTCAGCATTTGAATATTTTAGACTGAAAAAACCTGATGGATTTTCTTGTCTGCTGAGCTGAGCGCTCCTCACCACCATCTGAGGTTGGCACAAACATTGTAAATCCCAGAAATCATATAAAATTGAGAGAACCAAGATTTGAAAGAATAATATCAAGTCAGTTCCTTACACAAGATTTCTTAAACACAAGTATCTAAGTACAGTACTCACAGAAGCAGCTTGAACTCCTCTTTCTGAGGAAACAGTCAATTCAGATTAAGATAATTTTTTTTTGCTAAGAAAGCCTATGGTTCAGAGTTATTGGAAAACATTGAATTAAACCAGTTCCAGAAGGCTGGGGAATTTTCAGTTGAGAAAGATATTTTTATCTAAATAAATTTATCCATTCTCTACTAAGAGTTATTTCTCAATAAACTTACTAGCATTCTATTAAATCATATTGATGGATTTATGAGCTATTTCTTGTAATAGATTTAAAACTGTTAACTGCAAGTAGGTAATTCTTAAAATAAAAAAAAAAAAACAAAAACATTTACCATTTGGAAATCACAGTGTCAAGAGGGGTTTTTTGAGCGGGGGCATCCTTGGCTAATCATGTCTCTTTTCTAATTTTCAAACTCTGCAAACTGTTTATAGGTGATTTGAAACCAAGAAAGCACCATTCCCCACACCTTTTGCTCTCAATCTTTTTCACTTGTGGAAGATGAGGAAAATGACAATGTCAACCCTCAGCATCAAATGACAACCAGTTAAATTGCCCATGTGGTTCATGTATAGTACAAACTACTCAATTAGCTGGATAGATAAATTAATTTCCATTTCCTATTAGCTTTCAGTCAATTGGTAGATCCCAAAGTTAACACCTATAGTAGAATGGTAGCACTCATAGTAGAATTTGGTAGCACTTACATGCTACCAATGTACTACCTTTTAATCATAGAATCATAGAACACACTCATTTGGAAGGGACCCACAAGGATCATCAAATTCCAACTCCTGTGCAGGACACTGCAAGAGTCACACCATGTGCCTGAGAGCGTTCTCCAGACACTTCTTGAACTCTGTCAGGCTGCTGCTGTGACCAGTTCCCTGGAGAGCCTGTTCCACTGCCCAACCACTCTGTGTGTGAAGACTCTTCTCTTAATACCCAACCTAAACCATTCCTGACTCAGCTTCAAGCTGTTACCTTGAGTCCTGTCACTAGTCACAATAAAGAAGAGATCAGTGTCTGCCCCTGCTCTTCCCCTCACCAGGAAGTTGCAGACTGCAGTGAGGGCTCCCCTCAATCGCCTCTTCTCCAGGCTGAACAGACAGAGTGACCTCAGCTGCTCCTCATACGGCTTCCCCTCAAGGCTCTTCACTATCTTTGTTGCCGTCCTTTGGGCACTCTCCAATAGCTTTATATCTCTCTTCTCCTGTGGCACCCAGAGCTGCCCCCAGCACTGGAGCTGAGGCCACCCCAGCTCAGAGCAGAGGGGACAATCCCCTCCCTGGCCCTGCTGGCCACGCTGTGCCTGAGGCCCCTAGGACAGGGTTGGCCCTCCGGGCTGCCAGGGCACTGCTCGGTCATGTTCACCTTGTCATCGACCAGGACATCCAGGTTCCTTTCCATGGCACTGCTCTCCAGCCTCTCATTCCCCAGTCTGTCTGCACATCCAGGGTTGCCCCATCCCAGTGCAGAATCCAGCATTTGCCCTTGCTAAACCTCACATGGTTGGCTGCTGATTGTCCATCTCTCTAATTTGTCAAGATCTCTCTGCAGAGCCTCTCTGCCCTCAAAGGAGTCAACAGCTCCTCCCGATTTAATGTTGTCAGCAAACTCCGTGTTCCTTTGAATCCTGTGTCCAAGTGAATGAGTATGTTGAAGAGTATAGAGCCCTGTGCAACCCCACTTGTGACTGGATGCCAGCCTGATGTTTTTTCAAAATACTTACTGTTCTTTCCAAAGAAAACATCCCATTGTAGTTTCATAATTGCCTTGAAAGGCATATGAGACAAGAGATTATTCCTCTGTAACTGTGCACAAATTATTATCAGAGACATGTCACAACGTCAAATGTATGATTTGAAGCACCAGCAACCATACAGGAAAATACATTATTTTCAGCCAAACCTTCATTCATTCATTCATGCATGCATGTACCCATTCATTCATGTTTAGCTCAAAGAGAAGCAAATATACAGTTGTCAGTGCACACAGAATTTGGACTGTCAGCATATATTGAGCCATGATATATTGAGCCATGGGTGAATACTGGAAAACAACATGTCTTAATGAGCTGTCACCATAACTGAGTTACATGTATGATTGGGACTAATACTGCGATGTACTTCTGTTGACTGTGCAACAGCTGCCTTTTAGTTTTTTTAAAGTATTTTACACTTCATAGCAACCAAGAAGTTGAAAGTGTTTTGCTTAGAAGCTATGCTTTTATGATTTGTCCCATTTCCATACCATTTTATGTCTGACAGTCCTTCACAAAAACTGAGAAACTTCTGCATAAATCAGAGCAGACCTTGAAGTATTGCCTTCTCTAATGATCCATGCAAAATCAATTCTCTTGTACATGTAGGATTCTTCCTGACCCGTTCACAGAACAGCCCCATTGTAATGACTGCCAATGTAAAGATCGGAGTATGATGGTAAATATGGAGCTAATAAAAATCATAGAAGTGCTAACACTATTGTGCCTCACAGTTAGCCTAGATTATTGCATGGGAAAAAAACCCCCACATTTGAATAGCAAAAAATAACAGGTTTACTGTCATAGCAATTTCACTTTGTCTGACCTGCCTCAAACCTCTTTTTATTTTTTTTTGGATTTAAATAAAAATCCAAGTAATTTCTTTAGAAAGCACGTAATTTCTATAGCAAGACATTCAGGATTTGCTGGTTTTGAAGGCTTTGCATCAACGTAGACTGTTTTGGTATGAAGAGCACTGAATTGCACATTTCAACCATAGCTCTGAACCAAAGGTGCTCCTTTGCATTTATTTACATCTTTTGGACCAGGTTATTCAAACTGCACTGTCAGCATTTCTGAGGAAGTATTTAGAAAGTCTTCTGAACTGTTGGAAATGGTTGAGTAATTCCTAGAGGCCTTTTTAATGCTTCCTCCGATCGAAGCGGCATTTTGTGACCGTGGGTCAAAGGCGTCCCGTACCCACCACCCCCGTAGAACCTTTGTGCAAGACACCTGAGCAGCCACAAGCTGGGTAAACTATTTACCATGCCAACAGGAGGCGGGAACGAGAGACTAAATTCCCGTTTTATCAAGTAAGGCTTTCTGACCACCTTCGCTCCCCAGACCAGGCCGGCAGTCCCGACCGGCTCGCAGGGGTGCGGCGGCCGCGGGGCGGGGCGGGCTGGGCCGGGACACCCGCGCCCACGCC
>VZRO01004190.1:652678-812713 GCA_013397915.1 Daphoenositta chrysoptera | reverse complement strand
TCGGCCCGGGCCGGGGGGCTGTGACAGGGGCTGTGACAGCGGCTGTGACAGCGGCTCTGACAGCGGCTGTGACAGCGGCGGGGGGCCACCTGCGCCGGGCACTGTCGGGGCGCCGCCGCAGGGGCAGAGCCGCCGTCCGGGGACCGTAGCGCCCGCCTGCCCCCGCCATGTCGGACTTCGACAGCAACCCTTTCGCCGACCCGGACCTCAACAACCCCTTCAAGGTGAGGGGTCGGCGGGCCGCCGTGAGGTTTCCTCGGTGTCGGTCTGCGCCGAGCGGCGGGCATCCCGCGGGAGGAAGGAAGGAAAAGGGGGAAGGAGATAAAGAAGGATGGAGGGAAGGGAAGGGCCCTGTGGGAGCTGCGGGCCAGGGTCTCTGCCCTCAGCGGGCCATGGAGACTCGGAGTGGGGGTGGGGGCAGGGCCGGAGGATAAACAGCGTTTCACGACTTCAGGGTTCCGTGTTTCCCTCTGTAGTTAAAATAACACAAGTCTTATTTCATTTGCGTTATTTCGATGGGAAAAAAAAAGAAAAGTTGTTGTTTTGTTTTGTTTTTTAATTTTGATCCTAGCTTTGTGCTAGGGGTAACGCTACTACAGTATTTTTTTCTATCGTCTGATTGAGCTAAATAGTTAAGGTTAATGAATTAGTGAATTTAGCCTCTTTTTCTTCTCCAGCCTCCTCCCACCCCCTTCAAGCTTATTGGTTCCCTTACCTTATGTCTGAAGTAATCAGGGTACCAATGGCTGGACGTGAGTTCTGTGCTGCATCTCAGACTGCTTTGTTGTAATGTACTATAAAGCTTTTAGGTGTTGCACTGTTGACTTGTAGTATAGCTGTGAATTCTTTCTTCACTGGCTTCAGCTGTCAAAACCAACTGACCTCCCTGGATGCTTCCCCTCCTGTTCTTTTCTTTCTTTGTTATTTGAATTCAGTTCAAATAACTTCTAAAGCTACCTACTTTGATAATATTACTGAACTTCTTGCAGACACTTTAAAGCATACCGATAGGATATGGCAGCGAGTTTAGAATGGTAGCTGGAATAATTAAGCTTTTTAAAAATTGACCTGCCCCATTTCAAGCATACTTCGGTCTACATAGATGCTGGAAGCATAACGTTTCTAACTTGTTCATTAGAGTCTGTCTGAATCATTAGTTTAGTTTGTATGGTCATAAAACATAGGTGGTAGTATTCATTAGGCTAGAATTCCTTAGGCTAAAATCTGTTTTCACTTGTTGTACACAATGCAGTGACCTTCCAGATAAACACAAGTCCTGGTATCAGGACTGCTGCCAACAATAGTTTGGTCTGGTACCAATCTCTGTGAGCACTGTTCTTTTTGGCACCAAGCCCTGAAAAGGTGGTGTTCTAGAATGTGTCTTCAGCAGCAGAAATACATAATGCTTTCCTTCCTACTTCTGTACGTGTAGTAGTTAATCAAATAACATCTAGCAAAATCCAGGGCAGTCAGGGGTGTTAGACGCAGTATAGCTATCTCTGCGGTGCTCATCAGACCATGTAACTGGTCCTGTGTAGTGTTGTGAGACCTAAACTGGGCACGTACCTGAATTATGCTTCCAGTTTGAAGACATTGCTTAAAGTGCAAAAGCTTATTCTAGTTTCTCTTCAGAGAAAGACTTCTGTTGTAACTGTTGGGCAGAATCCATGCTCTGTTTCTCATTTGCAGTGTATCATGATAAAAGGACTCTGTAACAGCTTTTCTGTAACTTGAAGCTCTCTGTTTGGATTTCTTTATTTGCAGAAAATGGTTCAGGAAAGCTGTGTACTTTTCCTTTTTCAGAGGTTTTTTTCCCTTCCTTCAGTCTTTGCTAACTTTTGTCACATTCTACTGCCCACAAAAGATAATCTTGCATGACTTTATTGCCTGTGCATTTAACTTGAAAGGGCAAAAGGCCTCATATATAACCCAAAGCTTGATGGGCATCTTGTTGGCAAAACAGCTTTGAAATTAGTGAGTATTCACACATGTATGTACTTAAGTTTTTTCTGTGTGTTTTAAAATACTTTACACATAGAACCTGTATTTCCAGATGGACCCTGACAGCCTAAATCATAATGTCTAAACATTGTGTCCTGAAGTACTCATGTTTCTTTCTTTGCTTGATAATTTTATGTATGATGTGATCAGTTGTTTTCTTTGCTTTTGAAGCTGCTTCCTGTGCTAATGTGAAATCACAAAGTAGTATGGCAGAGAAAGGGTGGGAAGGCATCAGGTGGAGGAGTTGTTGTCAAGCTCTAAAGATAGATCCTTTTCTTAAAAAATATTTTGGTTTCGCTGACTGTCTGTGATCTTCATGGGAGGTTTCCTGTGACTGTTCTTACGCCTTTTTATAAAAAGATTAGAGCAGAGCTTCTTGCTTGATGTTGAATCAAATAAAAGTGTTCTCTGGAAGATAAAGGTAAAGCATAAACATCTATACTCATTTTTTTGGGTAGTTAATACCTTCGGAAGTCTAAAAGTAAATTATCCACTGGAAAAACTGAAATTAGCTTACCTGGCTTGATCATGAAATGCTGTGGATTTTGACACAAGTGACTACCTAACCTTTGCTTTTTTTTTTTTTTTTTTAGTCTTTGTTGTTTTTAAAAAAGAAACAAACTGGAACTGAATCCAGAGTCAGATATGCTTTTGAAGTCAGTTTCCCTCTCTAAATAAATGTCCTCTGAATGCTATATCAACAAAGCCAGAAGATGGGTTTTTTTGAAACACAGAGGGTACTGACACAGACAGATAAGTGACATGCTAACATTTACAAGCTTTTGGTCACGTTAAAGTTGTGCAGAAAAAAAATGCATCCATGTACCATATAAATGAAGATGTGAGAATCCTGTTATGTGAATGTTATATGTTACCATGTAGCAGCAGTGTGAAGAAGTACACAGTTGGTGTAACCTCAGGTATCATGATAGGAAGCAAGCTAGTAATGAAATCTATTTAATTTCGTTTACTAAGAAGCACATGTCATAGCCTGTGAGTGTGAATTCACACTTTGTAAAGTTCTCACTTACAAATGGTGCGGTCCCAGAGCACCCAAAGAGGGTGAGCAGCGCGGGCGCGGTAATGGAAACCGCATTCGGTGCTAGGCAAGTCTAGAGGGAGGAGACGGAGCTGAGCCCAAGGTAGAAAGCCAAGCCAGAATCAGGATCATCTCCAGTGAAAGTAAACAGGGTCAGCCACTGGTCCTCTGATGACCAGGTAAGGTGCTAGGAAGGGGTGACCGCTTAGGTCTGATCACTTAGGAGGAGTTTAAGAATCCTCAGGATCCTGACAGTTTATCTTGAATAGGCTAAAGCAGCATGAAATAAATTTTGTATGACAAGACAAAGGCGCATTTCTAATGTAGCTGTCACTTTGTGTTCTTTTTTTTTTTTTTCTTTTAATGTCATAGGATAGGTGATAGTTGTAGTCTTCTGTCTTGGGAGGTGATACAGTTACAAAGGTTCTGAAGTAGCAGTCTCAAAATTCAGTGTAAGTATCATTTACTCTGAAACAATCAGCAGTTCATCTACAATAAAAATTGTTGGTTCTGTGTTCTTGGTTTGATTTTTTTTTTCCTTTATAGGTGAACAATCCTACTACTCAGAGAAGTTTTTTTAAATAGAGCTATGAATTTTATAGGCCTTTGTATTTCAGCTGACAGACAACAGAAGGTTTGAAAACTGACTGTTAATTATCCAAACAAATGAAACAGTTATTTTTTGGTGGCTGTAGAATGAGAACTATAAAGTCTGAGTTGTGTGATGAATTCTATTGGGCCGGTTCATCTGATGTGTTTAGTTCTGAGCTGATGCATGGATTTGGCACTATAGAAATTATTATAGGCCTGAAAACTGAGATACATTTCTGTTCAAATGTGAATGGTGACTTTCAGGGGAGAGCCTAACCACTATGAGATAAGATTTTTTTTTCTTGATCAATTTTTGTGTGGGAGGGCACAATCAAAGAAAACTTCAAATGTATGTAATGCTAAGTATTTGAGTAGTTTCTTTGAGTGGGATTAGGTGTCCAAACTGTGGTTATGTCTGAGTTGTTGCTCCAAAAAGAGACAGATCTTATGTAGTTCTGTAATGACTGACATTCTTGTTTGGATGGCTGAAATGCTCTAAGATACCTAAAAATGGCACTGAATTGCTCCCACTGAGGTTACAGGATTACTTGAGTCACTAGAGCTAAGTACAGAATTAATTCCAGTTATAAGTTGGGTATTACATTTAATCTTGACTCATATGAGCACAGATTAATCTTCTGTCTGGTTTGGCAGGAAATACAATCAGGAGGTTTGATACTAAAGGCAATTGTGCAAATGACTGCTACCTTCCGTGGCAGCAGAGCCTATACAGTTTATACCTTGGTTGCTGAAGTGAAGCTAAAGTGATAGAAACTTATGGGAAGATAGAGAAGTCCTGATTTTTTTTTGAAGGACTGGGACCCTTATTACATAAAGTATTTGTGCAGCTTTAGAATGAAGAAGTTTTGTCTCATGCCTATATGCATAACTGAGTTTTAATTCTTGTATCTGAATATAAAATAAACTGATTTAAGTTGCCTGTCTTTAAGTTAGTAAAGGACATAAAATACCAGTATTTTTTCTTACTTTTACTATCTGGTTTCCCTTCACATCTTCAAAAATTATGAATTCCCTTAAATCTTGCATAATTTAATGCTGAATATTGTGGTAATGGATTGTCCTTTAGCTGTCTTACATAGTAGTTGGCTTTCAAGAGTACGCTTCACCAGTGCTGTAACTGCACTCTAATCTGTTAAAACTGTGAAGTGTTTTAGTAGTTATTCAGTATCTGTTATAGCTGTGTTTTCCCCCCTAGATATTCACTGAAGTGTTAGCACATATTGCATTAATATTGCACTGTATACTGAGATTTAACATTACAAAGAGGAACATAACACACATACCAGAGCTGGGAAAGGAGAACGATTTGAAAACAGCTGTGAGATGGAGGTGATACTTTTTTAGGCATCCGTTGCAAGATGAGGCTGGTGCAAACTCTAGGACAAATTTGGCCTTGTCAACATCTGAAGTTCTTTTAGGTTTCAGAGCTGGGGACCTTGCCTTTCTCAGTAGCTTGGAACCCTTCACAGCTCTGCTTTCATGTGATGAATGTGACATATAACAGGCACCGCTCAAAAGCCAAGTATAAGAAATCCCAGTGGGCTCCTTTTGCAATATTCAGTTTAATAATTGTGTTCTGGCAGAGTGGGAATGAAAACTATTTGAACATCATTTCATGAGGGGAATAGGAAAATGGCTGATAAGTGTTCAATATGTTAAACTTGGAATTATGAAAGAACTGGTTTGTGGCTACTAGGATATTTTTATTATTATAAGCCCAGAAATAATTTTTTATTATTATAAATCTAGAATTTTTACCAAATGTTTATTTGATGTGTGTGAATTGCAATTTCAGAGGCTTAATCTGGCAGTCATATGGGACTCAGAAGCACTCCAGAACCTATTTATGAAAAGTGTGATGGATAATTTTCTCTTTGCTCAGGAAATCAAAAAAGCCAAACCAATAGTTTCAGGTATTTTGTGTTGCATTTTTGCTTAATTTTCTGAACCAGTGGTGTTATCTTAGGGAATACTCCACAGAGAGCAGGAAGTACAACAGTTACTGTTACTATAACCTCCTCCCACCCCCAAAATCAAAATCCACAAAACTTCAGGATGAACTCTTACTTCAAAGTGTGCCATTATTTTTCTCCTAGTTAGAAAATACTATTATGAAATGGGTATAGGGAGTAAGTTATAGTAATCAATGGAGAACTTATCTGGAAATGGAAAAAAAAAATCCTATTCATCTAGCAAACCAAAGCCTTTCAGTTGGAGTGGTAGGGTAAGAAATCCTAGTTGGTCAGGATTGATTTTGTTAGATCTGTGGGGCTAATCCCATGGTTCTCCCCAGCGTGGATTCATCAGTCTGGGTCCAGTCTTGGTAGACCTCTGGCTTCTGTAATACAGTCAGACTTTTTTAAGGATTGACCTTTGCTGAGCATATTGAGTAGCTTGATGTAGTTGGGTTGTGGTTCTTTTGCTTTCTGGGAGCTTCCTTCCAGCACAAAATGCAACAGAAAATTTGTACAGCTGGTGAAAGTGTAGTTATGAAACAGTAAATGCCAAGGAAGTTTCAAAGTGAAGACTGGTTGATGTCAGTGACTGGTAAAGCAGTAGGCTGGATAAAACTTATGTATGGGAATCTTGAAATAAAAGAGAAGACTTGTAGGGTGGCACAGCTGAAGGATAGCCAGTGACTAATGAGGGAGGTTATAGGATTGATACAGTGAATTAATATAAAGATACTATATTTTAAGAGCTTTTGTGTTGAGAACTATTTTCTTGGCTTGCAACTTTCTTGGCTTGCAACTATTCTAGGCATTGAAAGATCATTGTTAACATAGAGCTAAGGTAAAAAATTAAAATTTCTATAGTCTTCTTCTGTAGCTTATGTAGTTAAGGAGATGTGTAACTGATGAAATGTTTTCTATGTTTACTTCTTTTTATTTCATGCACTAAAAATAATTAGCCCTCTTCTTTTAAAATCTGTTTTGATGTTCATAGTATATTGTTTCTCTTTAATCTTTTTTTCCTAGGATTAATGAGGTACACTTCCATCTGCTTCCTCAGATATTGTCCTATGAACTCCATGTAAATTAAAAAAAAAAGCAAAAAGAAATAAAAAAGTCACATTTAAGCATAGCATTTTAGTTTTATGCTTTTTTCTAATCAACATGATTATTGTGTTCTTTTGATTTACAATACTCCTGGTATCCAGCTCTTAGAAGATACTTAATTGTCTTTCATTCTTGCCCTTGTCAGTGAGGATTAAAAATTTATCTTATTATCCTATTTCCTTAGTAGTTATCTTTGTTCCTCCTGTTCTTTTCCTTGTAAACGTATTTTACGCATATTTCCCTGTTCCTCTTTCCACCTATTTTTTTGGTTCTGTTTAGCTTAAGTGATTTTTATTTGAAATTGATTGCAATTGCTGATGTGTTGTAAAAGCATTATAATATCTATCCAAATCAGTGTTTAGTGTTTATAAACCCCATTTCCCGACCTCTGAAATAAAATACTGCTTTTACTTCCCTGCTGGTCCTTGGGACTAAACTGAAAAAATGTTCTGTGCATTTGGTAGAATAGAGGGTATCCCACAAAGCGAAAAGTTTTTTCAGCAGTGTGAATGACAGTTTGGAGGGGCTGATTCCTAGTTCACTATATTCTCTTCACTGAAAAAAAAATCAAAATCACAACTAACAGTGTAAACTTATCTGATGGTGTTTTTCAGATTATTACTAGATCATGTATTCTATTGAAGTATTGTACTGATGGTGGAACAATTCTGGACCCATATCCAGTGTACAGTAATACCAAGCATTGTTACAAATGTATTAACTTCAGTCTTTAATTTGCTAGTGTCATCTATGTTGGTTGAAGTGGTAGCTGATGACTAGTTTTGGTCTCCTAGACAACAGAGGTCTATTCCCTTCAGTTTTGTTTTTTAAATAGCTGTAAAAGCTCATGTAGAATGGATTGTTCTGCTCTGTTTTAAACGTTCTCGTTTGTAATTAATTGTTTGTACACCCTCTGTGATAATTGGGTATTCAGTTAATTTTATCTATATCTGAGTGGTGTGAGCATAATTTGTTAGCTTGGCACAGAACATGCTTTTAGTAGTTCTATAGGTGCTCTTGCAAATGTGAAATACAAATGTGTTGTTTGTTCTGGATATGTTTTGTTAGTTTGTATTACTGTTTGTTGGGGTGTTTTATCTGACCATTCCATTTTAGGCATAAAAAGTTGGTTGCTGCTTGTACCTGTCTTGAAGGGATTAAAAAAAGTGGCTTAGTATTTGCTTTTGAGATTGACATAGGAGAAAGCCTGCAAGAAGCAGGTAAAATGAAAGATTTAGATGGAAAATGGCTAAATTAAGTTGTGCTACTTTCTTAAAACTTTAGTCTCTTAAACTAATTCAGATCTTGAAAATGTCATCTGAAATGATTGTGTGTGGCTTAAATGCACCAATAGCTACAGTAGCTGGATATGAAAAATAGTCTGGTTCTAATTCTATTCTGTGGTTGAATGACTAATAGTTAAATAAAAAGATCAAAAGCTACAGGTTTGAACTGGCAGAAGTTTAGGTGAGATAAGGCTGAGTGGAATATCAGATATGGAAAATAAATTACTACAGCATAGATTCACTTATTCCTATGGAATAATAGTATTTACTGTTTTTAACCATTAGAATATGCATGTCATGCAAGATAGAAATTTGATAGCATTCATTTGAATGCCACTTCTTCTGAGTATGTTGTCCTGCACAACATTTATTATTTGTATTCATTATTCAAACCCTGAACAGTTTCTAAATTCAATGCGTTTTTTTTTTTCTGCAGCAGTGAGTATGAGTGCTTCACGGTTTTCATCACTGTGTTTAGATGAGTTGGCATTTGCTCCATTTTTAAAATGAGATGCAATGAGTGTAAGGTAAATGATTCCAAACAATTCTTTGTGTTTTGTGGGATGCAAGGTCTAATCTCTTCAGAAATATTGTAAGAAGTCTTTTGAAATATGAAGTGTAGCTCCTGTTGGCATCAGTCATTTGATGCACTGTAGGTGTTCAGAACAATTAGTATAGCATCTACACGTGGGCACCCTGACTGTGAAGAGCCAATGATAGTTCTAGCAGTGAATAAGTTATAGGAGAGATACAGATTTCTAGGCTGGTACTTTCCTCCTTCAGCTATGAGATTCCTCTTTTCCTGTGGTGACTGGTTTATTTTTCCTTGAGTCTTTCTGTGTCACAAACTTCTGTTGTAGTCCAGACTGTGTAATTCAAATTTTCTGAGTTCAGAATTTGAGTGCTACTTGCAGTGGTGGAGTTCAATTTGTGTATTTCAATACAATTGTCATTTTCTTTCTTTACTAGGTAATGAAACTTTACTTGAATAGTGCTGTTACTGAATGCCCTCTGGGTCATTCAGGTGCTTTTTAGAGCTGCTGCTCCTTTAGCAAGCAATAGCAATATTTGGCAGAGGTGTAGCAATTGTTAATTCAAAATGGGAGTGCAGGTCTGATATAGGGCTTCTTGCTTTAATCACTGTATGTATTTAAGTGTTCGACTTATTTTTGAGTGCTAAGACCGTTTCTCTAGTACACTTGGTTGTCTCAGCATATGTTTCTTTTCATTTGTCAGTCTTAGAATGTCACAGTAGATGTACAGAGAGATCTGAGGAGCTTTTTGGCCCTGGTCTTCTCTAAAACACTTTGGGAAAAAAAGGCTTTCTTTCATCTGATGTTTATTTTTTATTGTAAACTGTTTGTATATTATATTTCTGAATATAGATTGCTCTTCTGAATTTGACTTGACTACTGCTCCATGCATTTTGGAAATGGCTGCTGTTCAGTGGGTCTCACAAGTCTGATACTGTAGTTATTCAAATAATTGAATTTATGGTTTGCAAACATAATTGGGCTGAGTTATTTGGTTAGTAGTGCACTCTTCAAACACAAGTTCAGCGTTGAAATACACTTTTTAAGCATCTAATTCAAACTAAAATGCTAAGTGCTATTCAAGTAATAATAATGAGACCTGCTGTTTCACTGTGTGGCTGATGGTTAGTGATCACAAGCTGCACATGTGTCTATATAGAACATTTTTGTGTAAACGAGGGAATTACATGAGAGCATTTTTGAGAGGGGTATCATACTGAAAGCATGGACAAAGTGTTTTATGCTCTGATAATTCACATTAACATGTAAAGACTGGAATAAGTGTACTAGGTCTGACTAGGATGGAGTTAATTTTTTTTCGTAGGAGTCCCTATCTTACTGCATTTCAGATTTGTGACCAAAACAGTGCTGGGAAGGCACCAGTGTGCTTGCACATTGCTGTGCAGTGCTTTCACAGCACCAAGACCACCTTGGTTTGGCACTCTTGCTTCCTCAGGGAGTAGAGTTGTGCAGGAGGCTGGGAGGGGACGGGCAGGAGCGCTGACCCCGCCGAGCAGAGGGACCTTGCGTGCTGTGTAACGCCGTGCTCGGCAGCGGTGCTGGTGCTGGTGGTGGGAGATTGCTCAGAAACTGAATGGGCACGTGTCTGTTGGTGGGAGGTGCTGAGCAATTGCCTTGGCATGGCTTAGGGGCTTTTATTGCCTTTTTTTTTTTTTGCCTCTACGTTCCTCTCTCCCCTCCCACCTTTAAACATTTTCTTAACAACCACAAGTTTTATTTGTTTTTTCCTTTTTGGTTCTCTCCCTCATTCCACTGCAGAGAGCAGTGAGTGAGCAACCAGTTTGGGGGCTTTGCTGCTGGCTACAGTACACAGACCACAATAAGATAAAAGTTGTCAGCTATATACAGCTTTCTACTATTCTGTATATTGAATTATGAAACTGTCTTATTTGTATTAACTTTGTTTTAACTTAATCTTTTTTGATCTTGTACTGATGAGTCTAGTAAACCAATGTGTAACTCGAGTGTTTAATTTAATTATTCCCTTATTTTTTATGTACTTTTCTATTCAACATCTCAAGTAATTTCTGGTTGAATTTTGACAAGAAACATGCTCACCACATCGTGCTTTCCCTCTTTTTTGTTGTTCATCTGCACAGTATTTTGTGATAGCCATTTAACCAAAGAACGTCATTACATGGAATTAGTTTACCAGTTTATGCAAGACCTGATGATGTATTAGTTGTAACAATGTATTCAAGTCTAGGATGGTAACTATGGCAGACTTGTGAGAGAGACTGTCACCAGCATGGCTTTTTTGAAATAGGTAATTAAAGTGTGAGTCACATATAGGAAAGCTGATGTTGAAATGCGTTTAACATTGTCTTGTAAGCATTTTTAGAAAGGGTGATTCTTGTTCAGTGACTGTTAAAATACTGCTTTGCAACTGAATGTAGGCTTTAATGAAAAGTGTTTTGTGACCAGAAGGGTGTTTTAAGTATGCTTATGTACATGAATTTGTTTTACATATGCAACACATAATTAATTTTTGATGAAATGATTTTTCTGAAGGTTTTTTATAGCAAACTTTTAAAATTGCCTCTAATGAATAATTTTGTGGCTAGCTATTGGAAAAAAACAGAGTTATTCTCCTTTGCTCTGTCCCTTAGAATTTTAGAGCTGATAGGTGTTCTGCCCTGTTTTTTTCTAGCTGTAAATAAATTGACTGTAGCCATTAAGAAAATCCTCTTCCTTCATCTGCAGATAAAGTTTCTGCTAACAAGGCTAAGCTAATGCCATAATAGATGCTGATTCTAAGAAAGTAGATTTTGCATTTAATTTTTTTTTAATTTAAGTTAATAATTTGTGTATTTACTTAAGTGTAGGTTAAGTCACCTACTGTATTTTTTTAAAAAATTGGTATTTGTGTAATAGAATCATAGAACAGCTTGGGTTGGAAGGGACCTTAAAGATCATCTAGTTACATCCCCTCTGCCATAGGCAGGGACACCTCCCACTATCCCAGGTTGCCCAGGACTCCATCCAGCCTGGCCTTGACCATTGCCAGGGATGGGATATCCACAACTTCCTTGGGCAGCCTGTTCCAGTGTCTCACCACCCTCACAGTAAAGAATTCCTTCCTAGTATCTAATCTAAACCGAATCTAAATCTAATCTCTTTCAATTTGAACCCATCCCCTCCTTGTCCTGTCACTGCATCCTCTTGTAAAAAGTCTCTCTCCATCTTTCTTGTAGGCCCCTTCAGGTACTGGAAGGCCACAATTAGGCCACCCTTAAGCCTTCTCTTTTCCAGGCTGAAAAAATCCAATTCTCTCAGCCTGTCTTCGTAGGAGAGATGCTCCATCCCTCTGATCCTCTTGTTGGCCTCCTCTGGACGTGCTCCAGGAGGTCCATGTGGTTCCTGTGCAGGGAGCCCAGAGCTGATGCAGCCCTGCAGGAGGGGTCTCAGCAGAGCAGAGCAGAGGGGCAGAATCCCCTCCCTGGCCCTGCTGCCCACACTGCTCTGGATGCAGCCCAGGACACGTTTGGCTCTCTGGGCTGGGAGTGCCCATGGCTGGGGCATGTCCAGCCTCTCACCCACAGCACCCCCAAACCCTTCTGGGCAGGGCTGCTCTGATCTGTCCATGCCCAGCCTGTGCTGATACCAGGGTTGCTCTGACCCAGCTGCAGCACCTTGCACTTGGCCTTGTTACACCTCATGAGATTCCCATGGGCTCTCTCCTAGAGCTTGTCCATGTGCCTCTGGGCGACATCCCATCCTTCAGCTGTGTCAGCTGCACCACTCGGCTTGGGGTCATTGCAAATTCACTGAAGGTGCACTCAAACTGTCTATGTCATCAATGAAGATATTAAATAACACTGGTCTCAGTACAGATCCTTGAGGGACACTTGTCACTGATGTCCTGAATCACTTCCCTGTCTCCCATGTGCTTTATCACAGCCTCCAGGAGGATCTATTCCATTATCTTCCCAAACACAGAGGTGAGGCTGACAGGTCAGTAATTCCCAGGGTCCTCCTTTCTTCCCTTCTTAAAGATGGATACCATGTTTTCTATTTTCCAGTCACCTGCCCTGGGTGCCATGACTTTTCCAGTGTCATGGAGAGTGGGTTGGCAACTACATCAGCCAGTTCTCTCAGGACTCTCAAGTGCATCTTATCAGGTCCCACAGACTTAGGTAAATTCAGGTTCCACAGATGGTCAAGAACCTGATCTTCTCTCACAGTGCATAATACTTTGTTCTCCCAGTTCTGCTGTCATCCGTCCCCTTCTGAGGTGTGGGAAGAGAGGCTGCCTGTGAAGACTGAAGCAAAGATGTTGAGTACCTCAGCCTTCTCCTCCTTCATTGCTACCAGTTTTCCATTGTTACCAGCTGCATTATCAGGGGGTGAACTTCGTTGACCTTCCTTTTCTGCTTAACATACCTGTAGAAGCCCTTCTTGTTATTCTTTGCATCCTGTCTAAAGGTTTTAAATGTATCTGTCTGTCGTGGGTTGGATCTGAGTTGATTGACAGGTTTTTGATCCAATTGCGCTTTGCTGATTTTGCAAATTTAAACCCCTCTGGAGGTGCAGGAACTTCCCTTTTGATCCAGCTCTCCTGCGGGGAGGAGGGGGGAAATGGCCCTGGGCTTAGAGCAGGCCTGAGCCTCCCCTCCCCCGGTGCTGGGGCACAGGCCCCTGGAATACTGCAGGAGAACTCCCTCAGAGCTGTGGGCAGCTAAAGAAACATCCCGTGAGCTGCACTGCCGAGACCACCAGAGCAGCTTTTAGGACCCGGAGGGGTCCCCTTCCCCCCACTCCGCATGGCCCCGCGCAGACCCGGGTGGGAGCCGATAGAGCTTTCTGCAACCAACACAGCCTACATCGACTGAAGAGAACGCCAAACAGCCAGCAGCATGAAGGGAAAGGGGCTTTTTCCTCCAACGCAAAGCCCAACAAGAGTTAGCTGTCCAACATGACATCAAGGTCAGAGAGAGAGAGAAAGTGAGTTATGCGAGATGAAGGAAAAGATGGCAGCGAAGAAAGAGGGCGGAGTCGCGTTTAGCGCAGAGCTTGAATTTGCTTTCTGCAGACTGTGGTAAAAACTGTAATATCACAGACTGTTCTTTTCTCTTTGATCCACTTAAAAAGCGTGGGGGGATTGAGAATCCTGTGGGCAGCCTGTGGAAAAAAGAAAGGTGATCCACGCCAGGTCACCTAGGAGCTCTGTGTCTGTTTGAAGCAGAGAGACTTTTTAAGAACTAGCAGTCATCTCAAGACAAGTTGTGTAAGAGACTTTTAAAGATTTTTGTGAAGAAGAGAGTTGTTGATTTCAGGCTGGAATTTGCTTATCCTTAAAATGAGAACACCCCATGTTTGGCCTGTGACTGCAGTATGAAAAGACTGTGAGATTTTCATATGAGATGTTTTTTTCATTGCAATAGACTGTTTCCAGGCGGACGGACTGTTGCAGGTTACAGTTTGGAAACCACATTGGAGCAGAGAGAAAACCTCTTTTTCCCTGAGTTTGAGAGATCTTTTAAGAACGTGATACTGACCAAAAAATTTCCATATTTGTTATCCTTTGTGCAAGCTGGGTGCCGGAAGGGGGCAGTGCTGGAAGAGAGGGGAGTGTGTTTTTACTTTACTTTCTTAGTATGTCTTTTTCCTTTTAGTACTGGGAGTAATAAATTTTTTTATATTCTTGAAAGTTTTGAGCCTGCTTTGCATTTCTCCTAATTCATATCTCACAGAAACAAATGAGTGAACAAAACCACTACACTAAATTGGTGTTTCTACCCGGTTTACAAATTGAACCCCCCACACTGTATTTAATGGAAATATTAATGTAAATATATATAAATGTATATACTTACTTTCTTCTCAGTCTTTATCAACTCTGCTTTGTTTTCTAGTGTTGAACTAGACTGTTGGAAATAAGAAAATATGTGTATCTAAACATAACTGTTATAAAATATGTAAATCGTATATTTATAGCTCTTTTTTGTATTTGATGTATTTATAAAATATTGTGTATTTGTACATTTATGTAATTATGAATGTAACTAACAGTGTTGAATAAATGGATTTATTAAGTTTCAAGAAAGCCTTCCTTTTGTCCATTGGTGTATTCTGAGGATGCAAAAAATTTAAGGCACAGAAACAATGTGGTGGAACCAGCCATCACATGGAATAAGTACAGGATTTTTTCAAACTAAGTTGGTGTGGTCCATTGTGGTGGGCACTTCTGCTCTTTTGCAGAACAAAGCCTGCCTGTCTCTAGCACAGAGAAATATTTCATTCCTGAAATTGTTTTCTCAAGCTAAATCTCAGGCAGTCTTTCTTGCTGTATAGTTAATTGAGGAGGAAAATAAACGTTTTTCCTTACTTTTACTAGTTCAAGTAGAAGCTGAATCAGAAGCGCATTTAGCACTGGGACTCGGTTTCTTCAGCTTCGGTTTTATGAAATGCTTTTTCTGTTCCTGATGAGGTTGAATGTACTTCTGGGTAGGGAAATCCAAGGGTTACTAAAAGCTCTTTTCTTCTGTTACACTTTCTGAGCGTATAGGCATGGAGTCCAGTGGACAACACAACAGTATAGAGTTTTTTTCCTTTCTCTGATGAGAGCTTTTTTTCCTTATAAATCAGATGTATGACAGATGGGGTTTCTGTTATACTGTGTTAATCTAGGTATATAAGAAGCTCAGAATGAAATTATGTTACTTTGGCAATAAAGAGGTGGATGTTTACAGACTCCTTTAGTGAAAACAAACCTTTTTTACTTTGAAAGAAAATCTGAGTTTTATATGATATAATGATATGGGTGTTGACTTTTTGTTTATATACATGTGCATCGGTTTATACAACTGTTTCCTCTTCTAGGATCCTTCTGTTACGCAAGTGACAAGAAATGTTCCTCCAGGGCTTGATGAGTACAATCCGTTCTCTGATTCAAGAACAGTAAGCACGTTTATTTCTTAATTATGCTATTAATCTGTTTCAATTTGTAAGGTTTTGTTTTCGCAGTTGGGACTGATGTTTTAAAATGTATGGTGGGCTAGATACAGGTAGTGGAAGATGTGTAAGAATAGATAGTTCCATTAAGGATTTGGAGGATGCATTGGCAAGGTTGATTTGAGCTATGACTTCTTAAGGAAGAGTGGCCTTCTGAAAGGGGACCAAAACAGAACCGAGTTTTTCCCTGTTAATAAGACTTCTGATAGTCTGTCCTTACGGTTTTCTGCATTTCACTGGCTATGAAGCTTATGAGTGTGGGACACTTACCCAGGGTTTTGCTTTTGATTTTTGTTTCACTTAATGAAAATGCTGCTTAGAATTAGGAAAACATTGTGTTTCAATAACAGTCCACAGGCTTTGAATAGTGGTGCAATAGTGAAAGGAAAAATTTATGTCAAAGAAACAACAGTTGTTTTATGCCTCTAATTTGTATGATTTCAGCATACCTTGTACTTTTCTGTTGTGGCAAGGAACACAAGAAATGGGATAGTAAATTCATACTGTAACCGCATTTTTCACTGGCTGCTTTTGATAGTAAAGATCTTGTACAAGATGAGCAAAGTGTGTGGCTGATTATTGTCTGTCAATACAGGTTACAAACATTCAAATACTGTATTTTTAAAATGCAGTCTTATTTTTTATGACAAATCTGGTAGTACTGTTAGGGGGTATTCATATTTGAGTATTTGCAATGCCATGGATGGAGCAACAGAATTCACTCGTGAGAGAGAAGGAGCTTTAATGTTAATTGATATAAACCAGAACTTTAACAAAGTTGCATAGTGAATGGAAGGTTTGATGGTAAAGTGGTTTAACAAGATTTGATGGTGAGGTACATTTGATTACTGCCTAGAGGACATGGTCAGAAAAAGCTGTTAGGAAGGCCCTCCTGTTTAGTCAAGAGGTTCAGAAAGGGCCCCATTGCATTCTGGACTCCTTCCTGAGGGGGGTTTCAGTATGTGTAGATCCAGACTTAGTCCCAGATTTTGTCAATGATACACATCTGAAGGACTTATATGAGCACAATCATTCCTTTCTATCACTTAGCTAAGATATCAAAGTTTAGCATCAATTATAGAGAATCTCTTGTGGCAAGGAATTTCTCAGCCTCGAGGAATAACCCTGAGAGTGTCCCTGCTCAAGGGGAGGTCCTGGTGTGCAGCCCATTACTGTGCAAGAGAGCTCAAGGGGCCCTGGGCTGTGCATCATTTATGAAGTAAAATGGTTGAGTTATGGTCATACTCATGTACCGATTACAGAAGTTGGTTTCTTCCAAAGCTGGCTTGAGTCAAATCCTTATTAGCACTATGGTTAGGTGGGTGCATTTCTCAGATTAGCCCTTGGCTGCTGTTACCTGTCTCCCCCAAAATCTAGTGAAGAGCTGGATGCAGTCTGCATGACCACATTGGATCCATTACAAGTGCCACTGGTTATAGCTTGAGCAAGGTTGTAGGAAATAGTGGGGGCAGGGAGAGCAGACTGTCACAGCAATGAAACAGTAAGGTTTAATACGGTTTTAAAATTATGTGTGGAAGAAGGTTGGTTTTGGGTATGCCTTGGATCAGCTGTTTAAGGCAGAATATTTACAACTAGCAACAATGTTAAGTAAGTCTCCAAAATTATTTTCTGCTCGCTCACAATTTCAGGAATTACGTTAGATTTAGTTTTATGAAGCTTGAGGACTTTCAGAATTGCTTTGTATTGGCCATAAGTCATAAAGACAGTAGATCTTGTTTTAAAAAATTATAATCTTGAGCTACTTTGATTTTTTTTTATTACTTTTGTGCTTATTTTAACATGCACCTTTGTGGGGAAAGGAGAACAGAAGCATATGGCTAAGATTATCTGGCTTTGAACAGTCAGATGTGCTTGGATAAAAAATTTTAATTGCCCATTAGAGGTGTCACTCAGAAAACTGGGAGGATGGAGGAAATCTAAGTCAGTGGTCAGATCTACCATGCACTGTGATTCAGTTGATAATCTATGGCATGCTAACAAATTAATAAAAATTGTCCATTGAATGAACACTTCTCTGCAGAGATAAAGAACTTCCTTAGGTTTTCTTGACAAAAACAAGACTGAAAAAAATAAAGTCAGGAGTGCAGTAATAATCAGCCTTTACATGTTGTTCCCCTTCCTCTGTATCTTGTGGATGCTGAACATATAAGTGTTTATTCTGTAATTATATGCATTTGAAGGCATGTACCTATGTACCTGAGGATATACTCACAATTCCATGCACTCAGCTCTTTTCCTAACACCTTTGTATGCAAGAGAAGAGCATACTATGTGTGTACAAAGAAATGTGTGCTACTGGAGTAATGGAAGAGGCAGTGGAAGTAAATGTCTTTAAAGACTGGATGAACAGAAGTAGAAACAGGGTCTGTGAATTTTAGACTTGTGGGAATACCCAAGTGTCTGTCAGTATCCCTGTCTGATGTCCATCAGATAGGGATAGAAATCACTTGGTGTTTTGTGTGCTGCTCAGAACAAGAGCATCCAAGTAGTTTTGGTGGATGTAATTTCCAGATTTCTAGTGGTTGTAGCAAGATGGTGGCTTGCAGTCTCTAGAATTAACACAGCATTCAGTTTTGATCCTTGGTGCAGAAAAAAGATGTGGACAGGCTGGAGAGGGTTCAGAGAAGGGCCACAAAGACAATCAAAGGCCTGGGAAGCCTGACATGTGAGGAACAACTAAGAAAACTGTTTGTTCAGCTTTGAGAAATGAATTTTTAGGGAAGACCTTAATTCCATGTTCCAGACTCTAAAAGGTGGCTGCAGAGAAGATGGAGACTCCACTTTTACAAGAAGTCACATGCAAAAGATGAGAAGTGATGGGTAAAAATTACTGCTGGAGAGATTCACTTGGACACAAGAAGAAACTGTTTCAGAATGAGACTCTGATCAGTAGCTTCTCTGGACTGATCTCCCCAGGGAGGTGTTGGATTCTGCAGCATTCAGATTAAGCTGGACAGGGTGCTAGGCCATCCTGTTTAGACTGTGCTTTTGTGAAGAAAGGTTGGAACAGACTGTACTTGAGGTCTCCTTCCAGCCTGGTGTTCGTGATTCTTTCCCCATTCTCTCCAAACGGAAGTTAATGAAGCAGCTAGACTGCAAAAATATTTCTCCATTTCAAATCCAGACAGGATTTCAATGGATGTTTATTCTGTGAGAAAGTGATCTCAAACTGAATACTAACATTTGTTACATTTTCTCAGTTGTGCTCCCTTTGTCAAGCAAGATGCTTCCTAACAGTCTTCTTTGGATACAGGATGGGACAGGGGAAAAAAAAGTAAATCCTACTTTTTCTCAGTATTCTTTGTTGTGTTTACTTACTTCTAGTATTTTTGTGCCTTGACTTTTTTTCATCCTTCACCTTCAATGGTAGGAAGGCAATGTGTAAGACATATGGAGGAAAGCAAGTAGGCATGTGAGATTTTAGGTTGCATGTGTCACCACCTTAGTATCTAACATGAGAAATTAGGAGTTTTGTTAGGGTTTTTTTTCCTTTATGTTTTTCAGATTTTTAAATCTGTCTTATTTTTGATCATTAAACAACAACAAAACAAAAAAAATCAGGGAATGGTGTAAATGTCAGATTAAATATCCTTGGCTGATCTTCAGTGGTTTTGTCTCTAGCTCCAACAGTCACCATGGAGATTACATTGTATCTTTTGTTGTGTTTCTGAAAAACAGTAATGAAGATGAGATTATACAATTAGTATTTCTGCTTCATCATTTAATGAAACTGTGTTAAAGAAAGCTTTTAATTGCTTCCTGCATCTAAGTTTTGAACTTCTCTACCCATTTATCCCTGTATACCCATATATACCTATACACAATAATGAATATAGCAACCAATTTCAAATTGCTGCATTAAAAAATTGGGAAAAATGGTTAGTGGAGTTGGGTTTTCAGTCATTGTTCCAAGAGATGTATTTCAACGGACTTTTTTTTTTTTTCCCCAGCAAATTCCTGGGTAGCTCCCTATCCTTCCATCTTGTATCTAAACAGAGTAGAAAAACACAGAAGTCTGTAGGGAACCAAACTGATCATCCACTCCTGGCTTCTTTTGGAAGTTTTTATCTGCCCCCAGTAAACAAGCTTCACCCATATGAGGAAATCAATTCAAGAGAGAATGTCTTTTGAACGCTTATCTCCAGTCAGCTGTTGAAAACAAGTTTAGTTAGATGAAAATTTTTAACTGTATTCTGATTATTTTTAAACTGATTATTGCTGAATCCTTAGGCTGCAAACTGCAAACGTTCTCCTTGAAAAGTTGAGCTAATCTTGAACTGCTACTTAATTTTGTGAAGGAGATCTCCAAGACAAGTGCAGACTGAAAGATTAAGAAGCTGCAACTGTCAACAGAAGCCGCAATCTATCCAGATAAAAACAGCTACAGATAAAGAATTCTATAAAGAACTAGTAGGCCCCAGATAAAAAATCATATGAGACCAAAAGGCATATGCAGGGTACGTAAAGAGCATGTGGAGAATGAGTTCATAGGTTGTAAAGGTATAAAAGCCCAGCGATTTCTTTGTTCTAGGTCTCTCTCAGGAGGCACCCAGTGCAAGCTGTCCTTACTGTGGTACCATTCTGTTAGTAAATTATTTTTGCCTGAAATCAAACATGGGCTCTGCTGTGGGAAAACTAGGGTGAAGAAGTTTCTTTAACAAAAATTCTTCTCTTTGAGAGAGGTCACAATGATTTACTTTGTCTCTCAGTGCTGCTGTGACAGCAAGGCATGAATTAGAAAGATCAATCCCAGAAGTACCATCTGGGGTTGAAACAAAAAGGGTTGTTGTACAGTGGGGTTGGATGAATTTCAAGATACCATATAATCATGTCAATGAGGAGTCAGAGACCATGGATCTATGAAGTAAAGTTCCTGTGAAAACAGTTGATGTAGTTGCCTTGTCCAAATGTGGTGAGACATGATGTGGCATTATCCATTCACTGATGGCTGGAGGTTATTGCAGTCCTCACAATACAAGTGTAGGTAATTAACATTAAGATTTGTACCCTTAAAGGGACAGAATTGCTGACCACCTGTCTTGTGAATGACCTGTCAGTCCCGTGCAGGCTGTAAGTCACTCATCCGTACCCGAGTCCCTAATACACCAATAGCACTTGGACAGGCAACCAACAGCACATGAACAGATAGGTATGACAAAATATGCCAGGTCTATCTTGCAAGGAATCTCTGGAGGTCATCTTTTTCAATCTCCCAAAATAAAAGTTGGTCACTAAGTCTTACTGCTCAGCATGTTGTCCTGGGGAGTCTTGAGTTTTCCACCACAGTATTTCATTACTTCATTGTGTTCCAGCAAGTAACAAGCAGCATCATTCTTTCCCAACTGATCCTGATCCATATATATACTGATCTATAAAGGAATAAAAGTGTTTCATTTCAGATACTCAGTAAATTCTGTAATAATTAAGGCAGAATTCTAAAACTTTATCCTGAAATGTAAGCCAGACCTCGCCCATTCCTTGAAATATTCAAGGTCAGGTTGGACAGGGTTCTGAGAAACCTGATTTAGTTCAAGATGTCCCTGCTCATTGCAGCAGGGTTGGACTGGATGACCTTTCAAAGGTCTTTTCTGATTCAAACTAAAATATAATTCTATGGAGTATGAAATGAGAAATAAAAGAAATTTTACAGAATGACTGTGACATTTTTCTGAGGTAAGATAGTTGGATCAAGTATTGTTTTTAAATTGTCATTACACTTAAAATGAGACCAAGTCTTCCAGGTTCCAGAAGGATGGAAGGGTTGGACTGTTAAGTCAAGAAGTCAAAGGATGTTTGGTGTTGGAAGACACCTTAAAGGTTGCCTAGTTCCAGAACCCTGCTGTGGGCAGGGATACCTTCCACTAGACCAGGTTGTTCGAAGCCCCATCCAGTCTGGCCTTGTAACACTTCCAGGGATGGGGCATCCACAGCACCTCTGAGCAACCTGTTCCTGGGCCTCAGTACCCTCCTGATAAAGAACTTTTTCCTAATATCTAAACTTAACCGACTCTCTTTCAGTTTAAAGCTATTCCCCCTTGTCCTGTCACTGCAGGCCCTTCTCAAAAGTCCCTCAACCAGCCCTCTTGTAGGTTCCCTTCAGGTGCTGCAAGGTGCTGTAAGGTCTCCCCAGAGCCTTCTCTTCTCCAGGCTAAATAATCCCAACTCTCTCATCCTGTCCTCACAGCAGAGATGCTCCATTCCTCTGATCATCTTGGTGTCCTTCCTCTGGACTCTCTTTGTCCATGCACTTAGACTGGGGGCCCCAGAACTGGATGCAGTAATCCAGTTGGGATGTCATGAGAGCAGAGGTGAGGGATAGAATTGCTTCCCTTGACATGGGCCACTTCTGGGCAAACTTGTTTTGATGCAGCCCAGGTTGTGAGCATGATGCTAGAGCTTGAGAGTGTACTAATACAACTTCAGTACTTCTTGCTTCTAGAAAAATCCCAAACTGTGTGGCTGTGTTTTGCAGGGGGTTTTGTTGAGCATTATTTTGGTAGCAAAATGATTTTCCAAGGCATTTGAATACCTCTGTTTGTTTCATTATAAATAGCTGTGGTATTTTTTTGCTTCTCAGCTTTGATTAGGGTTATAAAAATAAGTAGTTTGACAGAAAGACTTAGAGCAAACTGAAAAAGCATGATGGTAATTTTTTAAGAGCTATATTCTAAGAGCTCAAGAGCAGGCAATTTCAAAGTATTGTAATTCAAGGAAGTAGGGCAGAAAGCCAGCTTGGCTGAGCAGGGATCTTTTTCTAGAACTTAAATAAAAATGGGAGGTATATGGACATTGAAAGCAAGGACAGATTACACAGGAAGGCTGCAGAGATGCTGTTTGCCACCTCAGGGAGTACATTTGTATGGTTAAAGCTTGATGAGCATCCAAGCTGGACAGCACTGTGGTGGACAACAAAATGGCCTTTTATAAAGATGAACAGCAAAGGGATGTTCAGAGATAATGTTGGTCCATTACTTGATGAGGTCAGTTACCTCACAAATAGGGATCTGGACAGAGCAGAGATGTTTACTGCCTTTTTTACCTCTATCTATAACTCCAGTGATGGGTCCAGGGCTGGACCCCTGTAGTCCTGTGACTGGAAGGCTTTATAAACTCTGAAGCTGTTCAAGATTTACTGCTCCAGCTGAATGGACATAAGTCAAAGGAGTCTGATGGAATTCATCCCAGTGTACTGAAAGAGCTGGCTGATCATATTATGGGTCCTCTCCATGTTATTTTTCAATGGTCTTGGCAGTCTGGAAAAGTACCAGTTGAGTGGAAGCTGGCAAATGTTGTCCCAGTTTTTACGAAGACTAAGAAGGAGGGCTCTGGTAATTACAAGCCAGTAAGTTTCACTGCAGTGCCTGGTAAAATTATGGAGAAGGTTATTCTGTGAGCAAGGGAAAAACGCCTGAGAGACAATGCAGTCATTGGTCGTGGCCAGGATTGGTCCATGAGGGGAAAGTTCCGCTTAACCAGCTTGAGTTTGGAGTGGGACTCCATGATCCTTTTAGGTCCCTTTCAACTTGAAATGCTTTAATTACCACAGTGCTTTCTTCACTACGTTCTGCATCTATAGTAGATGACTTATAATACCTGTGCCTATTGTGCATTGTTGTGATCTTTGAATTGTAACCTGGAAAAACACATTAAAACCATATTGAACGTCTGCCATTTAAGATCGTTTTGATCATGTACAACTTTGTTTACCTGTGCACACATTATGAAGCTAAGTAAGTACGAAATTACAGCAGGGGGCAAAAACATGCGCTTCTTTTCTGTACGTAATGAAAGAAATAATACTATATTTCAGCATCAGTCTGTATCCTTTGAATACAGTGGCTGAAATGCCGCTTTTGCTGGGATTGTATTCTTAACACATGTATCAACCTAGCAGAAATTCTGGAGTGACAACTAGCAAAAACTGGTAAAATAGTCAAGCAACAGATTATGGATCTTGAATTTGAAAGTTTAGTATGGTACATTACTTCTCTAGTTAGCCAGGTGATGTAAGCTTTTGTTAAGTAGAAGGCTCTGGAAGACATTATTAATAAATGACACTGTGTTTCAGAGTATGAATAGGTGACTTAAATGCTGCAATTCTCTGAAACAGTAACTGTCTGTATTAATATTCATGTCTGAACAAAATTAAAATTCCATTTACTTTTACTGAATCCTAAAATTCCTTGAGTGTTTATTGAAAGTAGTGCAGGATGAGCTGTACCACAGAACTCAATTGATGTCTTTTTTCTAAAGGCTGTAAATATTGCAAGCAGCATATCAAGTTTTCAGTTTATATCAGCAGCACTTCCTTTAAAACAAATAGATTGGTTCTTACAGATAAAATGAAAAGAAGTTTATTAGAAGAGGAAAGTGTTTCCCTATAATTGTCTTTTGTTTTCTTAGCCTCCTCCAGGAAATGTGAAAATGCCTAATGTACCCAGTACCCAGCCAGCAATAATGAAACCGACAGAAGAACCATCTTCCTACACACAAATAGCAAAGGTTTGTTTGCAACTTTTAGGCACTGGGTTCCTTTTAATTACAATTATTTAAGTACGCTTCTGGAATAATTTATTTTGTAAATAAGCATTGCTTTCCTAATTAAAATTAATACTGTCTTTAAGTAATTGGTTAACGTGTGAATTTGTGCTATATTGGGTCAGTCTTCATAACTGGAGATGCTTAATTATAGTGAAAAGACTTGGAATATTTATGACATATTCATGCATTTTATCAATCCCTGGTGATATTTGTTTTGTTCAGGAGCATGCCTTGGCCCAGGCAGAACTCCTAAAGCGTCAAGAAGAACTGGAAAGAAAAGCAGCTGAACTAGATCGCAGAGAAAGGGAAATGCAGAGTCTCAATCAGCAAGGGGGTATGCATGAAAACTACACTTTAAATTTCAGAATTTAACTTTTTCTTAGAAACTTTTAATTTTACAGTGACATTATGAAGCACATTGAAGAAAGACTTTTGTAACGACTTCAGGAAAAGAAAGTTTATCTCCCTTGAGAAAATGCATACTGTGAATAAAAACTGGGCTGTCCTTTCAGATTTTCACTGAAAAAATTTAATTGTGGCTTCTGTAGCATGTTATTCTCTTCTATCAGCTATTTTTATTCTAGATTAGTATCTGAGCTATACTACTGAATAGAAATGGAACATTTTGAGATGAAATAAAACTAACTTCCTAAAGTAACATCTCTTTGATTTCTCATCTGTGAGTGTAGCTGTAGGAGAACTTTTCTAGTGTGAGACGTTTTTGTATCTTTTGCTGTGTTACAAACATAATATTTGACACAAATAGCAGAAAGATCTAGTCTATTATTAACCTTTTATTAGTTTTTTGTGTGCCACAAACTGCTCTGCAAAGCCAACAGTTTTTTACAGCAATTTCACAAATGTGAGAAGATTTACGTCCTCTTAACCAAAGACGCCATGCTACAAGTACATCTGTGGGAATATTCGTTTTCAAAAGGAAGAACTTGAGACTGAAGTTCAAAAAAACCCCTAAAACCCAACAAAGCAAATACTGTGTGCAGAGTTGACTTCATCTGGTATTTTCATTTTTATCTACAGGTCTATTTTATTTTCACATGTGCTGGTCTTTTTTTGAATATGCACTCTTACAATTCCAAATTGCATAATTGCTTAATAATTCAAGTTGTCAGAGAATTTGGTAGAATAGAATAAAATACTTTCAGTTGGAAGGGATCTACAGTGAATCACAGAATAGTTAGGGTCGGATGGCCTCTGGAGATCATCTTGTCCAACCCCCTGCCAAGGCAGGGTCACCTGGAGCAGGTGAAACAGGAACACGTCCAGGTGGGTTTTGAAGGTCTCCAGAGAGGGACAGTCCACGAAGCCTGTTCCAGTGCTCTGCCACCCTCAGTGTAAAGAAGTTCTTTGTCATGTTGAGTGAAACTTCCTGTGTTTTAATTTATTGCCATAGCTTCTTGTCCAGTATCTGGGCATCACTGAAAAGAATCTGACACCAACCTCCTCACACCCCCTTTGAGATATTTAAATGCATTGATGAGATCCCCTCTCAGTCTTCTCTTTTCTAGACTAAGCAGGCCCAGCTCTCTCAGTCTCTCCTCCTAAGAGAGGTGCTCCAGACCCCTCATCATCTTTGTGACCCTTTGCTGGACACTCTCCAGAAGCTCCAGTTCTCTCTCGTACTGAGGAGCCCAGAACAAGTTCAAATGTGTATCTCTTTCTAGTATACAGAGTCTGAAACAACATTTCTGCATTTTTTTTTCCTTTATTTTCTGTTTTGCAGGTAGAAAAAATAACTGGCCGCCTCTTCCTGAGAATTTTCCTGTAGGTCCTTGTTTTTACCAGGATTTTTCAGTAGACATTCCTGTAGAATTCCAGAAGACAGTAAAGATTATGTACTATTTGTGGATGTGTAAGTATTTTCTTTTAAAGAAAAATAAAGTGCCTGTTCAAACCTGGTGATACATACCTGCTACTTTGGCTTTTGGAACATCTGTAATGAAAAATTATTTTAAATCCAGAATCCAAATGTTGAGGCAAAATCTTATGGTTAGCTTCAGTTTTGAAAGTATTGAATTACGTCATAAAAGCTTCCACAGAAGAAAAGGAGGATTATCCTAGGGCAATTTGTTTCTAATTTATTGCAATTGTCTGGTTTAAGTTTCTCCTGTTGTAAAATGAACTTTGACCATTTATTAACTTCACTGTTTTTAAAATCAGTTTATATACTAAGAAATAAATCTCAAAATTAGTGTTAATAGACTTTTGAGTTCAAGATGTATAATATCCATTTGCTTTAATATACATAGTTTTATATAGTTTAATATGGTTTTAATCTATAACAGAGGCTGAATATAACTTTATTTTTAAGAAATAGTGTCAATTAGCTGAAGAGTCAGTCCATGTTAAAACTATCTTTTGTAGGCAAAGAATGCTCTGCACCATCTTTGTGGGATTAATTTTGCCCTCATTGGGGGGCTGTGGTTTGATTGGAGAAATGGTGGATTAAACAAGTGTACAGATGCCACACTTGTTTCTTCTGCCTTCTCCAGTGTGATTGATAAAAGCCTAATAAATACTCTGATGAAATTGCAAGATTTAGGTACTTTGATGCCTTAAGTGTATTTTTAGCCTTCTAAGAAAATGTGGATTTCAGATGTTTTCTGTACTTTTTTTCGTAGTTTAAGATGTAGTTAGGAAATCTCCATAATTTTACATGTTACTCTGGTAATCTTATTGCTGTGATTGAACCACGTAATTGAAACACATGAAATGAACAGACAGCATTGAATCAAATCAGTTCTACTTCATCATGATCTACAGCTTTCTGTAGTCGTTGCTAGATCATTGATCTTCAAATAAGCAACTATAGAGCGTATGACTAATCACTCTCATAAAGTTGACAGATAATTTAGATTTATATGAAATCTAAAGTGAAATATCCAGAATTCTAGGATGGTTACTAATTCTAGCCATTTGTAGGACTGAGTTCTGAAAGCGCATATATTTCAAACATGAGGGGAAGTTGGGCAGTTAGAATTGGAGTATTAGTACTGTTCTTAATTTTCCTTCTTACGGCAACAAGGAAAGCAAGTAGCAATGTTGTATTATTTCAAAATATAGAGGAGCTGTGCTTTTGTACTGACATGACAGCTAATCTTCTAGGTAAACTGAGATTTCCACCAAGTCTTCTTGCACTCTTTGTTCTTTAGCTCTAGTACTCTCTGACTTACATATTACTCAGGAAGGTAGGAAAAGGGCATAGTAAAGGGAAAGATAGAAAAAATCTATTTCACAGTTAAAAAAAAAAAAAATGACTGGGTATAGAACCCCATTCCTTAAGGTTGGCTGTTGAATCAATTCTTGGGACTTTTCTTTCCTAGGATTGCACCTATATGGTTTGGCTAATTTTTCATTTACTATTTTTCCTCTGAGTAGGTACTTAGTCCTGTAGTAGATCTGCTTCTGCTTGCCACTCTACATTTTATTTCCTCTTCCAGAACTTTCTGTGTCTTGTAAAGTCTAGGGGCTCTGTGAACATAATCCTATTTGGATAAATCCAGTACTGCATTCTCAGAGCTTCATAAAGTAGGTCCTTTTCCATTTTAGCAGCCTTAGCAACAAACTTTCTGGTTTCATTTTCTGTGTTTCCACAGCTAGCATTAATTTTTATGTTATCATTCTTGGTTTTTATGTCTCTAAGGAAACTTCTTTACCTGTTTAAGATCCATATGCTCTTTCTTGCATGAGAAAACAAGTCTGTTTGTATCCCTATTTCATGAATTTATCCCTCTTTTCTCCTTTTGTATCAGAAGTGAGATTTTTCTGATACTTTGATGTGATTTTATCTTTGCACATTTTTTCCTCAGGGGAGAGACCTTTTTTTTTTTTTTAAAACAGAGTGCTCACATGTTTATGTAAACTGTAACAATCAATTAGCAATGGCTTTTCACAGTTGCCATTGGAGCTTTTCTATTCTATCTTGGCTTTGTGACCATTGCTACTTTAAGAGCTTGCACATGAAAATGACAGTTTTCCTAGCTCATTAGCACTGAGCACAGCTTTTTAGATCTTTTTATGCTGTAATTATGTCCAGTGTCAAGTCCAATGTCTCTTGACTTGTGCTAACAGTCACAAACAGGCTCAAAAGCATGTGTTTTCTAGCTACTTTCCCCACAGGCTGATAGCATATGCTAAATAAACACTACTGATTTTCAAAGATTATTTCTTATTTGAAGTTACAAACTGACGAAATTCTGGTAGAAAAATAATACCCTGAAGTTCCAACTCTTTTTTTCTTTTTCCTGTTTAGGAGACTTTCATCTCATCCTCTGTCTGAGGATATGATAGATGGTGTATGTATATATATATATATATATATATATATATGTATATATATGTCTATATATCTGTCTGTGTAGATGTTTGTTTCCAGCCTCTTCTTATGGNCTGGTGTATGTATATATATATATATATATATATATGTATATATATGTATATATATCAGTCTGTGTAGATGTTTGTTCCAAGCCTGTTCTAATGGGTTGCTCTCTTTTAGAATTAGAAGATGTTTCTTGGTATATAATTCAATTCTCCCCTCCTGTTCTATCCACTGTCATTATGGAAAACACATTTATCCCCATTAGTCATCTTCTTTTGCCTTAATTAGCATAGTTCACTCAGCCTTTCTTTGTGGGTGATGTTTTGTAGAGGTTTGACAAGTTGTTGTCATACAGATTCACTCTTGGTCCACTCCATATTATTATGTGTTTTTTTAGTGTGTAGCATAGGAATTTTTTTTAAAGTACCGTGACATTTTAGATAGCACATGTTTATGTGCTGATCCAAGACTGTTAATGCTTATTTTATGTGCTGATCTAAGTCTGTTTCAGAATCTATTTTTTCCCTATGAAAGATACTTCTCTTTTTTGTAAGGCATGTTAACATGTCTCTCCCAAGCGAGCAGAACAGACTAGGAACAAAAGCCTAAACAACATCTGAAGCTACTTGGTGCTCCAAGGTTATGTGTGATCAAACTTCACTAGTACAGGCCTCACTTGCCTGCTGTGAGTTGCCTTCTGGCTTCAAACCTCTCACTTCTATAGGCGTCCCATTCACCTTTAGGCAGTTCCAATCCAGAGGGACAGTCATGTGTCCTAATGTGGGCTTAGGTTTCCTGAGAATACAATCATTGGAACATTACAGAAATTAAACTTAGTACAAAAATATATTTTCATGCAGTCTCAAATGGAATGACAAAATCATCTCAATAATGTACATGCCAAATAGCTTCAGTACAACTTGTGGTTTTTATCTACAGCTCACTTTCACACATTTATGGGTGATAAAGTGTAGTTAATTAAGACAAGGAATATATCTAAGGAGAATTCTTCTGTTCAGAGAAGTTTATGCCAAAAAAAGAAGAATACTTACTAAACTAATGTAATTTCCCATTGTTGACTCTTAGTCTGGCATGGATGCCTTTTTTTTTTTTTTTTTCTACTTCAGCTGCTTCCACACACAAACTAGGAGAGGGTTTTCTTGAATCACACAGAGTACTCTATTGTTACAGCTGTGAAATTGTCTTACAGAAATTGCATACAGAAGTTGCAGACTTCTGCCAAAGCCTTAGGTGATTTCAGCCTCCAGGTGGTCATTATTTTTTAATAGCTTGTATTATGGTTTAATTTGCTGAGGCAAGTAGGTGGAAGGTACTTAAAAATGTTACGCTGAACCTACAAACACCTGTCTGTTCGTACAAGAGCAAAGCTTGCCTAGATCCCCTAGTGAAGGTGTTGGCTCAAAGGATAAATGACTCCCTGTACCTTGCAGCAAGCAGGCAAAGTGAAGGGCAAGTGCAGTGAAATGAGAATTTTCAGTCAAATTGGCTGTCTTCCTCTATAGCTTGCTAATACTTGTTTTGTACAGCTGAGACTCTCTCTTACAGTAGTGAAGCAGACCCCTGTGTTGCTGGTTTTAAGTACCAGTAGTGGGTGTGATGCTTCACCCTCTTTTGCACTTATGGTATTCTTTTAAAACTTGTCCTGTTACCATAATTGCAGTTAGAAAAAAAAAAGTCATTTTGGAAAGTTCAAGGTCCACCAGAATTTGAATGTTTCTAGTAAAGTAGAGGGTCTCTATATTGTCCAGTATTGAGTAGAAAAAGAGAGAATACCTGTTTCTTGTACTTACCAAATGAAGGAAAGAACTGGGATTTGTGTTGTCTCTTTTGCTTCATGAGGCATAAACACCCAAATTCTGAAATGAGTTGTTTTGCTGAACCCTTGGGGCAGTGCTAAGACATGTAGGTGCAATAATTGCCTTTTCTTTAAAAGAACAAAGTGTTTTGATTCTGGTGACTCTTAGAAGAAAATGTGATTTATCTGAGGACGTGTTTTCAATTTCATCAGTCTTTCATGCAATGATTGTGCATCTTGCTTTTAAGAGGTTTTTCCCACTATGTTGATTTAGAGCTTAAGTCATAGTTAAGACAGCAACAAAGAGTTTGAGGACTCTCTTTTTCAGAATCTTCAGTATCTTGCCTGTTCTGTTAACCTTATCATCCAGTAGAATGACTAAAATGTTTCTCTGAACTTAAATTAAAAAAAAAATCATTGCTGTCAGGAGCAGTTTGTGCAGTTATAAATACCCTACTTTATCCTGATCCATAAGGAAAGAAATTGTCCTCTGAGGCAGCAAAATCCCTCCTGAATCACTGGTTATTGCTGAACAAAGAGAGAAATTCATGTTCATCTTTGAAGTCTAGCAGAACTAACTTCTGTGCCAGATAACATGAAGGTAGTAGTTGTAATGTTTCTTAATACTGCCTTACTCTGTTCTAAGAAGTAAACTTAATTGAAATAAAATGTGAAGTCATAATTCAAATGCATTTTCTTTAGTAGAAATTGAATAGTTAACATGTAACAAGGTCTGCCAATGAGAACATTATGATGTTGAGCTAACCACAGACCACCAAAAAGACAGATGTTCTAAGAAGGACCAGTGCTCTAAGAAATATTTGAATATACAAAATATATTAAAGCATCTAGAACAGCTTCTTGCAGATCATGTTTTACTGGAGAACATTCTTAGTAAGTGGAGTTTTTTTGTTTTATTGCATGGAAGACAAAGAGCTTTCTGCTGAAAGCTTATTTGGGAAATTTTTGTTTTCAAATTTGAACGTGTACAGTGCTTATTTGGTGATGCACTTTGTCATTTATAAGCTTTCTCTCAAAAAATACTCAGTAGTCTCATAAATACTTGTATTCAGTCATTACTGTAGAAACAAGATCAATTTTTGCAGCTATAGAAACCTCTTTTTTCTTAATTTAATGTTTGAAAGTGTTTTATTTTTATGACAGGAAATTTTGCATTGCCAGGTAGCTGGTGGTACTTGAATTTTCATGTTGAGTACTCTCATTTGTGAATACAGGGTGTACCTGAAATATAGAAAACTATAAAAATCAATTTATTACAGAAGGCATTGAGAAGGTATTGGTGTTGTCAGCATGCTGATGTTTTGTTTAAAATGTTGAGTTTGGGTATAACTTTAGCGGTTGAAATAATTTATTGTTTAAACATAATTAAGACTATTTTGCTTTTGTTTCTACAGTCGATACAGTGACACTGTTTCTTAATATCTTTGGATGTTTGGCCTGGTTTTACGTTGATGCTACAAGAGGGGTTGATTTTGGATTGAGTATTCTCTGGTTCTTGCTTTTTACCCCTTGTTCTTTTGTCTGCTGGTACAGACCACTTTATGGAGCTTTCAGGTAACAACTTCAGCTTGACTTAGGATATTTTAAAAACTTGTCAAAATGCATTAACATTCCAGAATTTGCTTGATTATTGTGATGATAATCCTTTTAAGTTCTTTCGTTAGAAACAAATACTATGTTTGCCATTAATTCAGTTGTTGAATTTCAAATATAGGTGCCAATAGTTAGTAATATCCTTTAAAATATTTATAGTTTTTACCACAGGCAAAATATTTGTAGGAAATATTTAACTTTAAGTTTATAAGGGCTTGTAACAGTTGCAAAGAAAATTCTCATTAAATCTCTGCCTCTTCACACCAAGAATTTGAGTAGGTTAGTAGTCAAGAGTGTCTTAAATTTTTTGCTTCTTGAATGAACTTCATAAATAGCTACTCTTAAAATTTTGCGGTTTTAAGTGATAGACACCTACCATATCTGTACTTGAAATGGCCTGAGATTGTTAAGAGTTAGTAGAGCAGGTATATAGTAAACAAACTAGTATTTTTCGTAGTCTTAATAATCTTTGCAAACTTCAGAGGCATGAGGTGTGTGATTAAGAGTAGAATGGTGTGTTTGCATGCAAAATTAAACTTCTTTTTGGTGAAGATCAGCATGTAGAGATTTCAAGTCCTGTACTCCTAAAGAAATTTTTTTTACATTGAAGTGATTCAAGATGTTCTCAATTAAAATACTCTTATTCTTGCATAAAAAGATCGATGGCCAGAAGTTGCAATTAAGTATAGCACTTAGACTACAGGAAGTGTTTATTTTTGCTAACCAAGGAGGTATTGCTGTACCCACAAATCTTGGAGGAATTGTATAGTTTAACTTGCATTTCCTGTCTAGTAAATCCATAGCCTTTCTTAATGAAAATCGGTGGTTTAGAAGGTAAAACTGCTACTTGCATATTGAACTTGCAGTCTGTTGCTCAGCTGAAAATGAAATAGTTATTGAACTGAACTGGTTGTATGGAAATTACAAACTCCCTTCTGCAGGAAGAGCTGTTAAGGGCAAAATCTGTTTCTCAAACTTAACTAAATGATTTCTACTTTCCTAAGAACTCTAGTAGCAAGCATATCATTAGTTTTGATAGTAGTAAGTTGAATCTTCATTAAAATTTTGCCTGTACATTTATATTTGTCTGGGAGTTTTTTTGATTTTCAGTCTTTGTAAGGCTGGCATTTTAGTAATTTAAACACCAAATGTATTTTGCACATTTGACTTTAAAATAAGAGCTGCTTCAGTATTCTAGTGTGCCCTATATTTCAGTAATTTGATATGAGTTTTTATTTCCTTTCACAAGTTAAATATTTTCTTCCCATCTTGCCAGCACTGTGAATTTCAGTCTGAAAGTGGAGCAGAATTCTTTATACAAACTTAAATGGTTAGTTGAAGAGGCCCTGCTGTGGGCTGAACAGAACTATTCTCACCTTTCTTAGGGATGCATGTGGCAAAAACATTATATTAAAGAAGAAAGAACAGCTCTTGTAAATAAACACTCTAAAAAACCACAGAATTGCTGATACTTCAGGTCACTGTTGATAAATGAAAGTACTTTTCCTCCAGTTAGTGCAGAAAAAAGTTAGATTGGTACTACAGAATTTGAATAAAAGTCATGAATTTTCTGCCTGCTTTAATCATTTCCCCCCCACCTCTTTCAGGAGTGACAGTTCATTCAGGTTCTTTGTGTTCTTCTTTGTATATATCTGTCAGTTTGCTGTACATGTACTTCAAGCTGCAGGATTTCAAAGATGGGGAAACTGGTGAGTATTCTGTTTGCTGTAGTGTTGTAGTGTCTGTAAGACAAACACTCAGATTTGAACAATTGCAATACAGTCTTTGTGTTTTCAAAGGAATAATCTTGTGTGCACTGGAATGTTACATTTAACTCTCAAAAGAAAGCATTTTTGGAGTGCTCTTAACTAGGAGAAGTGGGTGAAATGTATCCAAAGAATGTGAGACACTTCTGTTACCTGGCTGGTCAAAATTCTATCCTTCAATTTAAACCACTTTGAACTACTCTTTTATAAACTACCTCCTCTATTTTGGTGGTGCTAGGAGTTATTACTCATTCTGTATTTAAGGTAAAGGAAAATAAATAAAAATTTAGACATCAGTAATATACTGTTTGGATATTTTTTTGTATTGTTAGTCATTTCTAATGATATTAATATACTCACTCCTTATTGAGAAATTTATGGCTAAAATTTGTAGAATGAGTTAGCAAGGCATCTGGGTGAATATAGTGGTATATCTTTGATATTACTTGCAAAGTTCATTTGTCTGAGTCACCTCTATATTCTGTAAAAAGTTGATTTTTCTTTTAAATGTTAGGAAATATATAAGCTTTTACATGAAGCTTGTATGTCTATTTTATTTGAGTGTTTGAGGTCTAATACTTAGATTTTACGAGGAGAAGCTGTGGGGGATCAGTCAGTGTCCTTGGAATAAAGGAATTAACTAAAAGCAAGGCTGTAGTAGCCAGCTGGTAACATGTAGAGAGTTATGAGTGGTGGTGCTGTAACTGGGTAATGACACTTCCCTGTATCCGTGCTTTCTGCTGCAAACCTCCCAATATATGCAAGGCGTACAAAACAGTATTGCTTTAGAACTGGTATGTAAGGAAAGATCCCGCTTTATTATTTTTGCTCTGTAATCCTCTGTTTTGCTTATTCATCCAAGCCTGTGAAGTGTGCTTTTAAGCATACTTGGGGAAGGAGTATAGAAGGTAGCCAAATCATCAGAAAATCCTAATTACAGTTTAGATTTTGGGGTTTTGTGGTAGATTACAGTGGGACATAATGGATATCAGAGCAGTGTGAAACAGGTAGGGAAAAGTTTTAAGGTTTGGATTTACATAATTTTTTTCTTTTTTCTTTTCTAATGTGGAAAAATCTTCTTCATCTTAATGCATGGGGTTTTGTTCTTAAGGCAACCTGCTTTTCTAGTTTTCAAGTCTGAAACTGTTGGTGTCTGTTGGTGTTTCAATTTTAAAGAATGGGGAAATGCTTGAAGTAAATACTGATATAGGAGTTTTTTCTATTAGTTACCTGATGCTCTCTACTTTAAAAAATTTTATTAACCTCAGTTGAGAAAGCATCTCTGTGTGGATACAATTAAATGAGTCTTCCCACACAGAAGCTGTGTATTTGTGGTATGTTTCTGTTCTCTATTTATAGAAGTTAGAAACTATTTTTAGGGATATTTTCTCTTCTACAAATTCATGTAGTCTTGAATCAATCTGAAATGACAGTATAACAAAAAAAACCTCAAGAAGTTGATAAGCAACTCTTAATTTCTCCACAATTTTGCTCAAGGATAATATTTACAACAATTTTTCATAGAGTTACACTTCATTTTTTGTGAAAAAGTGGAAACTAAGCTTTAAAAGCATACAATAGAACCAAAATATGCTTATGTAAAATTCCCATGATTTTTCTTCAAAAATATTCAAAATGGTTCAGAATCAGGAGGTTATAAAGTTTTTTTTTTGGTAAGGGTTTCTTTGGTTAAATAGTTTGTATGCTGTGCTAGTAAAGTTTGTTCTTCCTCTTTCCTTCAGTGGGTGGATTTCATCTCTTACTGGACTTAATAAGAGTATTCCTGTTGGCATTATGATGATAATCATAGCTGCACTTTTCACAGCATCTGCTGTTATCTCACTAGTTATGTTTAAAAAGGTAAGTCACATATTATTCCCCTCTTTTGTTTCCTGTGTTTGATTTGGATTTTGCTTTCTGCCTTGAGAGAGGTGCTCTTTCACAAAGTAGTGGGGATTAAATTATATTCTTCAAGGTGAGCCTTACCTATTAACAACTGTACAGTTTTGCTTATACTCTTGTGGAGTTACAAAATGCTGTTTGTACAGTGCAGGTGTTTTCTGCAAATGGGGAAGGATAGTTCTGAATAAGAGAACCTGGGAGGTAACCCCACCAGGAAGGAGCAGGTGGATGCTCTGGACACTGCAATTGCAGCTGTAGATGCCAGGTTGTTCATCAGGCGCAGGGAAGTGTGATTCAAATAACTGCAAAGTTTCAGCTCTTACCAAAATCATTCCCATTAAAATCAATAGAGATGCTCAGCATCTCAGAAAAGGATTTTTATTTCTCTATGTCTATTGTTTAAATATTTTATTGCCAGCTAATGATGCAGGAGCATGAAAACACAAAGAAATACACTCTGTGGTTACTTTTGGTGAGTTTCCACCCAGAAGATCCAAGTATAGATACTGATGTGGTAGAAAGTCATTAAGGTAAAGGTAACTGAGAATTCTGATGATGATGTGCTGGCTGAATTCTAATAATTCAACCTCAGTTACAGTTAGGTTTAGAGATTTACACATACACAAATTTTTCTGACCTGTTTACAGTAAACTAGACATTTTAAGTGTGTGCCTGGAGATGTCCTTTTTGTGTTTTCTGTTGAAGTGCTCTATATAGGAGAAGAAATGAGAAAGAAAAATGTATGGTGAAATATGTTTTTACACTTTTCTTACTGTATGCATCTGGATTCTTTTCAAAAATCTGCACATTCATATATGGCTTGGTGTATCTTTATGGATGAGAAATAGTCACATTTATAACAGAGAAAAAAGTTACATTAATTTTCCCTGCTACACTGGAATGAAAATGTCTTTGCGATATTATTTTACATGCTTTTTGTGACTTAACTGAGTCAGAAATAGCATTTGAATTTTAATACTCAGGTAATTGGAAGTTACTCAGGATTTTTTGTTTGTCTGTTTTTGTTGGTTTTTATTTTGTTATATGCCATATTGTTAAGAGTGTAAGTCATATTGTTTATTCCTCTGGTTACTATGCAGAGCTGTTGGTTGTCACACTAGTTTAGCAAATCTGTGCCTGTATAATTAGGATATTTTGAAATTTTTAATATTCAGTCTGAGTGTAGCTTACTCCTGTAACCAGTCAGAGTAATTAAAATGTTCCTAAATATTGTTGTAGAAAAAAGTTCACCAAATACACATCACACATTTTAGTAAACATGATAAGCCCCCTCTGAAGTTCAAATAATTACAGGTATCCCCAACAGGCAAATTGTGTGTGCAACAGGACAATCAAAAATTCAAAGTTTTGTGGGGAAAAAATTACACGCTCTCATCTGTGGATTCTCTCAAACACATGACCAGATCACATATCCCCACCTCACGGCTCCAAACTTCGTGTTTGCGGCTTTGCTGTTGGTCTGCTCAGAAGCGGGAAGCGTGTCACCCTTCTCTCACGGCTTTGCCCCGCAGGTGCACGGGCTCTACCGCACGACGGGCGCGAGCTTTGAGAAGGCGCAGCAGGAGTTCGCCACGGGAGTGATGTCCAACAAAACCGTACAGAGCGCCGCGGCCAGCGCCGCCTCCACGGCGGCCACCAGCGCCGCGCAGAGCGCCTTCAAGGGCGGCCGGATGTAGGGGAGCCAAGGCCCGCCCTTCTCTGCAGCTCCTCTTCATTCTCCAGTCACTTACTGTGTTCCCTAAATGCCTAGATCAAAATTCACACAGCACGTTCGTATCTTCTGCAGCTGTGCATGAGTTAAATGGGAAATGTTTGGTTTATTTCATTATAAATTTATTTATTTTAAGAAGAAAACCATTCTTTTCCCTTCTGTTAACATGTTGAATTCTGCAATGTAGAGCTTTCCGTATTTTATGGGGATAAATAACTTCAACAATTGGCCTGAGAATGAACTGTGGTATATAGTGATCAAATCAATGTATTAACAATCTGGAAGGTTTTTTAGCAGTTCACTCCAGTTTGTTTTTCTTAACTTCAGGAAAGCACTTCAGATCAATTATTTTTCTTTGCAAGAACTGATTTCCCTATTTCTACCATAAGAAGTGGGGTAGATTGAGAGATATAGAAAGTTAGGTTTGACTACTGCTTTTGCAATTTCAGCAGCTGCTGGAGGTCAAATACAAGTAAGGCAGAGAGTATAAATTATTTTCTTGGTTTTTGGGTTCTTTTTAGGATTAAGTCTTTTGATATAAACCTGTAAGTTTGCATGAATACTGTTGAGTTACCCGGTTTTGTTTAAGTAGTGTTTTGGTCCAGAATTTACCTGCGCTACTCTATAGCATTTGTTTGTATCTATTTCCATGGAGTATTCTCTACCTGTGAGAAATTAGTATGGGGCATAAACATTCTCTGTAATAGAATAGTACAGTTTAAGGAAGTTAACTGGTGATTTCAATCACAGAGCTAGATGATTATGTATTTGCTATTTTTAACTTCAGTATTCCCATATCTCCTGTCCCTCTTCTATGTGCAGTGGTATTTTTGTTTTATTTGGGATTTTTTTGGTTAGTTTTTTGTTTGGGTTTCTTTTCAAGTATGGATTTATGTTTAACAGTGGTACTAAATCTCTAGCCCGGACAGTCACTCTCTTTATTGCCTGTCCAAAACACTATATATACAATATCTAATTTTCTAACAGGAATATTTCCTAAAACCAGGCTCTTTTAGCAATGGCATTTAACAGATACTTGAATGAATTTTAATGTTAACTCAGCCATCTCTGTGATGTGATTTAAGCTATAGGAAAAAAGCTTTTAAACTATTTTGATTTGGCAAAGGGAGAAATGTTTATCTTTAATAAAATTAAATTTTAACTCATTGAACTGCAGGCCTAAGAGGTTAGATTGGTGCTGTGAAACTAACATAATGGCACATGCCATAACAATATTCTAGAATATAATATAATCAGGTCTTAATATTGTGTGAGTTTCTCTCCTTTGAAGACCTTACATTCTTGGATTGCCTCATGAGGCTTACGTACAATACTAAGGCAGTTTTTCAAACTCTTCTAGAAAATGGAAAGATAACATCCCACAACCTGTGTAAGTACACACTGTGGCTAAAATTAATTCAACTCTTGAGGTGAATCATGTTTAATAACACAGCACAAAATTCTGAGGCCTCTCCATGTTCTGAATGTGGCCTGAATTTCATAGATCATTTTTCACTACACTGTATTCATAATAACAGAAGCTCATTAAAAAAATACTCCCCTAGCTTAACGCCTGAATCAGTAATATACTGTTAGCATGAATTCTCCTATTAGTCTCCTTTCTTTTATTAAGCTCTTTAAATCTGACTTGAATTTCAATAAACATCATATTTTCACCTATGCTGAAGTTCACAATAATGAATATACTTGCTTAAATATTCTATGTAACAAGGCTGTTAAAATGTCATAATAGTGGACATGCTAACATTGACTTTAAATTTCTGTGGAATGTTTTTAAAGCTTTCCAAATGAAAGTCACTGTTCTCTGCTGAGATTGGGGACCATCATTCTAGCAGCTGTATATCAAGATTGTTCTTTTCATATTTTAAACTTAACTTGAGGGTTGTATTTAGGAACTCCACTATGGATTACTTTTAAATCTAAATTTAGGGAATTCTTTTGGTATCTCTTGGATAGGAATCCCAGAGACATCATCCTTACAATTTAACTGAAGTTGAAGATTGCATAATAACCTACATAACCAGAAAGAAAACCCAAACACATTAGGAATAAAACCTGAATTTGACAGGTAGATTTTTTCTAAAATGTTTGATGGTTCCTTGAGAAAACATATGTAATGTTCTGTGTATAAGAATTGTTGATTTGTAATATCATGGTTTGAATGTACAGATTTAAGCCTTCTGAGTGAAATTCAGGGTTGTGTCACATGTGAATTCTTTAAACCAGAAATCTCTGACACTTTGCAGCCCAAAAGGGAGGGGAAAGTTTGTTTAGCTGTGACAACAGAAGGCTGAGATTTGTTAAAATGTTTTGTACCTAACAAAAATTCGATTTTATGGTCTCTTATTAATCAGAGTATGGCGCCCACTTGAGTTTCATTTTGTAGTATTGTGACCAACTGAGTACAAGGTATGAAGTTTAAACACTGGAATGTCAGTAGTCATTGATCTGTAATTTAGGAGTTGTTTTTATTTATCTGAGGATGTTTGTATATTTTGTAAATTACTAACAATGTTCTGCCATCCTGGTGAATGTCATGGTTCTGTACAAATGCACTTCTTCTGTCCCTTTGTTGCATGTCTGGGTAGTTCAGAAGTTTTGTATATTTATTGTATTAACACAGTGTCATAGAATAAAAAAAGACTTTTTTCCTAGGTGTTCGCTCTGTATAGTTTTGACCAATAATGGGGATTTTTCTTCTAACAGTCAGGGTGATATGCAGGGAGGATGATCTATGTAAAAGTCTGACTTGCTTTTTATAATTCTGTATATAGATGCTGTATTTCTGCTGAAAAGGTGAAGCAAAATGTCCACTATCAATAAATCTGGTTAAAGAGAATTAGTCTACTCAACTGTTACGAAGAAAATTCTTAAAATATTTGCAGTTTACCTTCTTGTGCTGTAAACTCACAAGGGTTAAAATTAAACATGCTCTGTCATGACTGAATGGAATTCTACAGCTATTAAGTGAATCTTAAAACATTATTGAAAGTAAAATGAAGTTGCTGAAAAAAGCATTGCTTTGGTAGTGTTTATTTTTCTAATTTCTCAATGAATCAACATTTCTGTGTCACTGCTGTGTCCTGCTTTTTAGGCTTTTTTTGGGTTTTTTAGGCACTGTCACAATCTGTTGATTTTTTTTCATATGTCAGTTGTTGCACCTGCTCTCCAGTACTCATCTTACTACTGGGTTTCCTTTGAAGGGCTGAGTAACTTCATCTGTACCACTGTGATGTAGATAAGTTTGCAAATGCATGATAGAGAGAACAGTGCGCTGAGGTACGGTCAGGATTATTTTGGGAGATGGCAGAAGTGTTTTTGAAGACACCTCTACATGCATTCATCAATCAGTATTGAAATTCTTCATCAAATTGATCTGTCCTTGTAATTTACAGATCTAGAATGATGGTGACAGCAAGAGGTTTTGTACTTTCTTGTAAATGTAAGCATGGTTGTGCCATATGATCCACTTACGTTTTATGTTTAGAATTAATACACAATTGTAGTGCTTTTGTGGGAGATAATTCCTCTGGTTTGCTCAGGTTGCTTTCCTCAAGAAGTTGAAAGCATAGAGTTGGAAAAGAATGCACACACTTAGAGAAAAGCATGGGTTAAGAGAACTGCTTAAAAAAACTCAGTGATACTTCTGGAAAGATACTTCTGTCAAGGAAACGGTACACACCGAGAGCATTCTGGGTATGAATCCATAGTAGGGCATGGTAGGTCAGATAATTAAAACAATTAGGTTTGACTCAGTTACATTAAAACAAGCAGTTAGTTTGTACTTTTTTTCAACAAATTAATTTTATGTCTGCAAGTAGCTTTTACTTTCATAACTAGAAAAATCAGGAAGATGTACAAAGTGAGATCTCTTAGCTCAGTGGCAAAAGCCAGTGAAACTTTATACAAGGATTAAACTAGATACCGTGTCATGTGATACTGAGGGGGAAAGAAAAAAGGCGTTGATAAGGAAGTATGAGTTGTGGCTCATGCTGCCATACATTTTGTTTTGGAAAAAAAAAAATTACTGTCCAACAGTTTAATTGAAGTACATACAGCTCAACTAAAACGTGCTTTTTGTTGGATGAAAGTGATTACATTGAACAGTTGTGCTTTCAGTGCATCTGTTTTATTGTCTCTCAATACACTTGGAGCTTCCTGTTGACTATGTAATAGGGGTGTGTGTGTGTGTATTTATATATATTATATATATAAATGTGCTTTTAGTGAGTGCGCCTTCATGTTTCTCTTACATTACAATCAGGAAGGAAAATACTTCAATACAGAGGAGCTGCTCATTAGAGTGTTGAGAATGTGAGGTTTTACTTCTTTATATCCATGATTCAGGAACAGAAACTTCTAGCTGGAGAGGTGGAAAATGTTTGGGACTGATTTTTATTGATAAAGTTAGAGGCTGTTTTAGTAAAAACAGGGCTGGTGCAGGCCTGGAACACAGGCTGGCCTCGGTTACTCCTGACTGCACTCGGCTTTTGTGCTCTGCCACTCTGTACGGCTGGAGCTGGGTCGGCTACACTGGCTGGAGCCCAGACCACTGCACAGAACAGCTGCCTCTGACCCCTGATGCCTCTGTGCATCACCGGCTCTGCCCCTGTTCCAGCTGACAATGCTGCAAGTGGATTTCATCATGTTTATAGCCTAATTAAACACTTGTGTATGTCTGAGCAGTAGTCATTGCACACATGCCAAAGCATGGTTGCTGTTTTTCAGTGCAGAATGGTTGTCTTTGTTGTGCCTGTATTTTTTAGAGGAATGCATGGTGTTCTTTTTAGAGGAGTGCATGATGTATTAAAAGATGTGTATTAAAAGAAAAAATGCATATCCTGGATTGGACAATGGGGTGGCACTTTTTGTCCAAGGTAAGAGAACAATTGGGAGTAGTCAGAATACAGAATCACAGAATCAATTAGGTTGGAAAGGACCTAAAACACTCTTGAGATCATTGACTCCAGCCTATGACCTATGTCATTAAATTTGGAATTCTTTTTCCTTTACCTTGGTCAGACCAAGTTACTGATCCCACCACGTCTGAGCGATACCTTAAGCCAGTTATGGATATTGATTCCTATGCTCTCAGAATTTCACTGGTATGGAGATACTCCAAATAAAAGGCATCTATTTGAAAACAAGCTTTCAGTGAATTGCAGAACAAGACAAGGTGTTTATATTCCTGTCACTCTGATACTGATAATAGACATTCACTTTGTGATTGCACCACTATTCTAAACCCAGCTGGAGTCTGGAGAACAAGCTACTAGAATACAGAAATCTGTAACAATATGCACAATTGGAGACTTGAACTCTGTGCTCTCTATTGCCAACTCCATTAACTTTACTGAAAAAGGAAGGTAATATTTTTAGCTATTCAAATTGATACATCATAATTTCTTTAAGAAGTATTTTATATTTGTAGAGTAAGTGTTCTGTCTATGCCTGTTTTGAAATTCATAAATTGACTATGGTAGTGGTGCCTTCAGTGGCACCTGTCCCCTAACTTCTGAACTGTAGGTTTCTAAATGTTCCAAGTTTTAACCAAGAGCTACTTCTTAGAAGTTTAGGAACTGTTAGAAGTGTAATGAAACTATATGTAATTAATTATGTATAAATTTAATAGAAGTGGACCATCGCAACTGAGAAATAAGTGACATGCTGACTGTTCTTTAAACTACTGAAAGCCTTGTTCATGGTTCTGCTATAGAGTGGCTTTCTAACCTTTCTCTAGTGTTTGTCCTGTCACACCTGAAAGCTTAAACACACTGTTGCAAACACCATTTTAAAAGTCTGTGTGTGATGAAGCAATATTTGTTTTACAACTGTTACTACCCCTTTCATGAGAAAGGAAATGCAGTGTTTTAGTTGCAAAATGAAACACGTTTGTCAGACATATATTCAATGAGAAAGTCTCTTTAATGCAACTGTATTGTATAACACATAGTTACAATTTCAGATCACATACTTTTCAGTAAGCAGTAATAATTGTTAAAGTCAGATGGGAATCTGAAATACATCATTGGACTGGGATCTTAAATGCTATTAAAGCTACATTTGAAGCTCACCTTGGCTCAACTTGTCCAATATGCTTGTATTAAGGTAGTCAGACTCCTGTTAAAAGTTCAAAAACTCACATTTAATTGAAATTTAGATTAAAAAGAAGACATTAGGTACACCATTCATGCTAACAAATGTACATAGTGGTGAATCAAGAACAGAAAAACAGTACCACAAATAAACCATGGCTCAAAATCTACTCTAGCTGGATCGCTGCAGCTGCCCTTCCTATACTGCTGCTGCTCTGCTTTTGTTGGACTCTGCCCTTTCCTTGAGGTGCAGGCACCAGTGCCCATGGCTTTCAAGGAAGGCCTTGAACTCCTCTCCATTTACCACTAGGACATGGGAAACTTCAATGGGGGGGTCAAAATGCAAAATGGAAATGATTTGGCTGAAAAAAAAATCTCAGAATCCAGAGAACTTTATTGAGTAAAATAGATACAAAGGTGATATAGGCAACCCAGAAATAGCTCAGTAGCAATGTTTTTTTGCACTGCTGCATTACAAATAAAGCACACTAAGAAACCTTGCTGAGCCTTTTCAGCTTTTAGAGTGTTATTGGCCAGAGGTGGACACAGCTTCACACTGGAAGTGTATTACATAGATCTGAGTAATTCAAATCAATCTAGAAGATATTTTTGTAAAATCTTCATGCTGTTGTTACTGCTGTTGTATTGATCTTCAACATCAGTGATTTTATTGCATTACTCTATAAATATACCACCAAACTCCAGCCACTTCTTACCTGGGAAGTCCCTTTTCAAATAACTTGTCTCAAAGCAAAAACTAAAATTTAAAAAAAAACAACAACCAAAAAACCCCCACAAAACCCATTCCTTGTATTGCACATCTCACACAAGTCTGTGTATATATATATATATATATATTTAAATATGCTACAGTTAAAAAAAAAAGGTCTATGGCACTTTATTGAGTATAAGTTTAAGAAGTTGATGAAACCACAGATGTTTGAAGAAATCTTCAATACCACAAAACAAAGTTAAACTGAAGTAATTGGCACACAGGTTTTAAAGAATCCACAGCAAATTTCTTTAGATCCTATGCAGTGCATGTATACTAAGAAGCAGTTACACTCTACAGCCCCCTCATTAAATCAATTAAATTAGCTTTAAGCTGATTTTTCTTTTTTTTTTTTTTCCCGAAGTGCTGAGGTGAACTTCAGGAGCAATTTAAACAGCTGTGAAATTTAATGAGTGCACCCTGCACCTGAAAACCTCATCCAGGAAAAAAAAATTAAAAATCTGCAATATATACCACCTTATCACTTGCTAGAAAAACAGAACCCTGAGAAAAGAAATTCTGATTATTTTTCCTCTGTATTTCTTCCCAGCCTGTCTTCTATTTGTGCTATGTGATGAACATGGATATTCTTGCAAGTTAGTTGATTATGCTGTTGCAGAGCAAGCTGATAATATACCAGCAACAAGCAGAAAAGCTGGTTCTTCTTGGTTACGAATGCAAACAAAAGCAAAACGTGCCACTGAAAATATCTCCTTTGTACTTAAAAAAATCAAACCCAAACAAAACATACTATTGAAATTTTTTTAAGCATCATGTGGATCACGGCAGAGGTCAGCCAGTAACGTGAATGAAGGTTGCTCATTGTTTACTTCTCAGCCAGAGCGGCGTATGCTCTCTCTACCTTTTTAAGAACTGACCTGATCCTGACTAATCAAGTGCTCAAGCCAAAGCAGCATTTGTCACCCGAATATTGTGTCGAGATTTGTTGGCAGTGGTGACCTGGACATTGGATTGCTATCCACCTAAGGAAGATAAACTGTACATCTACTCAGTAATTAATTTTTAGCTGGTCTATGTGGTACTCATACAACTGCTTGCCCCCTGTTTCCCAACTCAGGGCCCCCGAGGGCAGGGCAGAGCTGAGCTGGTGGCCCAGGTCCCGTGTGTGCTCCAGCAGGGGCTCAGGAGGGATTCCTGGGGGAAGCCTGGCTGGACCCCAGCCGCAAGCCCAGGGCGCGTCCTTCAGGCGCGGGGCGTGTGCTCGGGGCAAAGCCAACGAGACGAACACAGGTGTGGACAGGGTGTGTGGGCTGTGATTTCCATCCTCAGGCACCACTTTCTGCTGGTAATTTTGCTTTATTAAAATCTTGATTTGTGCAGGCAGCTGGTCCCAGACCATAACTTTTGGAGGGGATTTAAATTCAATATTTAAAAGAAAAAGTGAGTTACCCGTTTTAAAGTAGAATATGGTGGATGTGGGTTGCAGGAGCAGGTAACTGCAAGAAGAAGCTAGATTAAAACAATCCTTTTTTGAATGCAGGCAGAAGCTGACCTTGTTGCACTGTGTCTCAGAGGTCACCTGTGTTTCTGTCCACAGGCGGGCTGCAGGTGCCGTGGGGTGGGCACAGAGCGCAGGCGGGGGCCTGCTCGGTGTCCCTGGTGGGCAGCAGTGCTGGAGGGGGGCCCCGGCTGGCGGCTGCCCACCCGTCCTCGAGGCTGCCCCGGGCCTGCCCCTCGGGACGGCTGAGCAGCTCCTGAGTTGGGAAGGACTCCAGCAGTGCCTTGCAAGCAGCTACCTACCTGGACAGTAACAACAATTTCCTAGTAACTAATGGCACATCTCTAGGGACTGACCAGGCAAAACCAAGAATCTCTGCTCCGTGTAACAGTGAAGCAACACTGTCATTGGATGATGTTAAACTACCAAGAAGAAAGAAGAGGGATCTAAAATTCACCTACTATTTCATTAGAACTACTTCTCAGATGAATTATCCCCAATGCTCCTATGGTACAGTTCTATCATTCCTTTGTTTTTTCAAATACCTTACAAACTTGATATCAGAAGTAGTTCTAGCAAGTGAGACAACACAACAAATAAACAACCAGCTGGCTTTGAGAAAAAAATGTCATTTGTGGCCAGGTCTGTATAATTCCTGCTGTATTAGTTGGAAAAAGGTCTACTACTACACACACACACAAAAAAAAAAAATTGAAAAAATCTTCCCAGCCACATAGAATTTGTCAAGGTTTCCCAAAAAATTTAAATTTAACACTAAAGACTCATGTGTGTTTGGGTCATGAGACAGACTGACCTGTAGACTGGGAATGACGTTTCACTGATGTGAAGGAGAAAAAGTAATACTGTTGAAGCACAATGTGAGATCCACAGTTGTAGGAGAGGCTGTAGCCCAGGTAAGGTTGGTGCTGTAGGGAGCTGTTGTCTGCTTGGGATTTCAGAAGTTTTAATAAAGGCTGTAGAAATATTTCAGTTTTATCTGAATCAGGTGAGAGCCAGTCTAACAAAAGCTTCTCTGTCTAGTAAGTGGAAAAAATATTTACCTGCTAAGTAAAAAGTGGCACACACCTTGCACTCTAAGTTTCAAGAGAGAGAGACCTGGCAGAGACTTAACTTTCTAAATGCCTAAAGATTGGTGTAAACATCAGCTTTGCTCTCTCCAACATAGAGTTAATATCCAAGAAGGCACTGTACTTCTAGAAAGTTCAGTACCAAAAAGCACCTCCATGAAAATGGTACCAAACCAGGTGATGATGGTGAAGAAATATTCACCAGTGAGGGGAGCCCTTGGAAACAAAGCCTCATTAAAATAGGCTTCTCTTTTGCTTAAGAAAAGAAAAAAAATGTGCTGGCTTTTATTATTTTAAACCCAAATTCTTCAAAGTGACCAAGGTGGGTTAGGCAATCCGATCAATCAGAATTTGTCACTTTTAAACAACATTCCTGCTATATACATGTGATTACTCACATCCCCAGTCGGATTAATATATTCCACTGTGTCCTGATCACAGAATGAAACTAAAAATATCCCCAAGTATTTACATTCTGCTTTCTTGGGATCCTTTCTCTGATCCTCATTGCCCAGCAAGGAGAAAGACCCTTTCAGTAGTTCAGGGCTGGAATGCATGGGGCTCAATCACACAAATGGTAAAAACAGGTAAATGGATCTGCTTGTCCAGTCAATGGAAAGCAGATGAAGATCCAGGTGCTGGTGTTTTTCCCCAACAGAGTTAAAGGAGGCAGATGAGGTTTTTTCCTTCTTCTATTTCTTCTTGCACTTTGTCACTGGATGTGGCTATTTCGGCTTGCGCTGAGAAGACTGCACAGATGAAGGTCAGAACAGTGCCGCCGATAGCTGTGTAGAAAGCCCAGCCCAAGGAGCAGTCTCCCAGTTTGTAAGCAGAAGCATAAGGTCCACAATAGCTTATTGCCTTCTGGCATCCCCAACCTGCAGGGTAAAGTATCAAGCCTAAGATAAGGAAGAGCCCTAGAAATAAAAACAGAAAGAAGTTTAACAAACAATCAGTTTGATACCAAATGCAGCACATCTAGTAATGGTTATCATGGTCATTAATACTCGTAATTACCAGGATTAGGAGAAAACTGGGATCTCATCCATCCAACCTTCCTTTACTGATTGTTCCCTGGGATATGCCGTGCAGTCTTTTAACTAAATTTGAAGCTACCCTGTGATTTATGTTGTGTAAGGGTAGTAGAAGAGTAACACTGCCAGTTCAGTAAGCTGCTCTTGTAACAGAAGGATTCTGGAGTCAGCCTCAAACAAACAGATCCAAGTATCCACAGCCAGTGCATACGTAACCCTGGGATCCTCCTAACAGGCAACTGACTACTTCAGAAGGAAAGCACTTTTCTAGTGATGGCAGGAGCAAAAGCCTCAACTCCCCATCTTGCTAAACTGCCCAAACACTGCTGTGCCTCGGGCTGGAAGTGAAAAGCTCAGAGTAGATGTTTTGCCCGTGTGATTGTCTCTTGGATTCACAGGCTTCTCTGTGAAGACCATCTAAGCAGTGAAGGGCTTCATTAAGGAAATTGAAAGTCACATTAGTGTCCCTGCACGTATGTGTCTTCGCACAAGGAAAGGAGGTTTAATCAAAATGTCTAATATGCTAGTGGCTACAGTGCTTTCCTATGGGCACTAAAAAAATAACAATGAATTGAACACATACCTCCCTCCTACAAGGAATGTAGGAAGGAGCTAAACATAGGTATCACAGGTATCAAAATTTGTTTTCTGCTAACCTTAAAATTTTACTTAAAAGAATAGGAAAATTACGAAAAATAGCTTTTGTTTAAACACAACCAGTTTATCCAGAAAATGAATATAGCCTTCCAGATCCCATAAATATTTCTGATTAACTTTTCCTGTACTTTAGAGCCCTTTATTTAACCCGGTATCCTGATGAAAACAGCTGCTAAAAGTGCTGTCACCTTCTAGAAGTAGGCTAAAAGTTGTGCACTAAAACCAGTCTTTTTTTCATTCCTATATAACCAAGAAATTACAAACAACAGGTTTAAAGACTTTACTTCTCCTTCCATTCAGTTAGACTAGCAGTTAGACTTCTCTGCAGTATGTTAGGGTTCCTTAATTGTTTATTTAAAGAAAATCAGCCAGATGCATGAAATTTTCCTCACCAACAGTGAAAAGGTGGGTCCTAGCTAGTAAGCAGTTAATTTACACAAAATGCAAAAACCATCATTCAACTGTCTAAAATTAATGTCTGTGAATGCCAGACATTTCACAAAAGAAAGTCCTTCCTCCAGCATTTTTCTAATGATGACACAACACCATGGGCATGAATGACCTAAATGTCATTACTCTTTGGGGCGGCAAAATCCATTAGTGAGTGATATCCCTTCTCTGTGGAGGGATTTCATCACTGCTTACATTTAAGAACCAATGACAAATTTTATGCAGTGTTTCCTGGCTGGTTAGCCAAATACATTAAGTATAAAGTATTGCTTTATCTTGGACAGACCTGGATAAGCTGTGCATTCATCCTGCTGAGCCCTGCAGCCATTTCAGACTAAACACCAGCAGTTCCTTCTCCTCTATTCATCACCAGTTTCCTGTTCTGCGCAGCCGGCATGACCAGACCATGCATCTTTCTGACTGCACATTGGTATGGGCCAGTTGCTGCTCTCTCTAATGGTCACAAGCCCTTTGGCAGGCAAAAATCACCACCACTGAATTAAGAAGCCGGATCTGAAATGCCAGCGTAGCTGCTGCCAACACGGAAGATTTTTAAGTTTACCACTCCATCACTCACAAACATAGACAGCCCACGTTTAACAGCAAACCTGGCTTATGGCTGAGTGTCACAAACACACACAAGAAGACACATCCAGAACTTTTTATCAGAACTTTTTATCAGAACTAGAAAGCTACTGGTTCATGGAATGTATGCCCCAAGCTGAAAAGCCATTACCCAAAACTCAGGCTTCCAAAAGGCACAGCATTGCTGCCAAATGTACTCATCAGGACTTTACTGATTTAGACCTTTTTTTCAAAAGTACAGAAAATTCCTGGATATATAGATCGAATAAATACTATAAAAGACCATAATTTGATAAACTTCAGCTGTTTTCTCACAGATGAAAACAAAATCTGGAGGAAAGACTTAACTATGGATTTGAGTACAGTCAAGTATGTACCTGATTTCAGACAGCTAACTTTGTAACTCTTATACTGGACCAGCATAATAAAACAAACAAAAAAAAAATAGTATTTTCACTACCAAGCCTCCTTGCTACTACTCCATTTCAGTGCAGACAGAAAGCTTCTCATGAGCCTCTTAGCACTATTTCTAATATTTAACATAATTTCTTATTTAATTAACAACTGGTTCCTGCTTGACAGGGAAAGTAAATAAAGATGATTCCATTAAGTCAATTCAACATACCCACAGCAGAAAGGCACTCCTTTGATTCATGCTAACAGCAAGTGCAGAGGCACAGACCCCTCATCACATATTCAGCACAAATCTCCAGTATCCAGAGCAACAGCTGAGCTGTGCAGGGTCCCTTCCTGACTCTCCTGATCTGCCCAGAAAGGAGTGTTCAATAAAGAGGAGTTTGCCTCCTGCTACCCTCAGAAGAGACAGTCACAGAGCCCATCTCAATGACTTCTACAGCTTGAACAGAACAGGCAGATGATGCTCTCAGCAACAGCACAAACCATTGCCTAAATTGCCTAGAATAGAAGCCAGCAAACCAAAGCACTTAACTGTTCAACTACTGCAGCCAGAGACCCCTCAAAAAGAGCTCCCTCTGCTCCTGGGAGCATGGATGCAGAGGGACAAGAAGGAAAAAGCTCTCTTCTATTGACAGTTTGCCTTGAGACATATCTGGCAGGAGCACAGTAAATATTAATAATAAAGATACCTTTTACTTAATAAATCAGTTTTTGCTCATCCCTGTGTCTTTGAGGAGAAGGCAATATTCAAGAAAAAGAACAGAGAATAAAAATTGAGTGCTCTGTCTGAAGAAGCCTTCTGCAATGAATCTGTCCAGTTCTTTGTGCTGCTGAACAGTAAATGATTTTAAATTCACAGTCAATCTACCTGTGGAATTATTGTTCTTTGTTCGGCCTGCTGGGAGAAAAAAATTCACTCTGAAAACATCACAAGCTGTTTTCCACTGTGCTCCTCTACAGGCTCACAGAGCTCATGCTTGCTCTGATCTAGATTTAACCCCCTCTCTGGGAACAGCTGCACTGCTGAGACTACAGCTTCTGCTGTACACATATCGTTGTTCCTACTTTTTAATTAGCACTATACCACTTCTTGAAATCAGTATGATAATTTTTCAAAATTACATTTTCCTTTTTGTTAGGTGTTGCCAGTTCTCAGTTACCTTTCCTCTTAGGAATCCTCAAAACAGAGGTATGAAAGAATGTCACACAATGTTGCCAGATGCCTAGGAATGACAACAGAAAACTATTCAAATAACTTTTTTATCCAGAGACCTCATCTATAACTCTTTAGTGTAAGTTCTGTCAGCAGAGAACATTTTTACATCTTTCACTGAAGGCAATTTGGCCTCATAACCTTTTATTATCAGGCCCTAATTACTTGCTTTCAAAAAGAAGCCTTTATGAGATTTAGATTCTAATGTTATTATTAGATTACTACATATCTCCTGATTACAACAGTCTATTAAACATCAGGCATTCTTTACTTAAATGGTGTAAAAGCAACTCCTTTCTCCTAAAACACCAAAGCAAAACCTTTCAGCACACTGAGAACATCAGTATCAATATAGCAGACTGCATCACTGTGCAACAATGTTTCACAAGACAGTTCATTAATGCTTTCCCTATAGGAGAAGACTTTTTGTATTTGTGCACCAAGAACTTTTCCCCTTTTAAGGGCCTGCAGCTGCAGCAAGCTATTGCTTCTCCTGGTTTTTATACACTGCAGCAGTGCTGCCAGGTCAACATTGTGGAAAACCAACAGACCAGCCTTTTGTTGTGGGCATTTTTATGTCACATTATGTGCTGTGGTCAGATCTGAGGAAAACCTTTTTTTGTCCTTGGAAGCAACCCTTGAGACACGAGGTAGGCAGAGGCTTGTTTAGCCAAGTGAAGGCATGCTATTTATTTTGACAGTCTCCTGTGCAGCTGCTGTTGTTCCATATTAAACAAGAGCATATACTAACAAAGCCAATTTCCATTGCAAAGCCTGAAACTATCTACTCATTTCCTAGCAAAATAGTAAAAAAAGCTTTTAAATACTGCTGAAGAAACAGGAAATTAAGCAGCTGTGATCAGTGAGGTGGCACTGCAACAGGCTCCTATGGAACAGCACAACTGAGCAGCATCATTTTGAGAGGAAAAGGGTAAAAGGGTAAGAGCAGGGAGGGACTCTCTTTGCAGGGCAGTGTAGGTGGGCTGCATCCCCAGTGGCATTGGTCCTGGCTGTCTTCATCTTCTGCAAAACCACAGGAGATTAAGAATCAGTCCAGGGACACTGCATCAGCCAGGCACCCTGCCCTTACTGCTCACATTTCCACATGTGTTAATATGCTACCTGAACCATTTCATGTGTTAAATTTCTGTACAAATGTACTACTCTAGCTTAAGCCAAGGAGGCTTTCCCACATGCAAATCTTCCCTGACAAACCCAGCAGGGATGCTACCAGGTTACCACTCGTGCACTTTTGATCACTTTGCCCTGACAGACAGGTGAAGGGACAGCCTCCTACTTGGCAGCTGCACAGCAGACACCTTCAGCCCCTGAAGCGATTCAGCAATACCATTTTAATCAGGTGAGAGCTCAAGAGGTGGGCTCAGGCCAGCTGACATGGTGCTTCTAGAACTCCACACTGGCTACAGGGAAAGGGTGAGATGCTGAATGGAGCACTGCTTACAGTACACACAGCACAGGGCCCCAGACCTGCCTCTGCAGTTGCTCTTCAGCCCCCTGGGTGGCTGCCAGACCCACCAAAGGCAAGCAGCTGATCAGAGGCAAGTAGGTCTTTGTCCAGAAAGAAAGGGGAGACTCTGCATGCCCTAGTGCCTTGGAAATGGCCTCTGGCCCACTTGGAAATGCTGCCTAAGATACAGAAGAATAATTCACAACGTTAAGAAGATCAGTGCTTTAACAGCCTACCTGGACACTACAATTGGTGCAGGTAATGCAAGCAGATGTGTTTTGGGGTAAGTTGGAAGCATGGCTGTTGGGGCAGAGAGGGCTGCCAGCAGGCAGTGCACTGAGGCAAGGTCCATACCTTCATACCTCCAATCACTGCAGGCGACTGCTCACATACACAGATTTCAATGTACTTGGGATAGCCTAAGATGAGGCAGGAGAATTAGCAGTTTAAAAGTATAACCAGGTGATGGCTCAAAACCCACATGGATTTTTTTCCTTTTAGAATTGTCTCAGGGTACGTAAGGGCATGCGGTTACCAGAAGAAAAAATTGCTCCCTAATCACTGCCTTCCCCAAGCTGAGGAAGAGGATAAGGTCCCTATTCTCTTGTTTCTTTTCCCATGTATTATCCAAATCAAAGACACTTATTCATAACCAAACCTATGCAAACATCCGATGACATTAGTGCTGTTGTGATCTGGAAACAGAGATAGGAATACAGTGCAGGGGACTACTGGTAGAACACTCAATCATTATGTTTTACCACCCCCCAAAAAAGCCACAAAATAACTCAGTTTATTAGCTTGATGTAGGGAATTTGGGGGTTGTTTTTTATAGGGGTATGACCTTACTGCTTAGACTGCTTGAAGTCTACTGCTTAGACTTCTCTGAAGCAAAGTGTGAGCCTGCAGACTGCTGTTTAAGAGAGGGGAGGGCAAATTCAACATTAGTTTTTAATAATTTTTATGTATGTGGTGGGAGTACCCATTAGTTGGGAGGGAAGAAAATGTGTAGACTCAAAGTAAAATCAGTCCCAAGCCCTGAAATGACACTGATTCCTCTTTGCTGGCTGTCACACTCTGGGGGCTCCCGTGTGGTGGCTGTCCACCCAGGAACTAAGTCAAGATAAAGAACATTAGAGGGGAAATCCCGCATGTTCTTAAGTTTTCAGCAGTACAGAGGTAAAAAAAGACTCTCCACTCACAAGCCATTGATCAGGCACAGCCACCTCTCACATTTTACCCTAAAGCCCAATAAAGCATTGAGAGTTTTTAATCTAGGATGACCCAATAAAAGGCTCAGTCAGCACTGCTAAATGAGAAATTCAGTTGTGGGTGGTAAATTCAGGAGGTTCCTGAATCAGGCAAGGAAAGGCCACATCAAATATTCTGTCCATGAAAGAATATTTGAAATAAGCAGAGGGGAAGACCCAGTATATTTCCTACCACTCACCATAACCTTTTCCACAGCTTTTCAAGCAGTGAGTGCCATGCCCTCCAAACCACCAATCACTGATGCTGGATTAGCAGAAAGGGAATGAAGTATGACCACAGCTCAGTAAGGGAGGCCAAAACAACAACCTGCCTTAGCTTAAGCAGAGGTAAAAGGGCTGCAGGTCACCTCTTTCATGGCCTTACATTTCCTCAATACTGATCCTGTAGTACAAACAAAACCTCACTTTGGGGGCTGGGGAGAGGAATTAGGATTCAGCCTGAAGGAAAAGGCAAATGGAGATGCAGGAAGGGGAGAATTTCATGTGGCTTCATGAGCTATACAGCAGCAGAGTGCAGGGCATCTGTACTGGGTGAGGAAGAAAAACTCAAATCCATGCATTTCCTCACCACCACATCAGGAACACCAAAGACAGGAGAGCTAAGCAAAAGTTAGCCCCCTTTCTTGAACGAGCTCCTTTCATCTTTTTTTCTTGTGTTTGACTGAGAGCACAGCATTTGCTAAGTTTAAATATTTTCCTTGTGTTTGCAATCTATATACAAACAGCAGCATCTGTCTTGGCTCGAAGGCCTGCAACCAAAAACGACAGAAACAGAGCCCTTGTGCCCTCCTGACATCCCCATGGCCTCTTGGGGTCACCAGCAGTCTCTCCCACATCAGCAGGGCAGGGGTGCCAAGAAGCATCTCACCTGTGCTGGTAGATGTAAGAGACCTCAGTGCACACATGTGCCACAGTAAAACGTTTCTCAGTGGCAGCATGAGAGTCTCTCTCACACTAAGCACTGTTTGTTGGAAGAGACTTACGCTTGCCAAGGTAATCAGCTGCCAAACTTGATCACTGAAAACATGAAATTTTTGTTTATTTTTCTATTCATTTTAGTCTGCTGCATGTCTACTGGTTTCCAAGTGCCTACCTCTGTAGTGCAGGAGGTGAGTCGACCACTGAATCTAACAAAACACTGACATCTTCACTTTATTTCTTTGAAGTTACTAATGGTCTCCCTCAGGCTCAATAGCAATTTAGCACTTGAACTCAGTTTTCCTTCCCTGGCATATTCCAAGACAGCAGTCCCCTTTGCTTGAACTTTCAGCAGCCAAGTGTCTATTAGATATCATGCTGGCATTGGGCCATATAGGTTACAGGAAGCACTATACCGCAGACAGCAAAAGCAGTTCAGACTGTCAGGATTTCCATCAGAAATCCCTCTCCCCTCCACTTTTTTCTTTCTTCGCACCCCAAGTATTCAGAATTCTGGCATCAGAAAAGAAAAACTCTGAGCTGAATCCAAAGAGGAAATATGCTTTTTGAAAAATGCATGCTCTGCATTTTAGAAAGACAAACAAGAAGCTTCCTTGCCTTCAAGGGCAAAACTACCCTTGCTCTGCTCTCCTACTGCTTGGGCTCCCTGGCCACGCAACAGCTTCCGTTGCCTGCAGGCAACACGAGCTCACAAGGTGCTTTCTTCCTCACTCACCAGTTTGTCTCTTTCTCAGACAAAATAATGCCTTTGTACAGGGTGATGCCACCTACAAACAAATATCCTTAACTACACTCCAACTACCATAACTTTTTTCATTATGCTCTGAGCATGAAAAAGCTTTAGAAGCCTCGTGCCCCTTCTACCACAGCTTGTGTCTCCTGCTTTTTCTCTCCTCTATGATGAAAGGCCTGGCTGACATCCCGCTTCCTCCTCAGCTTCCTCCTCCGCAACTCCCACTGGCCTCCTTACCTTCCAGCAGCCAGGAATCTGCAGTCCCATGGCTGCACACACTATGAGGCCACCCTGTGCGGCTGGATCCTACTTCTCCCACCCCCGCAAGCAGCTCCAGATCCTTGTCCCCTTCAGATGGCTCCTATCACACTCTGCTCAGGCCATCTTCCTAATCACTCAGACTCCCAAAGTGAAAACAATGCCAAACAAGTATAACAGGCTGAACAATTTCTCAGTGCAAGAGATGTAAAACAAACTCTTTCAGCAGCAAAGAATAGACTGTTACATACACAGCTGGCTTGAAACTCAATTTCACCTCTTCATTTTAGAAAGCTGCAGAGAATTTTCCTTGCATTTGAGGGTAAAGCTGCACTCCTGGAACTGAACTATTGCCAAGGTACTGCAACAACTTCTGATGGAGGAACCCTCCAAGATACCAAGAAGGGAAAAGGAGAAGACATGGACAGTCATGGAAGGAAATCATGAAAAGTTCAGAAGAAAGAATGCAGGAGACCTTGTGAGATACCTGAGAAGAGAAAGTACTGTGGAAGAGCTATCATTGCTTGGGACTGAGCAGGGCACGTGTTAGGGGAAAAAACAAGCCTCTCAGACCCTGGAAAAGAAGAAGCTGAGTCATTCACCAGCAATGCTGGAGGAGACACTGCTGGAGTGACAGGAGGAGGCCCAAAGCTGCAGCATCTGGGCCCAAGCAGACAGACTTCAAATAAGTGTCTAAGGCAGCTTAATGCTCTCTGGCCTGCCTGCAGCAGCCTTTGAAAACACAAACCTCTGCTTCAGCTGACTGGACACCTACCTGTTAAAGATGCAGCTGCCAGTACACAGCCAGCTAAGCCACATGACAGCAAAATGCAGCCATGCATTCACCTGAATAAACCAGAGACGCTCGTGGTGTGCACCTGGGACGCAGCTGGTCTTCTGACTGATGCAACCCGATTGTTACATGCTTTGTTTCCCCATGCTTCTGTCAGGAAACAGTTTAGTCAAGCCCCATTTGAGCTAGCAGACAGTGGACTGTGAACAGAGGAAAAGATGAGAAGGCCACGAGAGGCCTTCCAGATGAAGCCATCACTATCCTGGAAAGACTTTAGAGAAGAGGAACTATTTTATCCTCTTTTGGTAAATGTGCCTGGCAAGGCAGCCCTGCTCCAGCAAGGCAAAACAGCAGTAAAAGAAACAACCCCCAAACCCATTAGCCTTCCTGATGTGTCAGCTCCCTTTCCCCACTGCTCTCCCCAAAACCTTTGCAGGCTCCTGATGTTGAGCTCCCCACAAAAAACCACAGGGGCTTGCTCAAGTTCTGTGGTTGAGATAATATTGGTGCAGCTAATTTATCTTCCTCCCCCGGGTGTGCAGTCAGGGTGCTGCTGGTGCATTGTGGCTCAGCTGCAAGCCAGGCAGCACGGGCTGTGGGGAAGGGCTCTGTCTGCCCAGCCATGGCAGAGGCCAAAGAAAGACACCAAGTTGGTGATTATGAGCTTCATAAAGGAAACTACCAGAGATGGAAGCTGAACTTGATTTAGGCTCTGTCCTAAGCTCCCTCCACCCTCCTTGGAGTCTAGGTTATGTTTATATTATATTACTTAGCAACAAAGTGAAGTACACAAGCCCAAATAAGACTTGTAAATACATATGCAACTACACTATAGACATACCAATGCATGTCAGTAGGGGATCACCAATTATTTACTTCCTATAGCTACATGATTACTGTGAAAGTTTACTTTGAATTGATTCTTGTCAGTTAGCATGTAATAATATCCTTCCTCCTCTAGCCTCTGCATTTCAAGTGATTCACAGACTAAAAGTAGAACACTTTCCCTAAAAAAGACACACAAATGAAAGTCTTCTTGCTGCTGGATAGTAATTATCTATTCAATTACATGTCTCCATTCTCTGTACTCTCTAATGCAGAGAAAAGATGCTTATCCAGATGAAACAATCCTTAAACATCCCCAAAACCAGGGCTATTGATTACTGTTTCTACAGCTGCAGAATGAAAGGCACTGCAGTCTGAAAGTAAGCAGTAGAACTTCTTGTTCTATAACAAAGGAACTACAGGAGTTCAAACAAGAGCCATATTTTCTTCCTTTATGGCTTTGTATTTCTCATTTTCTGCCACAAAAATAACAAAAAAAAAAAATCCCTATGGTCCAGATATATGTATAGCTTCCTCCTGATCTAAATGAGAGTTCTCACATTTGTGCAAGGGCAGTAACAGAAGAGATGCTGCTTTCTGTTCTGTAATTTCACTGTAGGCATCATCCACAACCAATCTTGCCAGACTGGAAAGATATATCCGGTGTCTGTTATTGTTTTGTCATGATGAATTCCAGGAATAAATTAGGTTGTTGTATGTTTTTAATTATATTAAATCTCTACTACAAAGATATAGAGATTTTAAATGAGATTAAGTCTGCAAGATCCTGAGTTCCTGTAGATGACTCTACCATGTGTGCATCTCATCTTTGAAAAGGGGATGTTTGACATACTTTCAAATATTGGACTGATACAGGCTGATTAACAAAATTTTTTGTGAATTCTTCTCCTACACTTATTAAAAACATAATTGTTCACATTTGAAAGAATGATGTTATGCTTAAAATGATTAAGGCAGGTTTATACCTTGTTCTCTGGTCAGGGCATTAGTTTATCTATCATAATCCCTGTATGAATTAGCCATGCTGACAACTGTCCCTCTTGAGCAACTTGCTTAAGCATTTTTCAAAATCAGGAACTGAGAAAGTTGAAATTAGCAGCCATCATTAGTCATAAGGAAAATAGTTGCAACTAAGTAAGCAGATGCTGTAATGCTACTGGCACAAAAGTGGCAGCGGACCCAATAAAACTAACCTTGAGAAAATGAGTTGTGAGCCACGAGACGCCGGGCTGTAAATACTGGCAGGTGTACTTCCCACAGCAATGTTTCAGTAGAGTGACCTCTCTCCTACCCAGTTTCATGCTGTGCCATTTGTCTGAATTGTAGGAAACAAGGTGCCTCCTTGCTCAGAACAGCTCAAGAAGGACTGATCTATGCCCTAACACGTAAGAAATGCTTTGTCAACTGTATTGTTCAATGTCTTAGGCTGCAAGTCCCACTATGGGTACAGCTGGATTGATAATAAAACATAAAACTGTCTTACCATGTATTTTCTCACAAATGCAAGATACCAGTACCACCTACCTCCTAATTCTAGGTGATAGACTAGGTATTTTGAGATGGTATCTGAGTTGTGAGTAAAGTTATCTTTTCAAAAGACCCAAATCTGACATGCCAAAGATCTGTTTATTCTGCTAAGCAATCTCTCCCATACAAATAGCCCTCCAAAAGAAAACAAGTAATAAGTGCATCTCCTGGAAAAATAGTCATGGATTATTTCTGAAGTATAGAGTAAGAAAGCAAGAAAGTAACAATTTCCCCCAGCTTAATCGAAGCTGCAAAGCTGCTTCCTTGTCACACTGCTTCTGGCAAATTCTGTACACCAGGAGTGACTACAGCAAAAACTGTCATTTCATCTGAAGGAACCTGATATGTATGCCATCACATGAACAGAAGCATCTTTAGCCAATCTAGGGACCTAATTCTGCACCAGAAGCAGAAACCTCACATTGTGGGTGACACAAAATAAGCGTTACACTTCGGTACTGAAGACGAACGAAGTAGACAATGGTGAGAGCCACTGTGGTAGTGCTTCAGGAGCCAGCATCAGCCAGTCCCTGGCATGTAATGCTGGCTCTGGGGGGTTGCAGCAGGCAGTAAAGTCAGTTTTCACCTACCTCCCCATGCATGTTTAGCATAAGATTACTTTAGGTCTCAACTAAGCAAATGAAACCACCCAGCTTCAGATAAAAGTCTGAGTATCTATCATCACATCTGCTGTTTAGGTATAGTCATCACAGACACGTTTGGCCACCTCAGTGCAGGTGAGAAGGGGTAAAGCTGGATTCATATTTAAAGTAAAACAAGTTAAAACCTATTTTTTGTTGTAATTAAATAATTTTGTGAATTGAAAACATGTGCTTAAGAGCACTACCCAAGAGAGAAAAAGGAGGTGGTCCTGCTCATTCCCTCCATCCTCATAGGTCTCTGAGGGCTGCCAGAGGCAGGGCAGAAGACCACTCTCCTCTTCCACGTGACCACAAACACACAGCACAATAGATGAAAACCTGTGCATAAGACAGGTTTTCCCCATGGCTCACTGGCAAGTACAGAAAAATGAATACTTCTCTAACTAAGGCTGTTCAGGGTTAGTTTACTAAGTCAATTAATCTCTGTAAAATCTATGGGTTTAAGCAGAAACACCAAATCTCTAGAACAAATTCATCTTTTCAGGCAAAGCACAGCTGATCCTTGGACAGTGAAAAGATAAGCTCACTGGGCTGTGTAACTGCAGCTGAACAATAAGCTGGCTAAAGGAAAGGTTTATCTCAAGGTATCACTTGTTTCACAGCTTTGAGGGAGGCTACTTAGCATGAAATGCTGGAGGAACTGGGTATGTGACTCCAACCAGTTCTTAGCCCTGGGGTGGTATTTACTCTCACCACAGTCATGAACCCTCTGAGACACTGAGGGAACTGCCTTCGGTCCATGGAAAAATTATTGAAGTAGTGAGAGGGAGATAGACTGCCTTAATATGAGTATTAACTTTTCTCTCTGCTGGCAGCAAAGGAGAGAAGTTTTTGTAACTGAAAGAAATTCAAACAAAGGAAAAAAAATGAACAGCAAACAAAAGCAATGCTGGTCAGTTCATTTTGGCACACATCAGGCTGCAATTCTGCTGCCAATGTCAATGTATTACATGCTGTGTAGCTATAAATTTCAGTTATGTTTGAATAAACACCAGCATATAGAATTTCTTTGGGTCTGCCTAATACAGTCTGCCTGCAAGCAGGCCAGAATTGGTATATTTCTTCATTTGAATTACCCCAAAATTAAAAATTTTACTTGCTCTCAAAGTGCACGTACCTGCAATCCCTTGTAGCAGCCCACAGACATTAAAAATGCTTTTCTTCATAATACTCTGCACACACATAGTAAAGACAGACACAAATGCCACGGTGCAGAGAATCATGATTCCCATGGCTAGGAAAATAGCGGTTGCCTGCCAGAACCCACTGGCAATCTCACTGAAGTTTTCAGCATAAGGACCACAGAGCGTGTCTCGTCTGGAGAGCTGCATGTGGGAGATCCTGGTGCAGCGCCCGTAGATGCCCAGCGTTGGGTGGTAGGGCTCCTGCGACCCCCCCGTGACGTTGTCCACGTCCTCGGAGCTCGAAGGCTTTGCTTTGCCAATCAGCCAGTCTGCACTCATGAAGGCAATGAGCTCTGCAAAAGCCACCACGATACTCAGCAGAGTCCACAGCATCGACCGACACGTCACAATGACATGACACATATTGATGTCCAGGGCTTGTGATCAGTGCAGCGCTCTTAAAATCCAGGCACAAGGGAGAAAAAATTAAATTAAAAATGGAGAAAAGGACCCTAAGAAAATCACTGTGGCTGTTCCGCCTATTTTCTCAACTCTCTCACAAAGGCCAAGATTAAGCTTCTCAGGAGAAAAAGTGAACAGCCCCAAGTTTTGCAAGCAGTGCAATCATTTGTTCTCTCTGTTTAGTTCCTCCTTTTTTCTTTCGGGGATGCTGAGCTCTGAAGTATGCTTTTCTTTCTTAATATTCATACTGGCACATGACACTGCAGGCTGGTGGGAGAGGCTACAAGGACTGCCCACTGTTTGACATCACACACCTACAAGAAAAGAGAAAACACATCAGCAGTGAGAAAAAAGTCATTTCCACCCCCACAACAAACCAAGATCTGGCGCAGATTCACATCAACATACAAAACTCTAACAAGGGCTGGTCAAACAGAGCTTGCTGGAAGCCTCCCTCATTTGTTGCAGGAGAGTAATTAATCTCCCTCCCACTGCTGCCAATACTTACAGTATCTGCTGTGCCCTATCCCACAGTGGGTGTTTGTCAAACGCTCTGCAAGCAAAGGTCTCAGTAACACCCAGCGGTCCCACCCACTCCTACCACCACACCCCCAACATCTTCTTCTCGTCCAAATTACCAAGGGTGCTGGCAGTCACCCAGCAGAATGTTCGGACACGTTTAAGCAGTTTCACAGATGTGCAGCTCCTGCCTTCACTTCGGGAGGCAGCACAGCCTGCCTTTGGGACAGAGGCTGAACGCAGCTCCACATACCATGGGCACCTAGGAGCAAGGGGCAATGAAGAAATCTTATTCCATCCTTCCGGGTTTCTGCTGACTGCAGCTGAGCCAACCCCGCCTCAAGAGGAGGTGAACAAGATTACAGTTGCAGACAGCTCACCCTGTGATGTGGTGACCCCTTTGAAGCCTGGATTGTGCAAGGAGTGGTGCCTTCCTGGGTTTGGGATCAAGGTTTGCACCGGTGTTTCAGGAAAACAATCTGCCTGCAGGTACGTCACACACCTTGTCCGGAATTGCTGCCAGCACCAGCAGCCTCTGGTGACGTATGCAATTGTAAGCATGAAGCTGTGGAAAAGCACCCCAGTCACTCCCAAGTGGCCAAAAGCCCCAGTGAGAGGGGCTACCAGTCAGCCTTGAGATTCCTAACTCTCCTCAATTCCCCTCTTCCACAGCCCTGTGTACGCTGCGACTGCAGCAAAAAGGTCCCCTGGGCTTCCCCCAAGCCGTAACACTGCCTTTCAACAGTGGCTGATGACATTCCCAGAGTTACACTTCTCTTAGTACAAGAGGCAGAGATCACTGTATTTCCAACTCCTATCCAAGTATCGGCCACAAAATAACAAACAGGTCATCGCACACGCCTCTGCTCTTGAACTGAAACAGTGTCGCCTGAAGGCAGGGTGGGAGCAGGAAATGCCCTCATGTTACCCCCTCCATGATGAAAATGTAGCACTTCCAAGTCTTCCTCACAAAACCCCAAATACTGACATTTAACTGGGGGCAAGAGTCCAGAACCAGATCTGGACCTTACTGCTGTACTGCTGCAGGCACCAGATGCCAGAAAAACAGACATCTCCAATATTTTTTTTAGGTTTGTCATGGGGTTGGTATTTTATTTCTTAGGAGTTCTGAGTTGGGTGGTTAAATGTTAGTCCCACTGAATGCAAAATGAAACACACACACAGAACTTCACACATTCAAAATTCCATCCAGCAATTTCTACTCTCTCCTGCATTAGTTGGAGTGAATCATCTAGATCTGCAGATTCCTTTGGTACAAGAGGCTTAAAGCTGATGTGCCAACATGAGAATTTGTCTCCTGTAGTTCGATGTTATGGCATTGCCTTTAAAAAGGGCTTTTAGACATACTGAGGTAACATTTCCACTAACTTTCCTCTTTTTTTTGCGGGGGGGGGGGGTGGGGGGGGGGGCTGGGGGGGAGAATGACCATTAAGTTTTCAAGCAACCTGACATGCTAATGACTTGAATACACCCTTTGTAATAACAGAGAGCTGAAGTATCAGCCTGCCAAAGAAAGTTAATTTGCTTAGTAGTTCCACTTTAAATAATGACTGGAATGTAGGAAATGTCCACTACAAATCTACATTCTTCTGATGTCATCTGTGTGATTAAAGATAATTTAACTGAAAATGTCTTTATTTTTTTGAAAGATGCTCCAAAAAGCTCTCAAATCTGTATTTTTCTGCAAGAACTGCACCCATATGAACTCCTCATCTCTGTAATTGAAGGATTTTCAGTGAGGTGGAAGGGACATAAGAGCTGAATACCCATAATATGGCTGTTACTGCTGACTCTGTACTGCTGAATATAAAACACCATGTATGGAACACAGATGAAAACAAAGTCCATATTTACTTAGGTAGGCAGAAATTCTAGATGAACACTGGCAGCCATAAAAACATATCACTGATAACAAACATGCGGTGCTATACTAGAAGAAAAGACTAACTCATGGGGTTCTTTCCCGATTGAAATGTAAGCACAATAAGTTGTAGGAAAATTTTAAGAAAGTATCTCCAGGAAAGTCACTGCATGAGCAAAACAGCATGTCTAAAGCTGACATGGAGGTCACGTCAAATCTCAGGAGTTCACTTCCCTGTTGTGCAACTAAGGGGAACTTTGCAGCATCTAAAAGTTAGGTAGTAGATGTCATTGAGCTTATTGAGAACTACAATTCAATATAAAATACTTTGGTTTTGAATAAAACCTGTACAATTCAGCTTTTCCTAGGTAATGAGTACTTCATTCTGGTGCAAAACGTACCAAGAGCCAATACACATGCCAATGTACCCTTATCCACAGGAGAACTTCTGCATAAGCTTTTTCTTGCACTAGTGAGGCGCTGAAATGAGAGCACCACTCACCCAAAAGTCCTTCTTGTCAGACAGACAAAAATATATAAAGTAGGATGGCGAGCCCAGAGGAGGGGCAGAGGCATTTCTTTCTGAGCCTTAGTAAGGAAAGACTGTAGATGAAGTACTGAAGACAAGTTCCAGTTCAGTCACATTTATGTAGTTAACCTTTTCCTCACAACAACATCCTCCCCACTATGGCTTTCACAATGTACCCAACCATCTCTCATGTGGCTCCAACAATATGTTTGTGCCATACATGGATGCCTTTCCAGCTACAGGCTGTGCTAAACAACTGTGCTTCATGAAGCTTCACTCTGCTCGTCCCCCGCTTTTTTTTTCTTATTATTTTTGCTCAGCAGAAACTCAAACCAAAGCCCTTGCAAGGCTGAAAACTAGCTGTTTATTCTTCCTCTCAGTTTCCCATCCCTCAACAAGTTTTTTCCATGACAGAACCGTATGTTCTTCACAGCACGCCACTCAGTATCCACTTCTGACCGACTGTCAAAATATTTGCTTTGACAACCCAAATTCAAAATACACAATGGTTCTTTAACCCTTTTGGTATTAACTCATTGAAAGTAATCCTTGCTGAAGAAGCAGATTGCAAAAAGTAGCCTCACCCCTTACTCATTTGGGCCTCCCCTATTTTTACTGTTGCATTCAGTAACACTGGTGTGGAAGGAGGCCATCCATGCTGGGAAGCAGCCCTGCACAGCAAGTGCCCCTTGAGCCACACACCAGGGCAGCACGAGGGTCTTGGCAGTGCCATTCTGGCCCACCATATAACCACACTCCTCGCCTGGACAGCATAGCTCTTGGATGGGTCAAAACTAAACCTTCCGCCTCATTTACCTGGCTACCAGAACCCTGCTCATGGTCATGCTCTGCCTTAAGTGAGGTCTAATACAAGTGAGAAGATGTCAATGAAAACATCAGACCCTCAAAACATCCTAAGAGAAAAAGAGTCCTGAAATGCAAAATTCTTTTGATTGTCTTAATCAAACAAATAAAACCAACTTAAAACATTGCTAAAACTTTCTTTCACTTCAGATTCAATTTTGACAGCCAGATACACTGCCTCCAGTCATACTTTCACATCTCTAGTGAGGACTATTCAACTGTTGCCTTCTACTACACAATATGTCTATATTCAAATATCAACAACATCTATTTTTCTGAACTAGATAAAGAAACAAAATTGCTTCCATTTTGCTTACGCTGCCAACACCAGAAAGTCAGAAGCTGATCCAAATTATAATATTTGAATTAAGGTTTTGATTTTAAAGATGTTGAGCTGCAGGATTTTGCTTTGGCATACCAGGCAGACAGACAGGAACAGCTGCAAAGTTCAAATCTGAGTCAATCACATACCACGGCTGTTTGTTTTAAAAAGGTGTCCGACAAGCAGCGTACAAGAGAACCACAAGTACCTTGCAGAACAATGTTATGACCAGTCCTTCATGCTCCCCTTACAATCTGACTGAAGTCAGAGGCTTATGATTCAGCTTTTGCCCTTTCCAGCCTGGTTCTGTCAGCTCAAGAGTGAGAATAAATCATCTTTAGATAAGTGGCTTTTGGCTTGGCTTAAGCAAACAGCTCAATGGAAGGCCACACAGACTGCTGAAACCATCCCAGTTTATAAAATAAATCCAGGCACAGCTAGACATTTTCTTCTAAAGTTTGTTGGGGTCCAAAGAACAACTACATGGAGAAGTTTCTAAACCTTGTTTACAATACACAAGCTTGAGCATCTCATAACCCAAAATGTGCAAATCTTGGAAGCTTGGGTACGGCTTTCTCTGGAATGCTGTTCATTAGCAGTTATAAACTCTCTCAATATGCTTTGAACTATGAGAGTGGAAGTGGCTCCTATTTGTGTTGATGTTGACTCACTATTTAAAACAAACAGAAAGAGGCTCACACACTAAGACACAATTACCCCAAGCTGACCCCCACCCAGGTTGACAGGAGCTCCCACGTTTAGAAGCTTCCATCCTTAGGTGTTACTGGACAAGCAAACTATTCAATTGTGAGGTCACCCTGCCTGGCAGAGTGAGGCAGCCATCAAACCACTGAGGTAAGAGGGCTGCACTTGAGACAGTGTGGTGTGAGCACTAGAGCTTGTTCATTTTCTGGATAAGTGATAAATGTTGGTAAATAAACTTCTCCTCCCACTCGGTCCTCTCACCATTCTTACAGGAACTGCTGTTGAGGAGGAGATGGCAGATTTCTGCCAACATTCATGCCATCTTCAAAGCAGTGGAGTGGATACCAAGCAGCATTTCTCAGGAGATGGAAAGGTGCACCTCTGCATTTCTACCCCACACACTTAGAGGTGACTTGCAAATGCAAGAAAAGGTACATTCATCACACTCCTCTGTCACAAGAGAACAGGGACAAGGATTAGCACTTAAGGAAAGACCAGCTGTCCCAAAAGGTTTGGTGCAGGCTCTCTCTGGAGACCACAAGGAGCTCTGCTGGCACAGGTTTCTGATAAGCACTGCATACTCGCCACAGGAAGCACCTGGACCAAAAAGAGGGAAGGACACTTCATTGTGTCTTTGTTTTGTTTTTTAAATGTAACACATTTCAAAGTCATCAAAAATAATCAGTGTCAGATAACAAAACAGGAGAAGGTGCTTTAAAGCTGAAGTGGTTGCACAACTTCAGACAAATAGCAGAGAATAAGCAAAGGATTCTCCATTCACCTATTTTAATCAAATTATTGGCTGCCTAAACAAAATTCCAGAGCAGAGCTTTTTACTTGAAGAACAAAGAGAAAAGTTTTGATTAGTCTTCACTTGTGAATTAAAGAGAGTGAATATTTGCATATGTCATGAATATTTGACCATTATAAATCTGCACAGGCTTATTAATGAGTGCATTATTGGGACAGGTGGTTGAAAACACATCAGACTAAACAGATGAACTTCACTGGAAATGGAAGGAATGTAGACTTATGATGCATGATGTCTTGTTCCTGCTGGCACAATGTAAGATATCAAATGGAAAACTAAAATATTTTTCAAAATAGTCAAAACTCACTGAAGTATCCTAATCAAATCCCTATTTCCTTGTCTGTCCTTTGAATCGCCCTGTTTGCTTCAGCCTCTTCCTACCAAAGCAAAGTAAATGTAAAATTTAAGTTTAACTATCCCTCATGTGCCCGAATACTATGTACAACAGCAAGTGAAAGATAAATAAATAAAATAAAAGAAAATAATTCTGACAGTGACTGTTGGTCTCCGGAAGCTGGACTTGGGGTTTATTCCATTCCATCTTTCAAATGCTATGGAATATGCCATCTAATTACAGGTGGATTTGTTTCTAGAATACATCACTATAAAAGAAACAAATACAAAACTTCTTTCCAACTTAAAAAAAAAAGCAGTTGAAATGTACTATTCTTTTTCTGACCTCATTAAAAGCCATGGCAAAACTCCCACTGACTTTAATGGGGCAATACATCACTGAAAAATCACTACAAGAATGAAAGTTTCCAAATTTTCAGACCAACTGCAGGGGAGATTTAAACACAGAATTCATTTCCCTCTTCCCTCATCCAGACAAAACTTTGCTTATTGCCCCCCCACTAAGAGGAGATCAAGCTAACTCAGATTTCCAGCATTGCCTCTGAAGCCCAAATTCTCAAGCTGGAGATTTGTTCCATTGCTCCATATTTATTGACTTACAAAATTCCTTAAATCTGCAGCCCTTACGTTGTGTTTTGAAAATTTACTTGAGATCTTCTGTAATTCCAAAATTTATTAAAGCCTACAATGTTAAGAAAAGTTAATGTGTAGTATTTCTATTGTTGCTTCTCAGGAGAGAATTACACATCACATCAAAAATCATCACTAAGGGAGCAATCTTGGCTACAATTAGTGATAGTCTAACTGCTCAGGAATACACCAACTGGGAGCAGAATCATGAGTTTCCTTTCCTACTTTGATTTCTCACTAGCTCACTGAAGTATCAACCTTCGCAAGTCTCAGTTGAAGCCCCCTTTCTTGGTTACCTACATTACCACATCTGTCAAGCAAACTCAAATATTCATTGTGTTGTGAATATTTCTTACAACTCTTAACTACAGCTTCTAAAGGAGTCTGACCAGGAAATAAAGGGAGGTTAGGAGGAAAATGGGAAGCCAGAAGGAAGGAACTACTAATATTTGGTAGTAACAAATCCTTGCTATTTTTATACTAAGAATTTTTACTTTAAAAGGAAGCCAGACTATGGCTATTTAAATATTTAATAGCATGTGCATAAGCTAGAGCATCAGAACAAAAACACTTGGAATCTGTGCTTGTTGTAAAAAACAGTTCACTCCCTTGAGTTCATTGTGACAGATTTGGAACTATTCTTAATAATTTATTAATATTGTATTAAGATATTTATTATACTAATACATTGGTTATTGTTTAATATGAGACTAGTGAGAAAAACAGCCAGGAAAGGAAAGAATGACTCAGTTGTGACACTTCTCAGCAAACTCTAGGGAATTGCTTACTAAAAAGACAATACTAGCTCAGGAAAAGCCTCACAAACACAGCAGATCAAAGATCTGAGGATTGTTTAGGAAGGAACAGCCTCTCAAACTGGAGGGAAGAGAAGCTGTTTTAGACAAACACCCTTAAGAGAAAGGACCTATGGGATGTGCCTATTGAAGTTAGGCCAACATGGGACACCATATTGGGCTCCTCATTTGCCCTTAGACAAAGCAGACAGCCCTGCAAACAGCCTTGGTTCCTTGAATCAAAGAAACACCACTTCAGTTAATTCCCGAAAGGAAAGCATTGCAGTATCTCCTTTCACATTTGTGGAGCAACCACAAAGGCTCTCAGCCTTGCCTGAACAGCCAGGGGTGGGTCATTCTTCTGCTGAGACAACATCTAAGGCTGTAGACCTGAGGACTGACCTTTGAGAGCAGGAAGGACCCAGAGGTGTTTGCACTGTTACTCACTGCAAATGCCTGTAAACAATCTTGTACGTCAGTCCTTCCAGAAAGCCACTAGTGAGAAAGACACCTCACAGGTATCGACTGCTCCCCAGGTTCATGACGTGTAACACTCACACAGCAAGGAAAGAACAACCTTTTGGCACAACAGGATCTTTGCACTTTGGATCCAAGACACACAGCTCAAGCAAACGACCTGCTACAATACCAGTGACTGATGAGATGGAGAACCTTTCTTGTCTCAAAACGTATGTAATCATTCTTCTTCTTCTTAATTCACACTGAAAGTAAAACATTCTTCAAAAACAATCAATACAGACAAGTAGCTCAACACAGTAATGCATAAAACCTGTGTACATTACCTGAACACCCTTACTGTGCCCTTTCACTGTACTCGAGCTGAGGGGAACCATGGTGCCTCAAGTAACTGAAAAGGGTTGTGATGGATCAGAGCTGCCATGTTTCTATACTGGCAAGGATGTCTGAAGTATCTGGGCACCACATATAACAGTAAACTTGAAAAGAGTGCATGAAAAACCTTTCATCCAGGAAAAGGCAACACACTCAGAAGCTGGCATATCTCTGTGCACATCTACTGAATATGAGCTTTAGTTTTTATTAATGGTTAACCTCTTGACTGTGGCCAAGGAGAAGAACTGAAATGAGATATTTTTAATAGTGCATATTTCATTTATCAGTAATTACAGGAATGTTGCATTCAGTTGGGATCTCTAAAATGGAAGCTCACTGCAAAGAGCTTGGAAAAATCTAGACTAGTAACTGAAATTCTGGAAACCCCATTTTAGAGCAAGAAGCAAAAATAAACAGATGATTTATTTTAGCAACTGGGTTTAATTCTAAAGCCAAGATTGGAGATACTTCTACAAACTGAGCCATGTGCAAAGTTCTGGCTTGTTCTAATTCAGTTTGACTTGTTAGACTAGATAATGTTAACAGTCCTTTTCTGTCCTTAAAATGTATACAACCATGAAAATGAATAACTAATGAATGTTTGTAGAAACTGAAAAGGGCCAGAGGGGAAAAAAAAATGCATCTTTCTCAGCTTCGCTTTCTCTGAAATGCTGTGATGCCTCTGTCTCTGATATCATGTGGTTTGTGCCACAGAAGCACTTAATGGTGCAAAATAAAACTGGTCCTGTGTGGGGATATGCATATAGGTCTGGTAATGGTCCACCTCACTTCCATATAAATACATTGGCAAAACAAAAGGAAGAAGGCATAAATAACCATCCCAGTCCTCCCGATGAGATGTTCCTCATTCATGTAACAAAATCTGTAGCAATACTGGGAACTGAACCTATATGCTGCCACTAGAAACCCTAAAGCTTTGGGGATTTAATATACTCTGCAGTGTCATGCACTGTGCCAAACACTTTTCTTGTCATCCTCCAAACACAAACCTCAGCTATTCCTGTGTCACTTTGAATCTCTAGCCCTGACACACCACATGCAGATGAGATGTACCCTTCTGTCTCCACCAAGGAGGACTGTGGACATGGTCACATCTCCAATAGTGACTTTGATTTTCTGCTCACTGAGAAGTGGCTAAGTTACTAAACTGATTTTTTCCTACAGTATTCACTGATGAAATAGGCAATTCCCACAGCAACATGTCACAACGGCTGCAAAGAAATTCACCTGCAAAGAAACAAACTTACCTCTATGACTAGCTTTCTCCACTTGTGCTTCAGAGAGGAACATAAATTTACTTGTAACATCTTTAGGGGATGATTTCCCACATATGTACCTCATTGAAGAGGCTGAAGTTACAAATATTCACAGGTCTCACTAGGTTGTAGGGAGTGGACTTCCTTCACAACAGACCACTTTTTTATGTATTGGGTTGGCTAGTTTCTTTCAGTTTTCAGTGACATTAATCCTTTTGAAAGCGAATGCAGTCTATAGACCAGTGGGAGGGTAACATCTGATGGTACTGTTGCCAAGAGGTGGAAAGTTCTTCATTATGTCTTTCCCATCGGGAAATGCAAATGGAACAAAATCAAACCTGCATATCTGAAGATCTCCCAAGGCATAGACAGATAACTATCACGAAGAAAAAAGTCCCTGCATACTACAAGCTTTATGTAAATCAGCCTGCTCTGTAAGTTTCAAACATTTAACTGAATTCTGAAAACTATCTTTACATATAAGATTATCTATTAGATCTCCTTGCTGCATTTCAAGTTCTATGTAAGTATAGAACTTCATGGCAAAATTAAAAGTATGGTACAAGAAACACTTTCATTAACTGTCCATCATGGAAACTGCTGTTTCAAACCAATTCTAAACAGGGCATTCACTGCATTCTGTATGTTGATAATGACTATTGCTAGTATTAATTGGTTCATTAAAATAAATGGTTGCAAATTATAAATTTTATCTTCAGTTTCCTAATAAATGCTCTACTAAAACCAACTCATTTCATCAGAGCCAAAATTAATTAGGTTTGAATAAATCATTAATAGCATGTATAAAGTTGAAAAAAAATACAGTCCTTCAGACTAGACATGTGCTTAAACTTACCAGAATTTTACTCAGACTTTGTACCGTGAATCCCCAACCTGGAACAAACTTCCTAATTTATGTAGTTGAGTATTTACTTTTATCTCAGGTGAACAGGACATGCTCTTTTGCCAATCTTTGTCTATTTGGTTATGTTAAGATTGCAGAATTAAAAGTTCAGATAATGCAATCAAATCAGAAAAACCATTTTAGCCTAAACCAGAATATACGGAACAAACCATATGTTCTCTGGTTTTTGGTTTGTTTGTTTTTTTTTTCAAGATGCTTAGCCAAATGTTCTCTCACTTTTGAGCAATAGAGTTATGAGGTCTCGAAAGCATCAAGGGAGAGAAAATAAAGAAAACAAATCAAAATAGTCTACTTAAACATAGAGAGGACAAAATCATGCAGGTAGAAAGACCAACACTGTAATCTATAAAACAGGCTTGGGGGGGTATTTTAAAATTTTTTCTCTAGTGAAGCACTGCCTAATGCACTGAAATGTTTTCCAGTGACTGCTACCCATTATTAAGCTTCAGATCTCCAACAATGTGTAAAATCTTGCTTCTCTATCTGACACAGCTGAAGTTTTGTCTTGTGTATACATACATATATACAAGTATATGTAACAAAAAAGCTTGGAAACATTCTACCCTTACAAAATAACTACAATCTTCCTGAATAAAAGTTAAATCAGGGGGTTTATCTATTTTGACAGATAAAATATTAAGGATGACAAAATTCTTATTTTATTTAGAGTTAACCAATAGAAATACTTATATAAAAGGTGAACTTCAAAAATTATCATCTCCAAGCTTTAGGAAAAAACCCTAAACTGTAACAAATTCCACAGCCCACTGAATAAATCAAACAGGAAGAAAAATAACTTCAGTACACATCCAGTGCCCTGCAAGTCTCTGAGCACTGTTGGATGAGCAGTGTCTACAACACTTCAAGATCATCAACTTGACATCTTTTGTGCCAAAATAGCACAACAGGCACCCCTTTTAATCTCTATGTCAGAGAATACAATTCTACAGGAAACTGAAAATAAAATTCATTAATCTGTGTTCAGTGAACGCCATCTTTAGAAAAAGTAAGGGATTGTTTCTGTTGGGATATTGCTTACCTTTTACAATTTAATTCATCCATCTGGTGTTTTGCATAGGATAAATTCCAAGAATACACTGGTTGGTGTACACTGCATTTACTTCACTAGGGTAAACCAGAACTTACCGAGGTAAAAACCAAAACCCAAACAGGTTGAATGAAGTATCTGAGTCCCTGCTTGCATAATCACTTTTTCCCTGAGCTGTCACAATGGCAGAAGTAACAGAAAAGAAGCTCTCAAAGCTTTTTGGTGCAGCCTGGTCTATTTGCAGCACAGCCAGAACAAAAGATTTAACTGGACTGACTCATCATTTGGATAACGATCTCATCTGAACTGAGCTGTGAAAATACCAATTTGCTTGAGATGACATAACTGCTGTTGCAAAATCTAGATTCCTCAGTAGCTCTCCTAGAAAGAAGGCTTTGTTGTAAGACAGAAGTGAGAGGCTCTTCAAGCAGATGGTCCTGGGGATGTGCCCAAAGGCCAGCTGGTACGTTGCACAGCCAGGTCAGAGCTGCCAGCAGTGCTGCAGCAGCCTCCTGGCAGCAGGCTGTCCTCTCACAGCTGCAGTCTGTGCTCTGTGCCCTTGCAGGTTCTTGTTGGGCTGAGATCCACATCAACTGCTCGCCTCTGTGTTTGGAAAAACTCAGCATGTACCAGGCTTTGATGGTGAAGCCGTCACCACTGGCTTCATTGCTGGTGTCATCTGCACTGCAGGTGATGCCTGCTTTGCAGCATTATTTTACGATGCTGTCTGAGTAATTTTGGATAGAGCACAATAAAAAATTGCTTATCTTTCAACTGAATTCACAGAAAATTCCATTCTCTCTGGACTGGAAGAGACATACACAGATTGGTGCAGGAGATGCCACAATTGGTGGCAGTTGTGTTCCTCTGTGTTCAAGGTGTGTGTCATTGACTTCAAGAACATTCACATTTGTTTACTGCACATGTTTTCCCAAAAAAGGAAAGAACTACTTTGTTCCTTGGCAAAGTTCTCATTTTTTATTTTTCTTAGTATGGTGCTGCTAAACACTTACTTTTGTAGAGTTTCAAAACCAAACCTAGGGTGATTGCACCCCTATAAGCAGTATTTCTATTTCCTCATCATGATCATGACCTTGGCAGTGTGATTTAAGACTTCTATGAGTCCTTGTTGCTGTATTGAACTCTCCAATGCTTTTACATAATACATAGTAAGAAAAGAAGAGCATCAGTATTAACTGCAGGGTGTTTACCCAATTATCAGAAAAACTCTAAAGCATTTAGCAGAATCTTAATCCTTTTACCTAGGATATGCCCAGTAGCTTGTCTCCCAGCTGCAGGCTGAAATCAGAGACTGCAGAAACTGTACAGTAGCATTGCACTGGAACCAAATACTGCTCGCAGGATGTGCACACTCCAATTCTCTGTATTCCACAGACACTGTCCTGTATGCAAGAGGGCTTAAAACAGTTGAAACTGCAACAAAATGTACTAAAAGAACAGGAATGCACACAGCTCCTTTCCCCAAATGTGGAAAAACTTCTGTGTACCAGATTTTGGCTTTTTTATGACCTGTTACAACAAGATCATATACAAATGGTCTAGTTGGTTGGTTCGTAAACAAACAAACAAACATGACAGGTTAGGCTAGATGAGATGTGTGTGTCTGAAATGTAAAATTAGCGTGCTGGTCACAGTCATACCTAGTAAAACAATCCTCTTGCTTGTTTTCAAACTCATATTTTTGTTTAAGGTTTGGGGTTTTTTTCACAGGAAGCTATAAAAAGAAACAATAAGCAGAAAGTACTTAAGCCACAAGCAAATGCAAGGAAGAGATAAGGTGAAACTCTAAAAATAAATCTGGAGCAGTTGCAAGTGGTGAGGAAACAAAGTAACAGTACAACATCCATGTCTTTATGCAAATACAGTTAAAAAGAAAACAAATAAATAGGAATCAGCTGGTGAAAGGAAGAGCATGGTGGAACAAAGCACACCACGGGAATGAAAACACAGGCTGTTACAACAACCTGTAGAGGAAACCTACATGCATAAGAGAATGCCAATGCAGTATTACTTTAATCAGAGACAATAACAGTGTGCTAAAATACGAAGAGGAACAACAGGAATGTTGGACATTCTGCTGCACCTGTGTGGAGAATGATAGCTCATTCATACTCCAAGACCCTGGCTGCTGACAGCCAGCTCAGAAAGCCTGTCCCATTCCCCAGGAAAACCCAGCAGGCCAGCTGAGCTGCAACACCACGTCTTGACAACACTGGAGCAAAAATAAAGTCTGCCTGAGCTGGGGAAGGTCTGACACAAGAAGGTGTCCTTGTGTCTTACAGGTTCTTTTCAGCACTGACCAGTAAAAAAAGTGACATTACCAGAAGTCTTGAAGCACAAATGTTAAATGATTACCTAGGAAAAGTGATATTGAATTTTATAAGAAGCTATAAAACAATGGCAGATAATTTAAATGTGTGCAGAAGAATGGTCAATCACTGCTTAACCTTTGAAAACTCTTGGGGAAGTTGTAGAAAGAAGTTTAATATTAAAGACTAAAATTTATCAAACAACAGCAACATTTCAAAATTGAAGAATGTAGTGCTGGAGGGTAAAAAAAATCAACTCTTATTCAGCAAAGACGAAGAAACAGGAAACCTATGAACTCTTATAAGCAATTCCGTTAAATCCATGAAGAACGTGAGATAATGGAAGTAAGTCTAACCTTTTAATGGACTGTTTCTTTAGAATGACATGCTAAACCCCAAAGTTTAAAATACTACTTCTTTGGGAGGAGAAGACCAAGAAGGGTCTTGAAGCAGGCAGTGATCCCTCTGTGCAATTTAAATTACATTTTGTCTCCTGAAAATATTATTAAAAAATGCTAAAAATAGAACTAAAATAGAACTAAAAATAGAAGAATGCTGCTGAAGACAACTTGAGTTATGCTAAATCTGGATACATCATCCCACTATCAAAGTCCAAATAATCCAGTTTACTAAGGGTAGGCTACCATTGAAAGTCTTGTAACTGAGGGATCACAGCTTTCAAGAGCTCTATACAGCTGCTAGTGTTAACAGAAGTTTCCCTTCACTCTGCAGAGTTATGGCCTGAAGATCATCATGAGCAAATACTAACATTGCTCAGAAAGCTGGAATTACCCTAAGCTTGGTTTTGAAACCATCCAAAAACAAGTGTCTAGCAGCACTGAGAAAAATAATGATGACTTGTCCATTTCCTCATTTGCCTTCTAAGACAGCAGAGGAAAAAAGCATTCATTTAGGTTTGTTGGAAGTGTACTTATGTACACTTATCACTCATGAACAAGCAATTCCTTTGTAAGACAAATGAAGGAGGCAAACAATTAACAGAGAAAACCTCAGTTCACTTTTTTGCTTTTTCTTGCTCCCTGTCTTCATAGACATAAGCTGTGTTTGCATTAAACATGAAAAAATGGGGATACTGCACATTTTTGAAAAGCATGTGATTGTAAGAATATACTATACCTTGGTTGATTAAGTGAGGTAGCATACAAAGAACATAGTTTTTAAAAAATATTCTATTTAATTTGATAAAATTAGGCATTACCATAGAGCAGATTTTTAAGTCTGACAATACTAAAACACATCTAAATTAATTCAAAGTCATTCTCCACCACAGTTTCTCAGGGAGAAACTGTTATTCCAATAGACATAAACTGTTATGGATGCTGTCAAACTGATGCTCTGTAAAAACTAGACAGAAAAAAGAGAACTGTTTTCCCCTGCCATGAAAGCAAGAAATTGAGATCCATTTGTTTCCAACAACAAAATTCAGGCAATGCTCTCTGAGGTGGAGTGATGGGGATGTGCATTTTGTTTTACTGTCAAAAAAATTTGTTAGATATATTCTGCAGATGTATAGATATATTCATACACAATATTGTTTAGCTCCTAGTTAAAAAATTGTGGCTTAAAGCACAAAACAAATACAGACTATGATACTGATCTTTGAGCTGGTAAAACGCTTTCATATACCCACCAGAACATTAAGACGCAAATCCCTCTGGTTAGTGACATTGTCTGAATTCAGTTCCCAGAAGAAAGTAATATGCAACACCAAGGCTGTAGACATATCAGTCTTCTCAACTACAGCAAAACTTTTGAAATGGTAAATATGTTTGCACAGGTTTTTTTTTTTCCTCCTGCAGAGAAAGATTTCACAGGATGTTGTAAATGTTCAGTAGAATTAAAAAATTCTAACTTAATCACCAACAGTTTATGCACTCATCATTTCCATGAGGCTTGCCTAGCTACTTGATCACAGGAATAAAAGCTTCTTTGGACATTTAACATGCATCTACAACTGTAATCTTAGAAACAAAATAACAAAGTGACTCAGTTACTATGTTTTCACGTAGATCGGCTGGTATTCAGGAAGTGAGACTCTGATTACTAATCATCTGAGAGAGCCCTTGAAATGATGAGTGACCTTTTAAAAGTTCAGAAGAATAAACATGCAACATGAAATCACTGGGAAACAGCTTCTTAAAGAAAACAGGTAATGGAGAAACTTAGTTGAGAATGAATGCATATCTGACACATCCTGACTTCAGTGTTTTGCGCCCAACAAGGCTGAGCATCAGCCCTTTCCAGAAAGCAGGGTTGCTTGTTCTTTCTCTTCACAATTAAAACCCATGCTTACATCATATTCACATTGCCCACATATGCTATTAACACTAGAAGACTACCGATGTCAAAAAATTATTGTGCTGTGTTGCCATATTGTGAGCCCAGACAGTAGTTTACACTAAGTCCACCAAGCAGCTATCAGAAAATACAAACAATTATTAAGGGCTTTCCAAAACTGTATCTGGAAAAGACAATTAAAAAACCAGAGTAAGCTAAAACTGATTAAATCAAAGGTAACCCTTACAACCTTTCACTGTATGGCAGACATGATCTTTAGTAGAGAAATTCAAGAGGCATTCATGTAGAGGAATTCAATTTATTGAAATAGAAGTCAGTAATTGGATCTGCCTAGAGTATTGCATATCATAAACACAATGAACTTGAAGCCTGGGTGTATATCAAGGGCTATGAATTAGCTAACATCAATGAGATTAACTGAGGAAAAGGAAAAGGGCTAATAGGATACTGATGCACTTTGAAACAGTTATGCTGCTTTCTCAGCTAGAAATAGTACATGAGAAGGAGATAATCTTTTGCTATATCTCAAGAATGTATGTATGTGCTCAGATGTCCAGAGAATTGCAGACAGAGAGATCTGGAATGTTTCTGGCAATGGAAAAAAAAAGAGGGGTGGGGGTGGGGTGGGAAGGGGGGTCTAACAGGGGGATCGGATCAGAATGAACCCTACATCAAAACTGTTCCATTTTCTCCCTGTCAGAAAGGAGATGTTGAATTAAGTTTTGTTTTTATTTTTTAAAAACAATTGAACCATCCAGGAATCTGGACACAGCAGAACGCTACTCAGTTATTTCCTATAAGTACAACATAAAGTAGTATGAAATAAAAAAAGACAACATTTAATCAGGGCATGTAGCAAGAAAGAGAAGTTAAGTATATAAATACAGACTGAAGAACAGCTAGCAGTACTATAGAAAAGGAAATAAAAGTAAAATGGGTCACAACTGAGTAGGAGTCAAAAGAATGACAAGTTGACAAAAGCAAAAGCAGAATGTTCTAATTCAAAGATGTGTTAGTACTCCTACCAAAACACAGAAAGCAGTGATTACATGCACTTTCAATGCATCCAGCTTTTTGCTTTACATTTCAGCAAACTAGGTACACATGGCAAGAGAGATCAGAGGACAGCAACAAGAATAGCCAGAGGTCTTAAAAACGTGATGGGAGGGAAGACACAAGAAGCCTTATTTCATATGAAGTAATAGATATGATATTAACTGAAGTGATGTAACTAGGATCCTAGAAACAGAGTTCTAGTTCAAAATCGGTGCATAAACCCTTCATAGATTAATGTTTTGTCCAACAAACAATTCTGACCTTAAACACAAAACAGAAGCCTATTATGGTAGTTGTAAAAACAACTGCAGCACTGAATAGAGCCATAAGAAAACATAATAGAAGAGAAAAAATTCTGGGTAGGGTTACCATCAAAAAAAATCTGTATAAAGATTTTCTCTACCTTTCTTCCAGTTTCAAGTTTCAGCAAGAGCTATGAAAGCAGCTGTGGCTGGGATAAGCTTGAATGGCTGGACAGAAATGCGGTAAGAATTTCAGGGTGAGCTGAAAAGAGCTTTCTTTTACAGTGCAATCAGTCAAACTTGAGATTCATGCCCTTCACATGGCCAGTCTATAAATTACAGGACAATAAATCAACCAAATCAAAACAGGATGTGCCAGGCAGTTGCTGTGTTTCTTGAACACCTCCTCTGGGATGCAGATGCAAGACACCCATGGGGGTTTGCAGTAACTTCCAGCCCAGGTGATGCATACGCTCAAAATGGTCCAGAACTAATTGTAAAACTAGATCCCATAGCAAAATCTACTGCTTGACTTCCTGTCAACATTTGCACTGTGCTGCAGGAACCTGCAAGAAAACCTTTGTACGCATCACAATCCAAGGTTACTTTTTTCTCAAGTTTTAGTTATGTAAGCCCAGAGCTTCTCCACATTCCCTTTGGTAACACCTAAGGCTGCATAAAGTAATTATGTAAGTGTCAGAAAAATGTTCGATCGACACAGTTGTTTGTTGGAGAATTTAAAGGTGGGTAAGGGCATCTCCTTATACAGGAAAGGGGAGTGAAAGCTGTTGTAGTCCAGCCTCAAACTCCATCACAGGTTCCCTTTATCCATCAAAATGTAAGTTCTGCCTTAGTACAGAGATTGTTCAACACTTTCCACTCTTAAAATGTATTTTCATTGCTTACAACTTCGCCAAAATAGCAGTTTGGGCTGAAACTTTCCATACCAGATGTCTGCCTGAGGCTGAATTTTTTTTTGCACAAGTTTCAGCCAAACAGTTTAGATGTTCTAGAAAATGAAGATACATTTTCAGTATTAAAAGCTTTTGGTGACCTTTTCTTCAAGAAAGAAAACTTTGTAAGAGTGGATAAAATCTTCTACTCCATCAGATGGTTCATGACACTGAGGGGTGCACATCTACCCTGATTTGGCAGCTGGAAGACTTCCCTAAGTTTGCCCACTGACTTGAATATCCATAGTCTGCATCCTCACTTTGCACACCTTTCTGTCAAGCTGGATTCCTGACCAGACCAGCAGAGCAGTCACCCTCCCTAGGGGACAACATGTGATTTCAATCAGCTGTGCACCATGTCAGATCAAAGCTGAAATCAAAGCTGAAGACAGAGTGTGCTTTTCCCTCTCCTGCCAGTGACTGAGCTATGCAAAGGGCCATGCTGGGGGGCTGCTTTAGGAAGGCAACAGTGAAAGAACTTTAAAAACTAACCCCAAAAAAACAACCCACCAAGCACACGAAAAAAATAACAACAACCACACCACATGTGGAGACTGGGTGGGCTGAAAGAATGAAGTGAGCTGGAAGAAGATGGAGAGTCTGGTTCAGAGAGACAGAATTTGCTGATGAAGAAACAGATAAGGTCTCTCCAGGAGGCAACCCAACCAACTTACTTAGGGATAGCAAATGGGTGTTAGCAGTAACAGATGAAAAGCACCTAGAAGTGTACAGAATTTATTTTGCACAAGTGCCCTCAAGTCTGGCATTTCTTACATTTTAAAACTCTGCGATGACAGCATTCTTAAAGGTCCCTTGTTCCTTGTTCTGAATCACTACTTTACAATGTCCACATACACATTGTGAGGAGTGAACTTAGATGCTACAGCAGAGCTAACCTAGCAGGGACTCCTTGGCGAAACTCCTTTTCTTCCCATTCCCTGAAATGTTTTCCTCCTCTTTACCATTCTGGTTGCCACTGGATTCCTTCATAAGGTGACTGAATCTGACAACCCAGCAAAAAGTTAATCCAGAAGAGAAGAGTAGGAAAGAAAACCAGGAAGGAAGCACAGAGGCATTTTCTCAGTGAGCAAGTTGAACTGGCTGCCAGTGAAGATGAAAAGCACCCCAGCTGGCAGTAGGAAGGCGGCAGGACCACACCCCAGGGAGCAGCGGGGAGGAAAGCAAGACCTCCCCCTTCTTTTCAGATAAAAGCCTTCACCATCACAAGTTGAAGGAGATTATTACAAAAGTTACAGAGTGATATAAAAATGGCTTAAATCTCCCCACTGATTGAGGCCCCTAGAAAAAGAAGCTGCTTTCAGAAAACATGTCAAAACTATTGATATTTCTTCATTCACAGTCACAAGTCAAGTCACATGTTGGAATTATTTTACTTTAGCAATACTTCAGTGACTCACAGGCTGGAGTGCAGTATATTACCCACAAAGAACTCATCTTAATTGTTTAGCTCATATCTATGTGGTTGGAAAACAATATAGTTTTATGCAGTCGCTCTTATTTTTCTGTAGTTCAGTCACACTGGTCCAGTTGTATCCAGGGGCAGCCCACCCACTTCAAGATTAAAACTAGAAAAATAATTCTTCTGTTTTCATTGAAAATTCTTCCTCCTTTACCCACATTACAACTGCACCCATTCTCAAACACTACACTCCAGAAAAAGTTTTGAAGAGTTCTCTTTCTATTTTTTCATACATAACAGCCTGCCAACCCCACCACAACACCAAATCCTGGCAACCCTTGCAGTTTAAATAAATAAATAAATACATTAGCATTTAAACCCACCTCAGAAAAGGGATCGGGTGATCCAGCTCCCAGCTGCAACACTTGTGTTTGAAAAGTACAGCAGCCTGTGGCCTGAGAAGCAGCACTTCTGCCCCTGCCCTGAACAGCCCAGGCTTTGTTTGGCTCTGACACTGAGCAGGTGGGCTGCTGAGAGCAGTGGGAGTCACACAAGAAGCCTGTGGTCCCCAAGACACCCGAGGGAGAGTGCTAGGCAAGACCCCCCAAAGTTCCAGAGAGACCTGGGGAGAACAGCTTTCTTCATGCCATGGGCTCAGAGCAAGGATGCTAACTGGAATCGTGAAGCTGCTGATTATCCTGAGCATGCAGAAAGATGTGCACAACTCAGCTTTCCAAATGAGTCCCTGCAGGTCAATCCTTATTTCACAGAAAGACAAATCTGGCTGTGGCCTCTCCCCGCCCCACAGTCCTTCTGGACAGAGCTGGGTCTGCATCACAGATCTGCAGCGCGAAGTGTCCTGGAGCGGGGAAGGGCTTGCACCACTCTCCAGCTACAGACTAGCACCATTCATCACACCAGCTGACAGGTTAGACTTGTGCACTTGGGAAAAAAAGGAAAAGCAACAAAAACCCCACCACACACTGAGCAGTCTGCAGCAAGAATCAAAGATTATTGCATCACATTCTTCTTGTGCTGCGTTCAGGGCTTTTTTGGCCTGAGCTCTCTTCCTGACCTCATCTACCATGACTATCCTCCAAGTCCTGTTTCAGAGCTCATTTCCTCATGGGAGCTCAACAGTTAGAAACTACAGCTACACATGCATATTAAAAAAACTAAATATGCACACACTGTCCAAGTAAGCTCTCCAAGAGGTTTACTTATCCAGTTCCAGCAATCTACTTTGTTTCAGCCTGTTGTTCTTATCTGCAGTATATTGATTTTACTGCAGGATGCTTTTGAAATCAGAACATCAAATATGACTTTCCAACATAGGATTAATGACAGAAGGCCTCTGGTGGAGGCTTCTCTGGGCTCCTGGGAGATGGAATACACTTTTTGAGAAACTCCATCTCTTTCTAGACTGTCAGGTGCTGAGGGCCTTTAATATTACATGCTTAATTGAAAACACCTTTACACTCGCTCATGTGAGTTGGGTATGCTAATCCTGAACACCAAATGTGTCCTCTCAGAGTTTTCAATAATCAATGTTAACATTTATATTTAAACATTCCAACTGCAATAAATACTTAGTTTTAAAATATTGCAAGTATGTGTCACGTAGAACAATAAAGTGCATCTATAAGACGTCTATAGGTACATACAGTAAAGAATGCAACAAGACTCAGCTTCCACCAAATATTAAGCGCACTAATAGATCTGTATTCAAAAAAAAAAAAAAAAAATTACATTTTCCTTTTTCCCTTCAGGAAGAGCAGATACTAACTTCAGTAATTTGGTTTCCAGATAACAGACAGGAAAGAATTTCTCTGAGAGAGATGAAAGGATTTAGGTAACACTGTATATACAATTAGAATTCCCAAATGTTTGTATCACTGGCAGTTCCTGTGGGTGTTGGGGAAAGATTAGGCTTGATTAAATTGCAGACTGTGCAAGTTTATTTATGAACTCAGTTGTGAAAAACACAATAAAAATCTATTTGAGACAAAACTCAGAATTTGTTTGTAAAACATCTGAGCTAAGTGTCCCAGTTATTTTCAACCCAATACCTCATTGTGTTAATGTAAGCTGAGGAATAAATGAAGTCCCTTGAAAGTGTTAGATGGACAAGTTAAGGGGTAAGAAAAAATTACTTCAGTTCAAGAGTCTGAAGTAGATATTTCACAGCCTGTTTGGACAAAATAGAGATTTCAGATGTGTTTATCACATGATTCCAGTTCCACATGGTAATGATCTATTCAGTTAACTTCCATTTATTTTCAGCACTAATAACTCATTAGCAGATGCATTTTGTTATGACAAGATTTTGCTATTGTGAAAATATTTCCTGGGTAGTTTGGAAGTCCTACCATATTCTAAACCAGAAGGTTGATTCATGAATTGAAATTTTAAGGAAATAACCCCCAGCAACATATTTCAACAAAGAAATTGGAGGTCAGAGAGGGAAGGACACGTAAATTTAGCAGAACATTCCTTTTGGTCCATGCTTTTCTTGAGAATTGTCCAGGACAATCAGACAACCAAGTATTCCTATTCTTCATGGGGAAAATTAATGTACTCATTACCAACAAAATAGATTTTAAACCTAATCTAACAATACTAAACACAGATTTGAAAGTTGTGTAAGAGTTTAAAGTCAATCCCGAAGAAGCTGGATTTAACCTGTTCAACCCACTCCCCAGAGCACTTTATAGGGAGGAGCACATTCAGCCATTTTTTAGATTTCAAACCTGTCAAAGAAGTATCTGATATGGATTTGGGTTTAACCCACTTATTACACTATGCTGCTGAGACAAAAAAGTAGTTTCTGTTCCTAAAAGAGTTCAGACAGTCCAAAAGCAAGCACTTCTTTTCAGGAAGCTGAATTTAGATGCATTACACAAGATCCTCAAAATGTAGGTAAAAGAATAGCAAGCTTTTGCTGCTAACTTGGCATGTGAGAACAACAAAAATCCCAAAACAATTAAAATTACAAGTCAGAGCATGAAATATTCCCTCCTTTGATATTTTTTTGTGTTGTCTCGTGTCTAGGCTTTGAAAATGTCCTAAATTGCCTGTGTGCCAGAGAAATTGCCTTTCCCACAACTCTAAGCACTCATTTATGTGAAATACACTGCTGAGTTAGCCTTCACCCCTCAGGTCTAATCATAAATTATACTGCCAGGCAGATTTTGTAAAAGCTTTTAGCACTGATTTAGCCATGGAGATTGAAAATAGAATACCAAAATGGAAAAAAGCAGTTATTGATGGAATATTCTCTTACTTAAGCCACATGTTAAGTTTCTCTAGCACAAATCCTGTTTTAGTCACACAGGCAAAAGACAGAAGTCAGCCCTTCAGAGCCTTTCACAGTGCAACAGAGTCTGAAGAACTGAATTAGCAAAAAAACCTTGAAAGCAATAAAGGGGCTTGCGCAGGGTAGAGCTAACTGGCAAGAAGTGTGCATAGTGAATGCCAATATGGGAAATGCTCTGGGGTGGGTGAAGCTGACATTTGATGCCCCATGTGCCAAGTTAATGCATTAGCATGCGCAAAGAGAGTAAGATATTAAGTGAAAGTGAGCATTTCCACAGTCTGTTTGGGATATTTTCTCAGCCAGCCACCTCATTCTCCTTAACAGAAGCCTCTGACACTAAAGAAAGTAAAACATCCTTCCTTACTTTCATTTTTGTAATACAAACATTATTCACATAGTACACTATAAGAACATGCTTCTTTTTAAACTTTCCTTACTTACATAATAAATATACGAATGTGCATGGGTTTGGTGTCCACAGCAATGAATTCCTGTCTTGCGGGATTAAAGATTACAGTGGGCTACTTAAAGAAACCCCAAAACACAAACAACCCTTTTGAGAGAAAGGTGCTTCTTGCTATGAGGAGCTCTGCAAGTTAATTTTCAATTATTATTCATAATAGTCATAATATTCATTAATATTCAATTTCAACATCATGTTAACATGAAAAGCACCATTCACAAAGCTGAAAAAATCCATCATTCTTCAACTGCAGCCATCAGCTAGAGCTGAAAGATGTTTGAAAAAAATTTGAAAATAATATTCAAAATGTATTCAATTCCAAGAATTCTGCACTACTTACGCTAGAACATATAGAGAAAATATACTCTCTGATCCCATAGAGTTAAAAGAAAATCACATATGAAAAATATGTACAGCAGTTTGAATAAAATTTCTTCTCTAGTTTAGTAACTTGTATTCAGCTATGAGACACCTTACTAACTGAAAAGAACCTTTTAATGACCTTTAAGCTCAACATTAATTCACTCTGTTGGTAGCTGTCCTCCAAAAAAAAAAAAAAATTTAACTTCTTGGGTGTGGGTTGAATTGATTTTCCTGTTCTGTTTCATTGCCATATTAATTCATACTTTTCTATTTCTGTCTAGCTTTTTTCCTATAGAGTTAATATAATATTTGGCAAAGAAAAAAGGAAGGATACTTGTATTTACCTCTCCCTCCCCTGTCACTCACCTCTCCCCCATGAAGAACAATCTACAGGCTCTCCATTTGTCACTGTTGTTGCTATTATCCTAAGAGCAAGGGAAAACGTTTTATATCTTTTAAGACAATCTGTTGGCAAGTCAAAGATAAGTCCTTACACAAGAAGCTGATGCCTAAAGTCAGATTTCTGTTTTAAGTAGGAAGTTTCTGTTTAAGTAGGAAGGATGCAAGCTTAATTTAAATTTTCCTTACACTGTTTCACAAGCTGATGAAAATTGCATTTAAAGCCCAAAAGTCAGTCCTGACAAAAGGAAGAGATTTGCCATGCTCATCAAAGCTTTAAATTGGCTCCTTCAATAGCTAGAATGAGAACATTTTAACAAAAAAATAAAGCAGAATAATTCAGATCCAGTTCAGAGGTCCTTAAAAGAACAAGACGATACAAGTTACCATACACTTCTATCAGGGTGTATCTGACATTGGTCTACCAGTATATAACCATAAAATGGACAACTGAACCACGGTGGTAGCAAGACAAAGCAAGCAGTTAATGTTTTGCCAGTGCATTCTATCAACACTTTGTGTCACAGATACCCAACTGCCTCATTATCAACACATCTCTAGGAAGAAACAAACTTCCACTGCACTATCTCCTCTTTCAAAGAGATCCTGCATTACCTTCCAGAAAGCCAGCGATAAACTTTCTCAATCTCTCTGCAAAGGTGTCAGTTCTTTGTAATCATGTACCTTTTCCTCCAAACAAAAGCTCTGCTGCTACTGGCAGGCCTGACTTTTTGCAAAACTCATTGCATGAATGCTGTCAGGCTGGAGGAGCTGCAGAAGCTCACCCCGTCACTCAGCCTGCCTGTCCTGTTGGTTGTTCTTCCCTTCCACTGTTGAGATCCATAACATTTAATTATAAAAGAAAGAAGCAAATGTCTCCATTTTGGCTGGCATTGGAAGAACAAAGGAAAACTATGACAAACTAATTAGGAAAACAAGACAAATTGAGGAAACATGTTATGCTTTATCTGAAGATGGGAGAATATATGGTGAAAACAGAAAGCATTCAAGTGGAGGAAAAAATGAAATAGAAAGATATTAACGGCCTGAAAATTATCATGAAGATAGCATATGTAATCACCTAGCCTTACAAAATTCTCAATTTTTTTTTTTTTTTTAAGAAAGATAATCAGTGTGATTCTACCTTTGGGACCCACAACCTTACTGAATAATGCTCTGCATAATTGTTTTTCTCCTGTGCAAATATTTACATTGTATTCATGGAAGAGAAACCCATACTCTTCCATCCCTGGATTAAAGCATCACCACCAAGTTACACAAGAAGTCATGGCTAACTGGAAACAGCTGCTAAGCCACTTGCATCTCTGTTGTTTTGTAATACCCACTAGTAATTCAGAAGGATCATATCTTACATCTGCTTCTCTTCTCTTCTACATCAAAGTCTTAATAGATAGCTTGTAAGAGAAGTTGTCATTGAAGCTAGGCCTTGAGGAGAGGCACAGAAAGTTGTGCTGCAGCTGCTGCAGATGTTCCTCTGTATGTTTACTAATAGCTGCCTGCTGACTTTTAACATTTTTGGAGCCAGGATTTCCAGATGTCTCCTCCAAAATTAATACAAACAACCGGGAAGTTTACAGAAGTAAGACGATCTAAAAATTTCTTTTTTCTCACAATTTTATTTCTGATATCTGCAGAGGAACTGTACATAATAAAACAGTTTTGCTGCCCTAACATAAATGTCCAGAACAACAGCATATCAAATAAAAGTGCTGCAGAAGATCCCAGATCATAAATCATCACTTTCACATACCAAAGACAGTCCTTGATGCTCAGCAGCACTGGTCAAGCTGCTGCATCGCTTCCTCCTAGTGCTGTTCATATGTTATCAGCACGCCAAAATGAGGAGCTAAGGCTTGGCCTGACATTAATGCCCATCACCTTTAAGGAGACATTATCCATAAAGCCTGACGGTATAAATGAGATACAGAACTCCACACACTAAAATTTAATGAAAATTCACACCACCATAAACTTGAACAACCTTTTTCTGTCCATCCTATCCTACACTGCCCTCAAGCAAGCTCATCTAGTTTGTTTTCCAAAAAAGTAATTTAAACAAAAAAGAGACACTAAGATATGATTCACACCCCCAAACTTCCAAGCCATGTTTTGTTATAAAATGAAACCCTGCCAAGTCCCTTTATCAAATTTATCTAAGATTTTCCCACTCCCATTGAAGAATTAATGTGCAGACACTCTTTCTTAAAAAAAATTAATTAAAATAAAACCAAACAAAACATACTGTACTGAGGAATCCAGCTTCAGTGTATGCTGCTTTTATTCAAGGACTCAAATTATTTCCAGCCAGCAGCCCACAATGGTGCCTGATTATGATACAACAGGCACTTATATTTCAGTGAAAATTTTGCAAAGATGTATACACACAAAACAGGTGTGTGTATTTACAGACTCTCCTACCTCCCACCAGAAATTTTTCTTTTAACAAAGAACTACTGCTTTTTGTAATGGAATGAACACTTCTAAAGCCCTGAAAATCTAGCTGCAATTAGGCAATATAAATCAAACCACAGTAACGAAAGACACAGATGACCCAGTTTCCTAACCAACATAGCAGGAAGGTTTTTTCTAAGTATTTCTAGTGATTTTTAGCATTAGTATGCAATGTATTTTTGTCTGTTAGACAGCTACTATCCCTTCCTGGAAAAAAAAATTAAATTCAGCATTGTAAAAAACAAAACAAAACAAAAAAATCCCCCCAAATTGAAAACCCAACCCAAAGTATGTAAAACAAAGCAAAACAAGGAAATTCTTATGCACTACAGCTAAAAGACATAGTCTATACGGGGAAGAGAAATCATTCGAACTTTCCTCCATCACAAGAGTTAATCACATCAAACACAGACAAGACTTTCAAAATCTTTACCTAGTATGAGTGAACAACGACACAACTCAGGACTTTTGCTGAATTGTGTCCAGTTTTGTTCACTGTTTCAGAACAAACTAATCTGTCCCATTTGTGCCAGCAATTCCATTCCTGTCAAAGTCTGTAATACAGACCTACGAAAAATACTGATTTAATAAAGTTTCAGGTTTTAAGAAAGTTCATAGGAAATTCTTCATCAGCTTGGTGTCAGGCAGCATCAGCTGATAAACGGCAACTTGAAACAACTGCAAACTTTTCTGGAGAATACTTCACCAAGTTAGAAAGAGATTTGACAAAAGCACATTTCCAAACAGGATTGGCCCAATATCCTTTTCCAAACAAGCATGGTATATTTGTTAGTGACCAGCATTCAAACTGTTGCTATAAGAGCTTATCCATCAGCCTCCCATCTGCTCTGCACCTCTCTATTTTCTTTCCCTTTCTGAGCTAAAAGTCATCTTGAAGATGTGAGGAGAATAGCAGTAAGACTTCGAACCTGAGAACAACAAACTGCAAAGAACTAGTGTTCTCTTATTAATCCTGGGATAAGAAAAACCAACAAACCCAACACTCACTTTCAGGAAGAACATCTTATAATTTACAGATCAAACTTCACTGTCCCCACTTCAGTCGTCCGCCACCACAACAGCAAGTGGTTGCTCTCACTGAAGGTACAGTAGAACCCTTTTTTTAAGAGAGAATTACAAATTGTCTTTTAGACCTAAAATTAATGTTTGAATACTAATTTTTTATAACATGTAAATGTCAGCTTAGAACAACAAAGAACAGCATGAAGCACATCTGCATTTCAAAGGTGGCAGCTATGGGTAAACAGAATACTGTGCTAGAATACTGCACTGACAGGAGCTACATAATTTACAGTTTCTATAACACTTCAAAGTCTGGAGTATATTCATACAATGGCTGAAAAAAAGGAGAAGTTCAGCAGCATCAAACGCTTTTCTCTGAATATAGCTGTAGGAAGGCTTTCCACTCAGCAAAGAAAGGACTGGAATCTGCTCTTGATTCACTAATATTTAATATACTCCATACAACTTACCAAATGTCTGTGTGATTTAGCATCTCAAGTTTTTCTTTTTTCCTTCTGGAAAACTATGGCTCCCCTTAGACTTTTCTACTTTAGAAAGGACAAGTTACCTACCAAGAATTGCTCTGTACCAGAAGCTGAGCTTTGCCTTGGAACAAAGGGGCACAGTTCAATTTACCCTTTGAAAGGAGTAAGCAGGCTGTTCTGTTCAGCTGTAACTAACAAATACAACTACTATCCAGTAGTAAGTAACACTAATGGTAACACTTAAGAACTAAAGGTAGTAATAATGATCTGGAACAATGCCTCTTATTTTATGGAAATTATAAAGCCAGTATGTTAATCAGTATAGCTGCTGTCAACCCTTATTGTGTAAGCCATCACGCACAAGTCAGCAAAATGCTTTAGCAACTGGAAAACTCTGTCTAGATCTTTATCAAGAGCTGATCAGAATAATAAGATCACAAAGACCTGTGCATCCATTTAATTAAAAAAATATGTTCCTTACTGCAGCATGTAGTTCATCACACTTCAGCAAACCGACTCTATTCCATCACTGTTTAAATAACTTTTCCATGGCAAAAACATCTATTCTGTTATAATAAATGTAGATCAAATGATAAATGTTTTTCTCAACAGACTTTTTTCTAGACTATGTCATAGAAATATCAGACTGTTAAGGCTTTGAGAAACAGAGTTCAGTCTGACTAGGTCTTTTTCTTGATCCTCAAGGCACAGAATTTAAACAAATTAAGCTGTGAGTTGCAAACTATTTAAAAATTAAAAAGTAGGAGAACATGAACAATTCACCAAAGATTTAACAGATTTTTCCATCTTAATACACTCATGTCCCAAAGATGAACACTGCTTTTGTTCCAAAAATAATTAGGGTAATTACAAAAGGTCCAATGTTTCATCTACTGTTGTCTATGTCTTGCTCTCCTCTTCCCCAAGACTTCTGAAACATCCATGACTAGTATCTTTTACATTTCTCTCTGAGCCTCTTTTATCCCTGTGATTTACAGACTCCAGAGTTGCAAAAAAAAGTCTCAAATATAATGAGGTGAAAAAAATAAAGCTACTTAATAGTATTCTAGGAATAATCTTTTTGCAGGATTTTTCAAGTAACATGCCAAATTCTGTGAAGTTCTAGAAGACCCTTTTAGCATGAGGTGTTTCAACATATACTCCACTGTTAAAGGTGTAGTAACTCTCACTGAAGCCAACTAGAGTTTTACACCTACCTCCAGTGAACACTGGACAGATGTGTACCCGTGTTACTACAGATATGGAGATACCCGTCCTTGTTTAAACTTAATTGCATGCACACAAACACCATATGAATAGCTCTTGAAAAAGCCACAGCTGTTTCTCACTTCAAGGATTAAATCCAGGTGGATCATGTAACAACTCTTACAGTTGTGCTGATTATTCCAAGTTTGAACATCGCCAACATTTTAAAAATGTCTAAAAAACTGGGTGGATCAGGCCACCCTGGTTGGAAAATCTGACAAAATACATAGCTTCATGTAATTCTCACTGATTTAAGCATGCTGCAAATTGCTGGGCCTATACAATAGACACTGCATCATTCCACTCTTTGCCAGTTAGGAAATGGGACTAACATACACAACCAGCTGAGAATATGGAACTGATCTGTAGATTAAACTCAAGTTGAAAATGGTCTCATTTTCTCTTCACCCAAGAGTCTGCTATTGTGACTTCTGTTTCTTGTGGATAAGATTGTAAATATTCATAGGAATATCAAAAGTCCAGCTTTATGGACCTATTTTGGAAAGTGATCCTGTTACTAAATACATTATGTTTTATAATACATTAGCTTCCAATGAATCAAACTGTAAAGTTCTGTGTCCCATTATTTAATATATTATGTTTTTCAAATATGAAATCAAACTTATATAGTCCCTTTGTGAAGTATGGGTATAATTACTTAAATCAATACTTATTATTTCATCAGCTGGCACAGAAAAACAAAGTTCCATCCTCAAAATACCACTGCACAGTTCCCAGTGCTATTAATTTCGTTTTTATTAGCATGGATAATACCACAAAAATATGCTGCTAGCTGAACCTACAAGCATGATCCTGTAAAGAAATGTGCAACTACAGCCGATACCTATCGAAACCAAGTGAGCTCAAATGATTTCCAGCTCTTGTAATTTTATCATGAGTCATATCTAGTGTTTTCCTTGAGTCACACATTTAGGAGCCTCAACCATGGTGCCTATAATTACGTTTTACAATTTCATTACTGTGGTGAGACAGAGAGGAATCTGTCAGTTCACATATATGCATCAAGACACTATGCATGCAGGCGACACCCTTGGTCACATGCCAGACTATTTTTACCACATTTTGGTGAAACAAAACCAAGACATAGTTACAAAAGTGCTTTTCATCTGTTAATGGTAATTTCTGAGTGAATGTGCACCAAGATCCACATACATGCACTCCAATGTGTCTTCTTTGCTCTGTAAAAATTTCACCAATGAAAGAACTTCCATTTTTTTCCTTAGAGAGAAAAACAAGTATTTATTTATTGGACAGCTTTTGATAGCAATGGTATGCCATTCCACCCACATATAAGCTGGAACAAGCCAAAAACTGCAGGGACATCGATGAAGCTACATCTTACGGTTGGGTTATTTTTTCTTTTACTAACCAAATAAAATTAATGAGTACTATCAGTAAGTAAACAATACCGACTGGGCCTTGGTTGTTAAAAGCTCTTATTCTGTTCTATGATTTCAAGGCCATTCAAATGCTATTCAAGGTGCAAGCAGGCATGTAAGTATCAATACTTTATAAATCAGAAGGTGAGAGGGGAAACATACAAGTGAAGACATACTTATATATTTTAAAATTCAGCTCCTCTGAATATCCTTAAAGCTCCTACTAAGTTTTTGAAAAGCCATAAACGAATTGCCTTTCAATATCCACATAAACATCTGCAACTCTGAACCACTGTTAAGAGTAGATCCTGCTATTGCAGCACTGACCAAAACAATTTATGTCAGTAGATGAGCAAGAAAAAAACTTCTCTTGTCCTCATTTCCAACATTGAAAGTACTAAAACTTTCTCTCAGGTTGCACCCAGCAGGAAGAAATTCTGAATCAGCAATGGATTTAGTAGTTGAACTCACAGATCTCTGTCACTTCAAATTGTTATGATATTTTATATTTTAACTAACTTGCCATTTAATACAGAAAACCAAAAAAACCTCAAAATAAACTCACTCCACAAGACACATTCAAGTAAGCATCGACATAAGCGTTCAACAGAACTTAATGCAGTATGGGAAATCTAAAGATGAGCTTCTGGAATATGCTGTCTTTTACTAAAATAAGTAAAAATGTGCTCTGGCTGCTATTCTTACAAACATCCCCATCTGGCCTCAGTAAACAGGAGAAAAGTGATGCAATTTTCATGGCACCCACAGCCTCAAACCCAGACACTCATCACCTAGGTGTTAGCAAGCCCTTACACAAGGCTTCTCAAATTACTGCTTCCCACCAAGACCTGAAACTGGCTCCCTTTAACATCTGTTAATCTAATTGGTTCCTATGAGCCCGTAACAATTAAACCTGTTGTTGCAAGGAGCAACAGGGAAAGGGGATTTTATATATCCACAGCTGTAAGCAGAACAAATGGACTGCATCTTACTCAAGGGCTCTCACCAAAATTCAGTTACTAAACTGTGAGAACAAGAACAAGCCTCAGATGAAGCTAATGGCCTCAGCAAGGGGGCTGAGCCCAACACACTGATCAGCTGCTCTGTCACAACAGCGATCACAAAGGGGGACAAAGGCTGCACAATTTCTCTAATCACCAAATACAACAAAGTTAGCAAAAAGTATGAGTAGTCATAGCAAAGATAGATTGAAGAACTTATTCAAAGAGTAAACATAATTTTTGCATGATCTATTATGAAGTTGACAATTTTTGGTTATCCTGTAATAAGGGGAAAAAAATGGAATCAAAGTCCTTGTTCAGATTCAAAATATTTTTTCAAATGGGAAGTAGCGCAACACCTGAAGAAACCGAGCTCTTTACTTATGCAAAACACTTCAGTGAATTTCAAGTAGAAATAACTTTTTTTTTTTCCCCTAAAGAAGAAGTGAAAACAAAACAAAGTAATAATACCCAGCTCAGTATCAGCCCTGGTCCCTTTTCCACAGACACTTAAGAACATACTCTCTGTGTACTCACAGCAGGTTGTCACCCTCAAAAGGAATTTTCATACATCCAAGCAATGTGAGTAGGGGTTGCAGAGCAGGAAAAATATCCTCAGTAATATCCTCAGTATCATCAACCTACAGAAGAAAAGGAATAAAAATTTGTCATAAGTTTCGCAGATGTCTAAGCAGCTAGATCATCTTGCACTAAGCAGGAACATCTTACACTCTGAGAAAGCAAGTGAGCCCTGCAGTTTTCTTCCAGTGCACCAGAGTAATAAAGCTTATTTCTTGTCCTTTCTACAGTCTAGTTTTAAAATTACTTAACGAAACCCTTCTCAAAAGTGTTTTTGCTCTCTGCTATACTTTCTACCCTAGTATTAAGCAGCCAGGCACAGTGCTGAACAGAGGTGACACCCTCAGAAGTTCCTGAGAAGCTCCTTCAACAGTCTAGCACTTTATGTGCTCACACGTGGACACCTGAAAGTTTACTAGCTCCCATCTTTGGGTGTGGGAAGAACAACAACTGTTATTTATTTTGTGGGAGACAGAGAATTAAGCTTTCAACCATTGTTTATTTGCTCTCTGGCTACTGGCTTTTATTTTTTAAACTCTTTTGCTTGCTATTCATCCCTTTCTTAATCTCTTCGAATTTTCATCAGTCTTTGTGAAACTCCACAAAGTCAACTTTAAAAACAGAAATGCTTTTAACAGAGAAGTTGAGACTTAGTACTCAGAAGTGAATGCAGAAACTTTTCAATTTTCTAGACTATTAGTGAAGAAGATCTATGTATCTGAAAACCCTTAATTTCCCCCCTTTCTGGATGTTTCCTTAGACCATGACAAAAATATAGACAACTACTACATTCTGTGACCTCAGCCAATAAACAATTTCTTTTCTCTGATGATTGCAATACACTTCAAACATATCATAATTACACTTTAGTCATTTTGAATCAAACTCAGACAACATTAGAAGGTTGGTCATGGTATGTAGAACTATTTGATGCTTTAATAGTTGAAATTATTAAAAGTGTGCCAACATAACAAGATTACTTCTAAGGATACTCAAATACCTGCAAACACACAAACATCCTGACAGGCTTTCTGTAGGTTTAATGTTTTGAGCTGTGCCTCCAGACACATTTGGAAAAAAGAACATAGCAGTTATTCAGACTGCCACAAAATATGCTAAAACTTTTGATTTTGCCCAGCTAATCCTAATTTCTTTTTTATCACTGTTAGCTGAGCACCATCCTAAAACAGAAGTGATGAATTTTTGAAATAATTTGCTGAAATGTAGCACAAATTAAAGTGTGCTATTACTGTTCACAGATTTCCTTTAGTAAGAAGGAACATAGATTGGTGATTGAAAGAAGTAAAAATAAATGGGATAAAGACTTCCCAAGTGAGAGTCATGGCATCTCGTCCATTTTCTTTTGATTCAATTAGATTATTTCACATGCAGACAAAACAGCATCTCCTCTATACAACACAAGCTTTAGTATGCTAGTAGTTACTCTGAGGAAGAATCCCTCTAGCTGCCAGGAAACAGTCATTAAAAAAAATACAGTAACAAATAAAAAGAACTCGATAACCATCCATGAGAATGCCAAGGAGGCAGACCTAGAAAATGCTTTAATTGTATTAAGTATAAGGTTGTCTTGACATATGCCCATACAAGAGTATTTTATTATCATACTTCTAACGGATTTGACAGTTTCAGGAAGAAATGTGAATAGTAGCCAATTTCCACAGAGAAATATGCTCAACACAATCTGGAAAACTAGTTGGATTTCAAGGGATGTTTTCAACCTCCCTAGTATAGAGTTTCTTTTTGTTCTTCTAAGATTCAACTTTTCCAATACATGAAAAAAAATAATTATCTGCAGGGAAAGCTTTTTCCCTCATTTAATAAAATCCATAAATCTTTAGAGACTATAAACTTTTTCACTGTCTAATGCATTAAATATTACCCCCAAAAGAATCTTTATGAAAATATTTAACTTCCTGCATGATTTCTGTAAGAAGTGGATTAAAAAAACATCCGATAAAGGACAATGGCAACCTTCAACAAGTAGACAAAACTGTTTTGCTTTAAGAAAAAAACATATTTAAGAAGATACAAAAAGTATAAAATCAAACCAAATAATCAGCCTACACTTGGTATAGCAATTTTTTTCAATTACAGCAATATAGAATTTTATCAGGCTTTTTAACTACATATATAACTATAACCAGAATAAAATTTTAGTATTTAGAAACAACAAAATACTGATTTTAAAGGTATTTTCCATGGGCATATTGAAGTGTTTTAGGAGCCATATATAGCATAAGATTGACCCACCTTTGGGTCAGATATGTCACCTCACCTCCTCCCATCCATTCCTCCTATCTATTCCATGGCACTGAAAGTTGGTAATATTCTCTCACTGTTGTATAGCCCTTGTCCCAAGTCTTTCTGCATTAGCTAGCAGGGGTCTGTGACTGCTGTTCTGAGGGAAGCACTGCATCTATGCAGAACTGCAGCAGCATGATCAGACCCCAGCACTCAACTGTCAGGGATACCTTACCACATGTATTAGTAGACGTCCTTGGTTAAGTCATATCTCCATTATCTCATGCTGACTTAAAAATCAGTGAAGGAATTCTGGTGGTTCCCTGGTATTAGCAACAAGTTCAGCCAGCAACCTTTGCTCATCAGGCTGCTCAGTTCTCAGTTTGTAACTATCATTGAATGCTTCTTCCACTGCCTGCCTGCATAAATTATCAGGGAAAAAATATATTGTATTCTTATGCTTTGGTTCCACAATTTTAGACTCAAAAATTTGAACCGCCATCAGCAGGTTATTTTCCAGCTTGTTTAGAGGCTGTAATACCTTCCTCCATTTAATAGCTTTGGGAAGTAATCTAACAGCTCCAATAATTTAGGCTAGAAAGGGCCAGAAGGATGTAAGAGAATTCCTCTATGGGACATTGAAGAAAAATGGTTAGACAGCCTCAAGAAATGCAAAAGAAATTATTTACTTCAATCAGTTCAGTTCTAGTTGGTAATAAAGTACTTGGCTCCACAACTGAGCTCTGTGCACTCACTTTCTTCATAAAGTAAGTCTAGTCAGCCAGGGTAGAAAGCAGGTTTCAATGATAATGTTGGTGAGTCCTGACACAATGTATATAGATTTCTCCTTTCACTGACAGCTTCTTTTTAAGAGTATCTCTTTTCCCAGACATTATAATGGCCCCATTAAAAAAAAAAAAAAAAAAAATTATGCACAAGGGTAACACATCTGCTTATCTTCAGACACATGTTGAGCATGCAGCTCACAGATCCCACACTTCCAAAAAAAGTCAGTGTGCTGCAGTATGCGGTAGAAGAAAGGAGGGGGGTGGGCAGGGAAGAAAGGTAAAACGTAGTCTATTTAGCACATCTGAAAATGAGCTCAAGCTCTTTCTAGTTCCAGCAGCTGCCTATAATGGAAAAAATGAAGACTGGCCACTGCCAAAGAAGTGGGCAGTAAGAAATAACAGATGTGAAATTTCAGCAACATCATTGGCTAGGTCAGTTTCACAGGCGGCAGGGAGAGCCAGGGTCCCTGTTGAGCTGCAGCATTCTCAGAGGCACACTTGCTTTTTTTGCTGCTGAACGGTTGTTCCCCTTGCTTAGCTGAATTCACTCAGCAACCTCACCCATGAATGCAACTGACAGGAAATATTCGTGTCCTCACAAGCGTATGCGGACTGTGTGTAAAGGCTTCTCAATTAAAGTTAGTCACTACATTTTCCAAAATCGTATTTATATTTCATGTCTCTCTTCCTCAGTCCTGTTCATCCATTTTTTGTTTCATGGAAACTTATAGTGAGTGGGGAAGAAAAGACAAGTCCTTCAACACAAGATCTTATTACATGAGGCTCACAAAGAAAGTAAGATCAAAGAAGCCAATCTAATCTGTTGTATACATTTTTAAGAGAAAGGGCAGTGGGTGAAAAATGCCCTTCAAAGACTCAACTCCAATCACACAAGTGATTTTCAAGGATGAATCAAGTTTCTTGACAGAGTTTAAAGGGGAAATTATGAAGAAAATGTCTATAGAAACTATCTCATCAAGAGCAATTCCTGTCACTCAATTTGCAGGGTTAAGTGGACCTCAGTATAAATTAAAATTAAATAAAAGGTTATATTTAGGCATCAGAAATATGCCTTGAAATCATAATGCGAATAACAAAGATGACTTTTAGAAAAAAAACCAAAAAACAATTAAAAAACTGGATTAGAAAAAAATACTTATAGTGAAGAACACCTAATATCAGCAACTAACATCTGCAGAACTGTAGTGGGTCTGTCACATACATTGCAAGACACTCTTCTGATGTGTTCAAAATATGGTTGTAAAATGCAGCTCTTAATAAGCCTCGGTTTCCATGCTATGTCTCATCTGGTATATTTATTACCTGTTGCTGAAAGAAACAGTATTACTCTCCCCACCTACTTCCAGCTGCTTATTATGTCTTTGTCCCTTTTGTTACATCTAGTAATTTCTCATCCACAGGACCAGCCAGGCCAGCATAGTTTCCTGATTTAGTTTTCCTTCCCATGCAGTAAGGGTTTTTTTTCTGAATCAGCTGCTTACCTTGAACTCACCTTGGGACTGGGGGCTGATGCAAGAGAGGGAAAGAACAGGCTGAAGTATCCCTTTTGGCATTAGCCTGCAGTTGCACAAGACCAAATGCAATATTAAACCATGCTCTGGAAACTATTACTAGCTTTCTTCTTGTAGAATAAATATTCAAGTTTCTTCAGGATTTCACATAATACAGTGAGTTTCTGAGAGCCAATGAGAAACTCTGCAAGTAAAAATTGTAATACTATAGCAAATGAAGGACTCCACAGGCACCAAAACAAAGTGACATGAACTGAGGCTCAATACGCGGACAAATGGCCTTTCAATCTAAGTCGACAAAGGAGTAAGAAATTCATTAACTTTCTTAATATCACTTAGCAGGTTAATAACAGAGGCAGATGTCAAATGCAGGAGACAGAACAGGAAGCTCTACGCACTACACCACACTTCTTCCTGTAGCAGCAATTGCTCTTTACTCACTGCTTGTGGTATGGCATCTCCATGTCAAGAACTGCACCAGGTTCCAGAAATAATAACATCAAAATTAACCATTGTATTTGCTACTCCATAAGCAAATTATCAGTTTAATGCGGTTTACATCATCTGAAAGCTCCCAGTGCCTTCCCAAGGAAAGAACTTGAAACCATAATATTTTTCTGACTCAGTAACACATCCTTTCTTTTCTCTAATGACAGACAAAAGGAAAGAAAATGGAAAAAAAAATCCACTGTTATTCTTTGTTTCTATTAAATGGAATTGGGGTGCAATTTGGGATTAGTACTTTTAGATCATCTTAAAGTTCTCCAAAGAAGAACTGAACCAAGATGAACTATATGAAAAATAAAACAGAAAGGCAAAGCACAGACACAGAAAGGAGATTTAACAAAACCAACCAACCAGCAACACTGGTCACATATCTATTTTTTGCTTCTAAAAGTAAAACTCACCCTGTTTCTATGCTGTTATGTACATAGAACAAAACTGTATTGATATAAACAGAACCATATATCCCAAACCAAACACAAATCCCCAGAATCAATTCCCTGTCCCCATCTGTATTCTGCTGTTAACTACATGGATTTAACTCACAGAAAGAGACCCTTTGGTCACCTCAAAACTATTAACAAGTTTTCTATTCAGGCTGAAGATATGGCAGGACTTAATCAGAAACACAGAATATAATTCCTGAAGTCAGAAAATACCATAATGAAACAAACTTCAGCACATAGATAAGATGAACATCTTGAGCAAACCACGGCTTTGCTTCCTCTGCTGGTTATCACATCACAAGGGAAGACCTAAAGAAAGACACTCTGTTTGCTTTCCTTCATCTTGATTTCTCCCAGTTGTTTCCAAGGCCCCAAGCACACCAAGGATCCTATCTAGGAAAGTCAGGTAAGTGTTATTACCTGAGGAGGAACAGGACTAGCTAGTCAAAATATTTTTTTTTTCATGCAACACAGAAGAATGTATGCCACACCAGGTGGCAGGTTCCAGGGTAGCTGGGATGGCAGAGGTCCATGGTCCAAGAATTGCATGTTTTATCAACCTCTGTCAAAAATACCAGCAAGTGGCTGGTGAAACTTCAGCTATTAAAAGAGGGAATCAAACCTCCACATTTTCAATGATCTCACGATCACCCATCAGAGTCCTGAGGCTAACACTCCCCAAGCACATTAACACCTGCTGTTTTACAGAGATGTCCAACACCAACACTTAGCACAGCATCTGCTTTTGCTCAGTCATCTCACTGGAGTGTGGATTACCATCAGCTGCGATGTGAGGTCCTGGAAGGATCTTAGCATCCCTGCACTAAGGAATTGCTTCTTGGTTAATATTATACAGAAAACTAAAATAACTGGTGCTTTCTTGCCTAATACAATTTCAGAGTCTATCTTTCATGTTTATTAGAAAAGGCATTATAAGCTTCTATCCTACTTATATTGCCACAAAAGGAGTACACACAAGTGAGGAAGTACGTGAATGCTCTTATAATGTCATCAAAACCTTAGGGAGAAAAACAAGAGGAAAGAGTAAGCAAAATACCAAAGATTTCATTAAGAGATTAGCAGAAGGTAATTTGATCCTTTCAAGTTTTATCTTTTTTATTTATTTATTGCTTCCAGTTACAATCTTATTAATTATTTTGATACAACTGAAGATTTTTATGCAAATAAGTGCTTAACTATTTTCAAATGTTTACCCAAGACGAATTATGCAATGCCTTTGAATAAAACACAGACAACTTGACTCTGCTGTGCTCATTAGCACATCTAGAGAGAGAATATATTATTTACATATATATTGTAAATATGTACATTATTTACATACTTTTATGAAGGAAAAGTTGTAATTTCAATTTTCTTTTCATCATATTAGATCTTCACAGAGCAAATCTTACCAATTGTGCAATTTTATCATCACCACTACACATAACCCTGTACACTGGCTTCTCACCTGTTGCTGTTAACAGTCGCTCAAGTTGTTTTTTAAGTTTGGTTATTAATTCAAATGCTAACGTTTCTGTTCTGTTGCTAAGTGTCATAGGCACATTGTCAGAAAGTAAGTTATATTATCTGTAACACTACCCAAAAAAGTAATTTTAATTTAATAAGAGTCTCTTTAATTCTTAACTATCAGGTTCTAAAACAGCTTCAGAAAAGATGCAGAAAAAAAACACCCTGTATTTTCTGTTGAATAAAGATATATGAACTGTCTATAATGCTTTCATTCCGTTTGTGCACTGATCATAACATGGGTACAGCAGTTTAGTCCTGATAATTGTCAGGCAGTGGAGGATGGGAGCACAGGGATAGATTAAAATGTAGGCAAAAAAGAATTACCCAAAACAACTGACAAACTTTAAATTCACTTATCTACTTCTTCTAGTAAAATACAAGCAGAAATAAGAGAGGACATAGTAAATATAGACCTGCATGAATGCAAATATTCTAAACTGATAGATTCCATCAAAGTTTAAACTGAATGCTATTTTTAGAAATCAGGAACAAACATAATTTTCAGGGGCCATAAAAGCAAAAAATAATAAAAAACAAGGCAAAAGTTTCTCACTACATTGGTAACCCAAGTCAACAGCACATGCAACAAAATACATGGGTTCTAAACATTTGCTTCCAACAGCACTAAAATCAAACAAAACCTCTTAAATATGAAATATTTCACATAAACTGGCTCTGCCATGGAAACCAGAGAACTAGAAATATTACATTATTCCAAATAACTATGTCTTGGCAAGAAAATGCTGTTGATTTTTGAAACTAATATCGTACTCTTCCATTGGCCTCTTCTCCCAGGCAGCCAGCAACAGGACAAGAGGAAATGGCTTCAAACTGCACCAAGGCAAGGTTCAGGTTGGACATCAGGAAGGATTTTTTCACTTAAAGGGTGGTTAAGCACTGGAACAGGTTCTGCAGGGAGGTGGTAGTGTCACCATCCCTGGAAGTGTTCAAGAAACAACTGGACGTGGCACCTCATGTCCTTAGTTTGTATGGTGGCATTTGGTCAAGGGTTGGACTCAATGATCTTGGAGGTCTTTTCCAACCTAAATGATTCTATTATTCTCTTCTGTTCTATGATTATTAAGTACAAGTGACACTGAGTTTATCTCTGCATTTATAAGGCTCTCTTTGACAGCCTACACCTACAGACAGGGAAGTGCAAATAATATATTTATAAAAGGATTATAAAACTCACTTTTTAAAGTATTTGAAATTTTTAAAGTTCTTCCTTAGATCCTTCTTGCATTCTTCTTTAGTCAAAATTATATATATTCGGCACACCCAATGCAAAGAATCAGCAATAAGCATAGGGGATCAGGAACACAATTTAACTTTACAAAGGATACCACAGTTTGCAAAGGGGAAGTTAAAAACCATGAACAAAGTTTGCAGTTTAAAGAAAGAAAAAATACAGCTTGCAGCAATTTATTAAGTTACGTCATGTGTCCATGTATTCTAGAATGGTATCTCATTTTATAATTGCTGAATGTATAAAACTGCAATATTCTGATAAGTCAATTCAGGCATCATTGTTTTAATAAAATGGGTCAAGTTACCACTTCAATAAGTACAGGTTAAACTGTTACTTGAAATATTTTAAGTTTTCTCAAAGTGAGGGTGATATAAGGAGGAAGCTTCCCTTATCAAAAGCAGCTAATGAGACCTCCTCCTCTCCTCAAAATGTCTGCTTAAAAAAGTTGTCTGAATGCTCTGAACATGAACTTGCTGCTCAGAAGAAAACACTCAAAAGGTATAACCCACTGAACATCTTTCATCCTTCATACAGTAGTAAAACTTCAGAGTCAGATAGCATGTGAAAACACAGAAAATATAATCAGAATTTCACTTACTCACCACTGTTCCAAATCCTTAGGTCCTAGTCAACCACTTCAGATGCCTGGCAATACCTAGAGAAATAATTGATGTAAAATGTAAGAAAGCTACCAAGCCAGAAACATCAAAACAATATTCATGATTAGTGCTGGTGGCTGGAATGGTAAAAACGTTGCTTGCAAGAGATTATATGCACATGGGTAACATTTCACTACCAGGCCACTTCTGCTTGGCTAGAAATGCAGCATTCTAGACATCACCCCAACCATGAAGGCACTAAGAAAAAGCACAAACCCCTGACTTCATGAGAGTAGACTTTAGACTCTTCAGGGATCTGTTTGGTTAAGTACCATGGGATAAAGCCCTGGATGGGAGAAAGGCCCAAGAAAACTCACTAATATTCAAGGATCACCTCCTCCAAGCTTAGGGACAATGCATTCCAACAATAAAGAAGTCAGGCAGAAATGCCAGGAGGCCTGCATGGATGAACAAGGAGCTCATGGACAGACGACAGGAAAAGGGCAGAAGCAAGGAGAGGTAGCTTGGAAAGAAAACAGAGAGAATGCCCGATAAGCCAGGGATAAAGCTAGGAAAGTTAAAGCCCTGATAGAATTAAACCTGGCCAGGGACATCAAGGACAAGAAAAGCTTCTACAGGTATGTTGGTGATAAAAGCAAGACTAGGGAAAGCGTGGTCCCTCTCTGGAAGGACACAGGAGATATGGTTACCCAGGACATATGGAAGGCTGAAGTACTTTATGAATTTTTTGCCTCAGTTTTCACCGGCAAGTGGTGCAGCTACACTGCCCACATCACAGAAGGCTAAGAAAGACATGGAACTACTGGAGAGGGTCCAGTGAAGGACTACAAAGATCATCATAGGATCACAGAATATCCTGAGTTGGGAGGAACCCACAAGTAGAGTCCAACTCCTGGATGTAAGGAAGAAATTCACTGTAAGGGTGGTGAGGCACTGGAACAGGTTGCCCAGAGAAGTTGTGGATGCCCCATCCCTGAAGTTTCCAAGGCCAGGCTGGATGGGGCTTTGAGAAACCTTGCCTAGTAGAAGATGTCCCTGCCCATAACAGGGGGCAGGAAGCAGATAACCTTTGAGATCCCTTCCAACCCAAACCATTCTCTCATTCTGTGATCTTGTGTATCTATGAAGCAGTAACACATAAACTAAGCATGCACAAAATCACATCTTTTTCTCTTCCTCTATTTTACTAATAAAGTATACCAAGATCTGAAAACACATTTACGATTATTTGTATATTCTGTGGCAATTTATAATAACACTTTAAAATCAGGTATGGCTTAGGAAGAACTCTAAAAGTTCCTAAACCACTGCAGTAAAAACCTGAACTACACAACATGGTCATCCCAAAAATGCACCTCTAAACTTCTGCCACCATATTTCATTGAATTAATCAAGGACAAACATGAATTCCTGTACCTGAGATGCACTAATCCCTTAGACAGACTGGGCACTGGCTACCCAGGGCACATTTCCTGAAGCAGAGCTAGGGATCTGGGCAAAAAGGGGTCTAAACATGAGCCAACATTTAGCCTGGGCAACAAGGAAGGCCAAGAATAACCTGGGATATGTCTACAGGCTAAGATCCTACTAATAAGCTATTATTCACCTTCAGCCAGCACTTCAGGAATACACATCTAGAACAGGTAATCCAGTTTTGAATCCCCACTACCAACAAGTAACAAATTAGGGTGATAAAAGTAAGGTTAGGTTGATTCAGCAATACTGAAATACAGGCTTTCCCCCAGTAATAGCAAATCCTGCATTTTTATGCATTCTTCAGGACAAGATATATGAAGAACCTCCCCTTACATAAAAGAACAAAGTGAGTCAGAAGGTCAGTTCACTGTTACAAAGAAAAATAATTTGGCTTTGATGAAGATGGTTTAACAACAGAAAAGCTGGTGCAGAACTTCCAACAAAGTGTGCTTCTGAAGACAAAGCAAAGTGTACTAGGAGCACTGCAAAGTCAAGCACAGCTTAAAATGGCCTCTGAATTCCTGGCACATAGACTATTTCTTCAGGGGAAAAAAAAAAACAACAATTGACTGGACCAAGTAGCTGTAATTACTTCAACTTTTCTGTCTCAAAAACAGTTAGCATGGCAATGAAAATACAGCAATGTTAGCAGAGGAAGAGACTATTTTCAAGAAGAAAAAGACCAAATTGTTTTCTTTAAACTCAAGGAAAAAAATATGCAGGATCAATTTTAAGTACATGCAAACAAACCTAATTGTCTGAATAATCCATTAGGTGGTACTTTTAAGGAAAATTTCCTTGCTTGGAGTCTGAGCTCCCTAAACAAGAGCAGTACAGGCAGGGTAAGAGAGGATCAGCCCACAGAGGAAGCTTTAGAAAAGTCTCTCTCTCACAGAGCCATCCACCTGCCAAAGGCACAGCAGTGTTCTTCCTCACATGCCCACAAAAACTAAAATAAAATCTAAAACTTTGAAAAAAGAGGAAAATAAGTATTATAATTAAAAAGTCTCCTTTTTGTCACCACATTTGTGACAAAGCTAACAAGAAGAAAGTCCACACACCTTCCACTACCCCATCACCACACAGGCAGTGTGCCAAGAAAACTTATGCTGCAGAAGGCCAGATCCTCCCAAACAAATCAGAATGGGAAAAACACATGTATGCTCTCATTCTTTCTCTCAGGAGCTCTTACAAATTTTGCAATAGCTCAGACAGATTTCTAGAACAGTTAGCAAAAATACATAAAAGCTGTTTCTTCCTTTCTACTCAGCTAGCTGTAAGTTAGGCTGCATCAGCCCCACACCTCCAAAAAGGGTGGAAACACAACATTCTTCATACTTCATCTTTCTGATTTGCAAGGGATAAATATCTTACCACAACTAAGGGAGAAAGAGTCCCTATAACAAGCAGAGCAGTTGATTTAAAGTTTTCTTGTTTACAGTCAACAGGAGAATCAAATAGACTGGACACTGCTAAGAGAACACAATGGGTTTGGTAACATTCCCATGTCACAGACCCTGTCTTTGTACACAATAGGAAGTGGGTATACTTAGGCTCCCCAGCACAAATACGATAAAAAAAGAATACAGATATATCTGCTGTATCTTAAAACATCCTTTTCAAGTAGCTTTTTCTTCAGATATACTACTGTGAGATACTTCCATGTATTATATAACAGCAAGTACTGAAATCAAAGAAATATTTACTTACTTCAAGAAGGTTTGTATGACCAATTATGTCACTATGAATAGAAATAATGCATTCAATGGGTTCTTTGTCTTTTGCTATCAATGCAGAACAACATAAAATGAAATTTTAAAAAAAGTAGTATTTCATAGGCGTCATTAAGGCTACCTTCAGAAGTAACAGCAAAACAAGAATTTTGTTTTCTTCTTCTTAGTCTTTTCTTTAGGGATACATTGATAGAAGGTTAAAAAAACCCCTCAGAAATAAAATCGCCCTCTAAATTAATTACAATGCTAAACACCATAGGAAGCTAACAGCTCAATATATACACCAGATTTTTAAAATATTTCTTCTGAGGCTCATTATTCTCTGTTTCACACAAACCTACAAAACAGAAAAATGCCAGTTTTCCTTTTTGTATTATTTACCTACTTGTTAAATTTAGAAGATCATGCTACATACCTACATGTAGGTAATTTAAAGCTAATTCAAGAGAGTCATATAGAGAAACTTAATTTACAAGCTATTTCAGTGAGAACAGAAGAAAAAAATCTTTATACTACAAAAATATTTCCCCCAAATGCACCTGTCCTGAAGTTTACACTTAATAAAAGCCAGATGTACTTCTAATACACTGATCCCTGCTCTTAATGCGTTTTCCCACTGCACCACCTCAACCAAGAAAGTAGCACAGCATAGTTTTATACATCATTAAAATGTTTAAACCAAATAATACATTTTTATAATTCTAGCAATTCTCACAAAACTAAGCAGAATAAATACAGAAGCATTAAAAGACCTGCACTGCAAATAAAAGATCCCTCTTAGCCTGTTAACTAATATAATAACATCTGAGTGATAAATGTATCAAATTACATTTCTTAAACAAGCTAGTCATTACCCACTAAAACAAAAATATGCAAATTTAGTTTTAGTAAAGTTAGTTTCTAAAATTTATTTTAGCTTTTGGGTTTGTTTTAGCTAAGCATAAATCTTTATTTGAAGTTAGTAATACAGAACATCAGCCATGAGCCCAATCCCACATTCACTGAAATCAGTGGGAGCTCTTATCTTTAGCATTATCCACGAGGATAAAAGGACATGAACTGTTTACTTTAAAGGCGGTGTAAAAGCACTTAACGAGTTCACTTTACAACATGCTTCTTGAGCCACATCTGTGTGTCACAGGGACTACAAAGCAAAATGGCAAGTCCCCCTTCCACAGCTGCACCATGAGTTACACCAGAGTCAGTGCTTCAGTCTTGCTCCATGCAACCCTCTGCCAACTCGAGGCAGCCCAAGATTTGCAGCAGTATCTCTACTATGTACATCTACAGCAATGTTAGCAGAGGAAGTCCATTTTAGCCATAAAGCTGCTCTGGGTGGCCATCACAGAGAAGAACCAGACAAGAAGTGATTCAGAAAGCAGCTTTGCCCTGGGGCCAGCACTGCTCAGCAAGCCGTCGCCTGTGCGGAGATGATGAGAGAACAGGCCCCAGTGACCACCAGACACAGGCAGGCTCCAGGTCAACACCCCAGCAGCAGGGGACTGGAAGAAGCACATTGGCAACACAGCTCCAACATGGAGTGATGGCACCAGGCTGGGCTGAAAGAGACTTCTGGGCCCCCAGGGAAGAGCACGGGCAGGACCCACAGGAGGCTCAGGCCCACAACTGCCCTGGAGCCCTGACCAGGGGTTGCTGATCAAATGCTCTAACCAGTGGCATGCTCCTCAGCAATGAGCTAGAATCACTTGGCAAGCTCAGGCTATTCTTCCTAAATGTCAGCTGGATTAATAAATAACAACTTTTGATGAGTATTATTAGCATTTGAGTTATTGCTCCCAGATTACCACACACCGGCCTGCAAAATCCTGAGTTTACAAACAAAGCTGTCTTCTGGCAGAAGTGGAAGAGAATGTTTCCAAGGGAGACAACTCAGTTATCTTTTCCTGAAGGTCTAGAGATGGCAACTGTGGAGTTTTGTTACATCATAAGCAATTAATGAATTCTTTTATTTAATCAGTACATCTTTAGACTGTTGCTGAAAGCTGCAGAGCTACCCCATCAAGGTATACTGGAGAAAAAAGACTTCCATCTTACCCACCCACACATGCTTTTTAAACCAATAGCTGCAGGGTTTGTTTGGTTTTCAATCCCACTCTTCCTTCTTCGGCCAAAGTCAGAGTACCATCATGGTGATGCGAGTATTACAAATCAATGAAACAATCCTTAAAATGTCCAAACTGCCTGACAACATTCCTGCATTTTCCAGTAATGCTGCATTATGAACAGAATTAGGACTGAATTAGGAACCTGTTTGTTTTGTGGTTTTATCCTAATTTTTTTTTTTAAAAAAGGCTTAAGCACAATCCTTCTCTCCTTCCCAAATAAAACCAGACCTGCTTTAACACTTGAAATTTCTTTACATTTGAGACAAGATATCTAACAAAGCAACCAAACACAGAACTAGGGCCCAATTTACTAAGACACTAACAAGCTGTTAAGAGTCCTCAAAACACAAATTCAAACTTGTCTATCATGTCAGGAAAACAAAATTGTTTACTCTATGCATATATTCTACATTGAACTAACTTCCATGCCTTCTTCACAGCTTTCATCTACATTGAAGCAATAAAAATATACACATGAACAGTAGTTTATCAAATTTAAGCACATAGAAGTACAACCTTCTACCACTGCAAAGCTGCTTTTTAATCCTGAAAGATTTCAGTGATTCATGCAACGATTTTGCTAAATGACAAAATCTTGAGCTTAGGCCATTCAATTTGACCTCAAAGCAAACTTCTTTCTACCAATAGTTTATCTGGACATTATCCACCTAACAGGGCTACCATGTACTCAAGACCTTAATTCAAAGCTGAAAGTATTACATAGAGCACATGAAATTGTATTCAGGTCTTCTACAGCTCATATCTCCGAACCCTTCTTCAGTCTTGTAAAAAAACAAAACCCAAAACCCAAACCCAGTGTAAGAAAAACTAAATAAAGATGAGACTCTGAGCAATATTACATGAGCCTTTGTTAAGCATTTCAGTAAAATCATGTTATAGAAATGAAAATCCTTACTTCAAGTCCTATCTGCCCAGTGTTCCAGCTCTGGAGAACACCCTGCAGTTTCTGCAGACCTCCGAAAGTCCTGAGCCACCTCCATCCAGCATGCTTTTCCAGCTGAAGCTTACAAACCCACAAAGAGGCACTCCTCTCATGCTACCCAAGGAAGAGGAAATGAGCTAGCCACTGCTCGGTTAAAGAGCATATTTAATTTGCAGATGGAAGAATTAACTAGCCGCAGGGATGGTGGAAACTGAACAGCTACTAAAAAATACATTAATCGTGGTTTTGTACACCACAGTGATGCTTTTCTATGCCTTTTTAATTTTTGTCATTTTAAGCTTTTTCTGAAGCAAAGTTACTTAAACACTACTAGAGAAACAATCTTTTCAGAAATGCTCTTGCAATACAGAAAACAGAAAACCCAGGTTTAGTTTTTCATGAAATCAGTAATGTCCTCTTCAAAGACTGTCACAGTATACATTTTGTAAGAAGTTCTAAATACCCTTTAAACTCCTCTAAATATTTTTTCAATTATTATTTAACATCCATTTGTGAGTAAAACTGAGATAAAAGTTCTTGACCATCTGAAAGAGCAAGATTATGACAACAATCTTTCAAGGAAAAGAGCAGAGGTATGAAAGCTTTCTAGTTCTATGTTAGAGGCTGATGACATGATGAAACAAATTCACAAAATTAGTGAATTAACAAAACATAATATGGGGAACAACACAAGCATAACAAGGGAACAAATTCCCTTACAAAGGCCCTCTCATCCAAAGATCTTTTAAAAAGTATATTAGCATACCTCCCACCCAAAAACATATTAAACAGCTTGAAGCTCTCCCAAACCCCTCTGTTAAAACCAAGACATGCAATCTAAACCCATTTAAAGTATTCTCAAAGTATTACTCATCAAAAATGCAGTTTCTCATTTGCATTCTACTAGCACCATACAGGCCTGCTATCTGTATCCCATGCTTTTGATTATTAAAGGCAGAAGACAACTACATTTATTAAGTCTTGGTAATGCACACATCTGCATCGACCACATTCACAAAATCATAGTTAAAGAACATGAAATACTTAGCCATTTATGTCATTCTAGACAAAGACTAAAAAACAAGATATGGGGGTATAAAGATGTTTATTTTGAATGTTATCTCTTTTTTTTTTTTTTTTCTGCAAAGCATATAAACAAAATAATGTCCATGAAAGAAAGTTATTTTGAAAGAAAACATTAAAACTTAAGGTCAAGCAGACCTCCCCAAACACAAAGAAAAGGAAGAAATTGGTCACTTCACAGAGCACAAGCAAAACAGCCCCAGGAAATCTATATGAAAGATTTGTTTAAAAAATATATAAACTCTGCTATAACCTTCACAAATCTCTCCAAAAGTCAAGCTAAGAGACAGCATGTCTCTGGAACATAACAAACATTTCTGAAAGTTCCTTCTGTTCTCTTCATCTCTCAAAACACTGTATTTTGCTATCTTAGTAGGAATTAACATTTTAATTAGCTTTGGCCATTTGCTTACTACTAGAATAAACATAACGATGAATGTGAAGGTGAGCAGTTAAGGAACAGCCAACGAGGCAGTTAGACGGAGAACTCTGTGGGAGGCAGGAAAATGCATCATTACTCATCTCCTCATGCCCCATTTCAAGTTTTGGGGGCAACTCTGTTATTTTCAAGCCAAAAACCACACGCAGCTGAGTTCACAGCCTTTTTAACCTTTCAATATAATATAAGGCTAAACATCTAAGGAAGTTTAAAAACTTTCAAGGAACTACTATAAACCCTGGAATATGACATAATCTTGTCTGCTTAATCAAGTTCATCAGATTTAAGAAGCAATAAATTTTTTAGATTCTCTCTTCACACGCCCACTCCCTTTTTTTTTTATTTTGAAGGTTCAGGAAGGCAAATTATTTCCAGGCTACACGGGATCGAGTAACCACAAATAATCGCATACGTGTAAGCTACACATTTCAACAACAGCTTCAATTTGACAGCAGCAGAAAATACAGATTCCTATGAGTAGGTACTATTTTTCAAGACCTATACATACTTCAGAGAGGGCAATCACACAAGGAACAAGTATCAATACCCCTTTTTCCATGAGTTTTCTTATCAAGTAAGAAAAAAATATTTCCAAGAACAAGAATCCAACAATTCCTTAGGTCTCAGTGACCATCTGATGCACTGTTCCATAATAAGAACTCTGTGAAGTTGAAGTTCCAAGTTCCAGAGTCCCCAAATAGTAATCCTTTCTCCCCCAAAACTAGCTTTCTGAAGTAGTTGTATGAGCTGTCTTTTTAAGTGATTTTTCCAATGAAGGCTGAGATTTAGAGCACATGAGTAGGTTTTCTGACATAATTGCTTTCTTATGGTTTTGCAGGAATTGAACATTGACTTTAAATCTCTTAGAGGCATACCTGACTAGTTTAAGCAATTGTTTCTTAAAGTACACAAATTATATGCAGCTACTCCTCAATATCCTTTACATGATCAAAAGAGCTCTCAAATAAATGAAAATTCCATATATATATATGCAATCTCTCTTTCATATCCATCCACATAATATAGTCCACCTCCATTCAGGTGGTCCCCTAAGGTTTTGACTCTCTAGAAAGAGTTAAATATCTGAAACAGACCCTTGTCTTGTTCATATATTAGTACCATTTTCAAAGGACTGTTCAGAGAATGAAGACTAAGAACAATGCAAATTCTCCACTCCATGCTCAACTAACAAAGCATCCAATCAGTTCCCACTGAACTCCAGTTCATTTCGTGTCCACATGTAAGTGATTAACAGTACATTGTTTGAAACTTAATTCCACATCTGTTCTTCTGTGGGACTTGGAAAACACATGAAGTTTTCTGACAATTGTTTGCAGAGTAGATAATCGCAAGCATGTGTAATAGTATCCCAAAGTGCAAAACACCATGAGTCTAAGAAGCTTTTCTTGCTGAATGTTTTTGTTGCTTTTCTAAGTAAGATAAAAAAATAAGATGCTCTTGGATGGAAATGATTAATACATGTTTAAGAACTCATCCTCTGTAACTAACAAGGCAAAGCAAAATCCAGACTTTTTTCCTAAAGGTCATCATTTCACATCCCAGTATTTTACCCAGACACCAAAAATTCATTTTATGGCCTATCAGGTAACTTTTAAAAGTGTGGCAGAAGTGGCAGATTCCTGCAGAACTACTATTCGCAAAGTACATTGTTTTGTCATGGAGCACTGTAGTAGTGAGAGAATATTCCAGGCTATAACAGTATGACAGTCAGCATCTTCTGAACGGATCACAGATTTAAGTGATATGGATGTATTTTCTTTTGATCTCTAGAAAATGTGGATAAGCACAGAAAGGAAGACTAGATAGCAACTCTTCGCTATATTTGCCAATACAAGTGCAGACAGCATCAAGGAATATGGGAAAATGTTAGGCTCAAGAAAGCACTTTTTCTATGCAAGAGGTAGTTATATTGAAGAAATCTGCCACAATTGGCTCTGGATGCTTAATTCCACATTTGATAGACAAATAATGGAACAAATTACAGAAGAAACAATCCACTGATAGCCATTAAACATAACAAGTGCTGCCTCCAATAAGTCCTCAAGATGAAGAGCCATAGAAACTATGAACACATCAGTTCAAATTTGCTCTGTAATTTAGGCCACTGGCTATTACCAGATACTTTGAACTGTTTTATTTATGGTCTTATGATATCACCTTGGATCTTCATCTGACCTCCACATATAATAAGCACAAGAGTTACATTATCTACATTGATTGAGAAAAATTCACAGGGAGGGCTCAGGGTAGATGAAAGACACTATTTTAAAAAAAAATATTTTAATTAATTCTGGGATTAAAGTAAACCACCGAGATTAGCTCAGTTGGTTAGAGAACAGTGCTAACATGAAGGTTGTGCATTTTGACACCCTTATGGACCATGCACTTAAGAGATGGACTTGATGATCCTTGTGGGTCCCTTGCAACTCAGAATATTCTGCGATTCTGTGAACTATTAGTTAGCTATATATGAGAATGCCTCAAAGAAGGGCCAAAATTTCAGTTCAGTCACACCAAACTGATGACTCAGTCAAAGAAACCAGATACTGCTGCCAAGTGCTACTGTGGTACTGTGAACTTCCAAATATTTGGTATTTTCTTAAAATGGCTCATGTCTGAGATATGGAATTACCTCACATTGGAAAAGGTGTCTTCAAATTTTCCTCCACAATCATTATGATTTAACATTTGGATGAAAACACAAGCTCAAAAAAAAAAAAACCAACCCAAACAACCAGACAAAATCATAACATTTTATTTGTAAAATAAGAAGCATCATTATTTTTAGTTTTGTTACACACATATATATGCACACACACACTCCCCAGTACCGGTGCCTGTGAAAACCAGGTTAAACCTGGGTAGTCCCTTGTGGCCAGTGTGTTAGAGCAGATGAAGCAGATGAAGAACAAGAATGAGAAACAGAGAAACTTCCTAAAATGGAAACAGCGAAAAGGTGCAGAAGAAATCAAGTTAAAATAACAGAATTCATATAATTTATGTAAAAAGAAACTATTCAGATAAGGAAAAAGAAGGTCTGTCTTATACAGCAAAAGACAGTGATTGGTTCTAAAAGTATTCTGCTCAACAAAATTGCTGACACTACTTAATTAAGACATCCATTTAAAATGCATACGATAACCAATTCCATAAATCACAAGGCACAGAGAGGATGCACTGCATATTATAATTATAAATTTTCATTTTCATTATGTAACTTAGAGAGTATCAGAAAGGCAAGATTTATAATGCAGAGCATGTGACCAGACAGCATTGTGCTTTCAAAGAAATGTTCCTAACATATCTGAATTCAAGTCACTGCAACATTAAAAGGATAAGCAATGTGGCTTGGCTAAAGATTAAAATACAACAAATATCCTTACTTATACACAAAAAGTAGGCAGGTTATGCAGATACAATCACCATGCCCATCAGCAAACTGTAAACAAAAATGACTTTGAGTTTTATTCTATGATTTTAAATGTCTTTATGTAAAGAATCACTGAAGGCTTTCTGAGGCAAGTGAAAATCAGAGAAGTCATTGACTGTCTGCAGAGAGTATCAGGTGAACAAACAAAATTCCCTCCTGCACATACAATCCTGCTGATATCAGGACAGCACCAAAGCATCCATGCTGCTGAGTTATGCACCACTCCCGTGCAAGTGCACTTACTTCAGCTGTTGGGAAATGTCCCAAGAAAGGGACTTGACTCTTCTTCCATGTGCTGTGGGCACCGAAAGAGAGGTACTTCTGTTTTTTTAGCTTGTGTACCCTCTGCCAACACCATTTCCTAAAATACTACAGCATACATCTAACATATACATGCATCTGTAAAAAAACCCCAACAAAACAGAAGCGCCACATCCCCATATTTATACACAAAAGACTACAAACATATCTACTTTAAAGACTGCTATAGGACTTTTCTCCATTGTGACCAAAAAACTAAATGAAATTCAATACACATACGAGTCCCATGGGTCTCTTCCACTTTGTCCTTCTGTAATTGTACTAAAAGCTTGTCTGGAGTCTCTCCCTCAGGCATCTGGAGTTGACACTTCTCCTATTTATCTAGCTAAAGAAAGGTCCCCTGTTTCTTCCCTGCCAATACCATGAAGAATTTAATGTATCAGCAGGGACTTGAAGCTTGAAACTTGATCCAGTATTTTCATAAAACGATTCACAGACTTGCACTGCGTTTTTTGACTTAAGAGCAAAGGGTTTCCGTATAGCAATTTGGGGCTAGATAAAACCACTCATGTTTCCATCAGTGGGGGAGGGAAGAAGAGCACCATAACATGCAGACACCAAATTGATTTTAACATCCTGAGACAGAAAAGAAATTCCTATTAAAGTACCTTCATACCTTCTTAAAAAATCACAGCGGTTATTTAATGACTCCTATGAAGTAAGAAGGGATGAACACAAAGCAATTAAGAGCAAATTGAGGAAATAAAATAAAATGGGAACCAAGAAAAAAGAGTTTGTTTTTACTTTACAGGAGGGAAGACAGTGGTTTGGAACTTCATTTTACTCCATAGCAATACCTGGGTAACAGTGAAGAAAAATCAATGGAGAATTTGTATCAAAGAAGCATTGATGTGCAAAGCTGAACCAATTCCCCTTTTCATAACTACACAAGATGACAGGTACTCAACACAGAAGGACATGCTATTCTATCACATATACTGAGGAACTTGTCAAAGGCTCAACACCACCTTCACTTCTCTTGTAACAATAAGTAACCTGAGCAACAGCAAGGCTAGTTATTTAATTTTCTTTTTTGAGAATGGACTACTACTTTGAAAAATTGCTTGCTTGTGCAAAACAGCATCTTCACTTTCTTTGAAACTCAAAACACCTTCCATTAACACATCAGCCAAACATCCAAGTGTACAAAACATGGAATCTACTTACATTAAAATGCCTTATCCCAGGCTTTCTGAAACAGACCACAAATTTACAGTAGGTTTTCTTCCAGTTATTTAAAGATACAGAAAATTATAGCTCTCAAAGATGGGGTTCTTTTTGGTCACCAGAAATCAGACAGAACTGCTATTCGTCTATACAGAGTCTTAAATAATGAGAAGTCTCAAAGAATATTAAACAACTTTTTAATTGCCAGGGCACCAACCATTATGATCCTAAAAGATGTTTTAATCTTCCAGATTATGAATCAAGGTCATTAACATATCTCAGAGTTGAGATTCATAAATTTCATTTTTTTATTTGAAAGGAAGGAGCAGGTTGTTATAGAGTCTAATCCAGAAGCACAGCAGAAAACAAATTCATCACATGACAAAACTCTTGGTTTACATATAATGATGCATTCCAAAAAGGCACAGAATTACAGAATAGTTAAGAGATGTAAGATAGCTCTGGAGACCATTTTGTTCAACACCCCTGCCAAAGTAGGGCCACCCTCAACATAAAGAAGTTCTTCCTCACATTGAGGTGGAACTTCTTGTGTTTATTGCCATTGTTCTTTGTCCAGTATCTGGACACCACTGAAAAGAGTCTGGCACCATCCTCCTGGCACCCGTCTCTGAGATATTTATATGCACTGAAGAGATCCCCTCTCAGTCTTGTCTTCTCGAGACTAAACAGGCCCAGCTCCTTGTAGGAGAGAAGCTCCAGGCCCCTCAATATCTTCATGGCCTCTACGGGAGGATGAGCATCGAGGAGGGACATCAGAAACCCAAGCTCCATGTAGCAGGAAGACAGTTTTCACTAACAGAAACCATGTGTCTTTACTAGTCATAGGCAGGATAGTCTTCGCAAACAATGAATGCCCAGAAAGGATACCAATACGTTAGAAAAAACTCTGCCAAGTTTCTGCAACTTTTTCCCATTTTCTGGAAACAAAGTTCATCCAGATAAGGCCATTCAGGATTCTGCATCCAGGTGAAGAGTTCAAGTTTCCAAAATTGCAAGTCATCTAGAGTAAACACTACTTTAAAAAATTCAGTCATTTAACAGTATCTGTCCTTTCTTTGTCTTCTGAATACTGTATATTTGCAATATTCCAGCACTTACGAGGAGCTTGTAAAAAAGAGGAAGAGTGACTTTTTACACAGGCACATAGTGATAGGACAAGGGGAATGGTTTCAAACTAAAAGCGAAGAAATTTAGATTAGATGTTAGAAAGAAATTCTGTCCTGTGAAGGTGGTGAGGCACTGGAACAGGTTGCGCCCAGAGAGGTTGTGAATGTCCCATTCCTGGAAGTGTTCAGGGATGGTGCTTTCAGCAACCTGGTCTAGTGATAAGTGTCCCTGACCATAGCAAGAGGGCTGGAAGTGGATGATTTTTAAAGGACCCTTCCAACCCAAACCATTCTTAGATATTCCTGTTAAAAATACTTTAGATGCTAAAAGTGGTTTTAGAGAGAGACTAGTCATAAGTACATTGATGAAAGATTATTCTTAACTCAAAACTGAACTGAACTTTAAAAAGAGCCACAGAAGCTAAATACTGTTAATTTCTAGGTGTATATTCCAGGCATTTGTCCTCTCAGATATTAGTGTGAATTAGTATCTCTTACATCAGGTTACATACAGTACATGTATCGTTCGTTATCTGCAACACAAGTTCTTCTAAGACTGTACATCTAAAAAGAGGGTTTCATTCTGTTTTGTTTTTTTAAATTCTTATAGGCTAAACAGTTTGCTTTAAATGAAAGACAAGTAGTTTTGGAGGAGATGGCAGCATACATTGCTATTAAGCTTGGCTCTCAAATCTTTGTACCTAATGTAATGGCTACCAACAGACTCAATCAATAGCATCTTGCTCCTGAAACCAGTTTTGTTTTAATGACTACAATCAAAGATTAATTAACTAAATGCTATTCATTTTCTCTAATCATCAACATTATTGTCTTTCTAACTAACATGTAATGTTTCTGTGATCACATTACAATCAAGCTCCAAAAATATTTAAATGTGGTTTTAAAAGCCTAATCAAGGAAGGTTCTTCCTGATCACTTTGGATTCCTCAATCATTCCTTCTCACAATATTAAGGGTCCATTAAAGTGGACTAGAAATAAAGAACCTGTGAGGCCATGGATGTAGTTTCACCTATCCCTCAGTCATACCTGGCGGGGGGGGGGGAGGTTCATACTTTGAGTAATATTACGATGCATATCACATTTGGCTTGTTAAAATATGTTGCCTACAATTATCAGCTAGCAAGCATGAAATTCAGAGGCAGCTGCTACTATTGAACAAGGAAAATAGAAACCTTCTCTTTCTGCACCTTCAAAATCAGAAGCTCTGTGGAGCCTTTGGAAAATGGTATTTATTTTTAAAAATAGTTTAATGTTAGGCTACAAAAAGCAGGTTCTTCATTAAAATAAGTATTTATAATTTTCAGGTTTATCATAGCATCACTGCCAAAATCCTTTTTATTAAATTTTAGTTAATTTAAATCTTTAATTTAACTAATTGTATTAACTACCTACTATTGAACAACTGAATGATTAACATACAAGAAAACTACTACTCTGGATGCCTTTTTTGGTCAAAGACTTTATTGCAGCAGCACAGTCTGGCTGAAAGGCAAAACCCTGCTTACTGCAAATTTTTTAGAGTTTTGTTTAATGTCTGCTCACATTCAAAGGACTAAATTGTCAAGACAATAAACTGCTGAAGAGTGAAAACAATGAACAGCCCAATAGGTGCTGTCTGATGATGACCCTGGAAGATATTCTGGATCTTCAGACCTGAACATTGATCCAATTGTATGTGGACAAGACAAAGAACTTCATAGCAATGAACTGGTTGGATACAAATGCAAAAATGCCTTTCAGACAGGTAAAATCCACTGCACAGTACAAAGAGCCTGTGGCCAAACAACTCATCTCCATACCAACAGTCTGGTCACAGACAAAAATTCTATCATTTTTTCCTTTCAGCTCTATGGAAAACATCCCTTTTTTGGGGGGAATCTTGTCCTAGCCTGATAGGCTACTCCCATTTTTCTGTCTGCATGAAAAGACAATCTTGTTCAAAGATTCTTTGGAACATTAACTTTGGACTAATATTTTTCCAATTGTGGCAGAGATTATCTAAAGTGGAAATGACATAAGGTTATTTAGCATTTAGAAAATGATTTTTAAAAAGTAGAATGGGAAGGAAAAATACAGTGGCAGTGGGAGATTCTGCTTTAATTACTCATAAAGGTAAAGAGAAGAAACAATCCTTCTCCTAAATTACTCATTTTGTGAATGTCTGTATAAAACAAACGGAATGCTTTTGTCTAGATTATAAACAAAAGTCTTTGTTGTAAAACTCAGCACAAGATGATAATTATGCTTAACACTTCCAGCAGAAAAATAAAACAACTTTGAGATGTGTGCAGGAAAGTTGTGAGGCCAACCATAGGGCCTAAATAAATTTTTAATATTCCTACAAAACAAACAAAAAAGCTTTCATGGTATCTTGCTATGCCATATTCATGCAGCAGTCAAGTATGGTTTTTAAGCCACCATTAACATAAGTAATAAATTGTAGGAACTGATACTTAAAGCTATTGCCTGAGAGTAAGAAAACATGAAATTGCTCCTAGTGTTTTTTCATACAGAAAAATACAGCTCTTTTGTAATGAGGCTGTGTGCAGTAAAGAGATAAAAGACACTCCTCATGAGGAAGAACAAATAAACCCCTTTAGTCCCTTACAGTTTATATGGCTTATTGTATACCTAGGTTGTGTAAATTACTACTACTTAAAGTAAAACATTAATTCCTAGGAAAGCAGGAAGGACACACTTCCTTCATTGAAGTGTTTTCGGTAAGTAATATGCTTACATTGTCCCAAACAGTTTTTAAATTAAGTATTTCTACTGCCTTTTACAAAACAAAAAAATTCCTGTATTCAGTCAAAACAGTATCTGTAAGTTAAAAGTATTTTCCTGGTTCAACACAATGTTAATGGGATTTCCTTTTGTTTCCTGCTTGAATTTTAGGGAAGGTTTTTTCTGATAAATGCATCTTTGTTATTTCTGAGTACTACACCAAAAAAAGTTAAGGATTTCTGTTTGCCAGACTCTCAGCTGGGCAAGTGACAGCAACTCTATTCACATACCTAACACCATGAAAATCCATCTAGCTGAGATGTTCTGATGTGCATACAGTTCATTTTATGTTATGTGGTTTAACCTCACACCAAATATTTTCATTTTCTTTCTTCTTAAATTCAGACACAAACTATACTGCAGCCACCAAAACCAATCACAACCAGCTACCATGATGATTTCAAAAGTATACTTTGCCCTGGGAAACTAGGCTAGCAAAGTACAACTGGTTTTAAAACAGTAAGCTAATACATATCCCTTCATGGACACGCATACCAGGTTAAATTTGTGATACTAGGTCAGCTTGCAGCAATTTCCTGTCTCACATCCCCCCCGGTACAAATACAAAAAGCAAATGTTTAAATCAAGATGAGATCCACAGAGATGTCTGCCACTGTTCAGTGTTTCAGGCCATAAGAACTGTCTCTGCAACAGAGAGGAGATCTCCACTCTGTTCTCCTTCAGCATTAGTAACGAGATCAGGGCCAACATCCCTTTCCCCACCACGGAAGAGGGCTGAGCTCCCAGCTGTGCACTGGCACAGCTTCTGTAGGACCACCGAGAGTGGCCACATGCTGACACCAGCCAGCCCCAGCCCCTCTGGCCAGGAGAGGTAGGACAATTTGAACCTCCTCGAAGCAAGGACAGAAACACATCTTCACAGCCAAGTCCCCTAATGATTTGTTTACCACACAGGTGGGGAGCAGAACAGCATCTTAATACTTCAGTAATGCTTTTTTTTCCTTCTCCTTTGCAAAACAATAATGCAGTAATTTGTTTTCAGGAAAGGGTTACAGTTCTGGCTTCCCTTCCAAGCCAGTAAAGTGTGAGATCATCATGGTGAACAGGTTTCTTCCCCTCAGTACCCTTGCCATGGACCATTTACTCCTCAAGGAGATGCAGAGGCTGAAATACACCTATGCAATTTCCTCCAGCATTTTAACATCTTTGTTCTCTGAGGCAAGGAAGAGACATACAGACCTACATTTCAAAAATTTACTTTAAAAAGAATACAAACACATTCCATTTTCACAGAAGTATTATAGACTATACACATATGTTGCCTGTGGTTCTCCCATACCTGAATGTACTTGGTGAGCAGATCAAGAAATTAATGTATAGCCAAGATGCCTCACATACAAGCACTGCTTACTTTATTGAAGCTTTCATTCTGCTTGCAACCAGCCTCCTCCAGCTGTGTTTGGCCCCTCAGCTACAATATCTCTGCTCCTTCCAACAGCTGTTCTCTCTCTCTCCACTCTGGCAACTCACCCTCTATGACCCACTCCACCAGTTTTTAAAGGGCTGTACCAATGGCTCTTATCTTTTTCCCCTTTCCTGAGGAAACTAAAATTTCTGGAAACTTTATGCAGCAAAGGAAACTGGTTTTATCCAGTGTGCAATTCTTCCTTTGCCCTGTCCACTGGGAGCCACTGGATTCAGTAATTCACCTACTTGCAGACAGATGGGCCAGCTCTTCCACCCCCATCCCCTCGCAGAATCAATATACAGAAAGGGGACGTAAAAATAGTTATAAGGTACAAAGAGCTTATAAAACCATGCGAGTTTTCTAACATAATCTTTAGATTGCACATGGACAAATTCCCCCATGCTATACAAATACTACCGATCAATTTTAAATCTTTACTTATATGTATTCAAGAGCTTAATAGTTTCAAGATTACAATAAAAAGAGGGAGGATATGTGTTGCTCTTTTTACTTTCATTACATAGTTTTAATCTCTGTTCAAATGTATGTTCAGAAAACAAAGGGCTTAGCTAAAGCATACATTTTCTAGAGAATTATTTTTAGCTTGCTTAACATTGAAGGAATTCACTACAAGCTCTCCACAGCATGGAACAACGTTCCCACCAGTCTCTCTGTTACAAATTAATGAAAAGCTGACTGCTCACTCTCTGCCTAAAGGCATTTACCATGCATCATAAATTTCAGTCATGGGCACTGAGGAGCAGATCAGGGTACAACCTTACCCACATAGTCCAAAGGAAGCTCTCCACTTCATGTTTATTGCAGCAAGATGATACCTTGAGCCTTCTACACAATCATGTACAATTCTCATGTACTCTCCTCTTTCTCTCATTACCAGACTTCTCCACAAGCATCACATGTTCAGAAAAAAAATGACAGGCTCTCTGATCCACTTTAAAGCACAGTATGCAGGACAAGTTATGTATTTTTAACAGCCAACTCCGCTGCTGAAATGTTGTGTTGAGTTTGAAGGAAAGAACAAGCACCAAGTATTTGCAAAATTGCATCAAAAAGACTCAGCAGTGATCTTTCCATTAAAGGCCCTGCCCTAAACAAAACCTATGAAGTATTTTAGCTGTGTACTTTGGAACAATGCCTAGAAACAAGGCTACAGAGATCCCCCCACCCAAACCACTGCTCTTTGACTGGTATTTATCAACAGCAAAGCAAGTATAAAATTATAATAAGAAATCACTTGGCTACACAAAAACTAAGCCAACTTCTAAAGCAACAACAAAAATGTTATATACGATAAATAGATTTTTAGAAGTGCTAAACTACTCTTTAATTCAACTGCTCCTGCTTATGTGTAAGTAACTTTAAGATATTACTGGCTACTAGAGAATGACTTACTTTTTGAAACACAAAGAAAATGTAAATACTCTACTACATTCAAGGCTTATAAGCCTTTTCAGTCAGTATTCTCTGTTTCCAAAGAAAAGGAATATTTTACAATTTGAAACAAAGAAGAGCCGATCGATTGAAATACTCTAGCTTGAACACAGTGTGAATTATTAGCTAATAGTACAAGCTATTTACTAAAAATACCCCACAATTTAGCTCATCATTTATGATCACTGGGCTAAAAAGCATTAAGATACCTGCCAAAACTCGTCATTTGCTTTTGACTTCTGTGACTCAAAACAACATTGATAAACATGTAGAGGAAAGACCCACAAAACATTTTCCCTTAGCTTTAAATTTAGTTTTTCTCAACAGGCCACATATTTGTCCCATCTTTTGCCTGCTAACCTGGCCTATTCTGCTCTCTGGCTGTCTTTCCCCAAAGTTCTTCAAGATACACAGCTCCAGGTTTACACATTATAGACCATCACAGGGTCAGTGCAAACTTGTAACTTCTAGCCTGGAGTTGCAAACTGCACAACACACGTATCTTTCATGCAACCTAGCAAGGACAGATGATTCACCCAGCCAATCCTTTTCACCACTAAGGCTCCTCATACAATGTATGAAGAAATCACACAAAACAAAGTAAGCTATTTCATCGAGTTTTAGAAGAGTGAAGTCTGAATTATTTTAGTTAAAATTTATAGTGTTTGTCTGCTAATGGAAAACTTGCATCTGAAATAAACCCTTATACGGCAAAGAACTCCTCAGCTATGGAAAACTAATTAAAGCAAGCAGATCCATGAGCTCTGCTACCAATGAAGCTTAGTGTTGTCAGATTTGTGCTTCACAGTTGATCAAGCTTTGAGAACTCTGCCTTTCTGTTGATGGCTGAAATCAATCAACTGAACAAAAAAATTACATGGAGAAAGAAGCACCTACAGATGCCAGCCCAGAAACCCAGGACAATGCCTTGCATCAGGACTGCACAAATTACACAGGCAGGAAGGTCTCTGTGCTGTGCATGCTCCTTACCCCCTAATACCACAGAATTATGCAGTTTCCTCCTAAGCAAGAAGTGAAAAACTAAAGAGGACTCAGACACTTCGCCGCCACGTCCCAACAACCTCTCTGTTGAACCTTTCCCCAGCACCCAAAGCCTCATGCTCAACATGCTCACTTTCAGCAGTGCTGCGTGTCCAGCCCTTCCTGCTGCTCCTTGTTCCGTAACCATCTGCACTGCACAGTCCTAACGCACGAACCAAACCTGCCACTACATACACCCAGAGTGACTGCCAAGTCAAGCCAAGACTCTCCACCACTGCATGCCAAATACACTCACTCCTTCGTGCAAGGCCATAAAGGTGCAGCATAGCTGAACTGGGAGTAACAGGGCATTTGGTAAACCACAGATAGGCCCATATGCTGGACAATGGGCAAAAAAGGAGGCACAGCTGGACAGCCAGGACACCTGGAGAGAACCCTTTTACAGGCTCAACAAACTGGTCACAGTTCAGATCCAGTTCCTGATCAGGTAAATGGATGATTTTCTTTGGAATGAAAAGCAAGTGTTAGGGGTTCCTTTAATTCTGGAGTATTTTTGTTCCTATTTAAATGAAATTTATCTAACTGAATTTGTTTCTCAGCCTTGCCAGCTGTTTGTCAACATGCATTTCAAAGTAAAATGCTATAATAAGGTTGCCTTCATTATTCTCAAATTTTTACATAAAAATAAAGTGATAAACCATAAAAACACACTTATTAAAAGTGGTTTTGGCACCAAAAAATGCCCGTGGAAATAACTTTCATCAAATAACAGTAGCCACCATTAGTGACTATGTACAGCACACAAAGGGAGAAACTTCAGTATTATACTACTTGTGGAAATTATCATCATTTTCAGATCTACAATCTCATTCCTCCTTAATTTATATATGTCATCTAACCCATAATTCACAGAATCTTAGTTAATTAAAGAAATCTTCACTGAGTTTTACTGATAACAAAGTAAAAAATCTCAGCACTTTGGCCACCAAGTGGATGGTGGTGCTTTCACAGTGTTGTGAGATTGACTCTTTCATCCAAAGACTGTCAAACCTTCCAAGCCCAAAGTGACTAGAAGACTTCAGCAAAGAAAAATCTCCAAAGAGAAGTGTACATGTGGTTGACAGAATGACTGATGCATGGGAAAGTCAACAAGGATCCATTTCTCACAACAAAATCTAGTGGGCAGGTTGCTAAAATGATAGATCAGTAACAAATTAGGAAATGCTTTTTCTTCACAATGTACACCTGAACTATGGAATCATTGTAGCAAGATACTGGACACACATAATGCACAAAAAAATAACTAAATTCTTGAATGACAGACCCATTGCTGGTTATTTAAAACACAAATGCTTGAGTTCCACCTTTAGAGCTAAGGAAACTCCTAAACCACTAATTAAGGGACCTAACCATGGGAAAGAATTACTACATATACTTCATGCATTTCTTACATTTTTCTCCCTAAGCATGTTTACTAGCTGCCTTCAGAAAGAGTATGAAACTAAATGGACACTTGGCCTGACTGGAACATGCCTAGTTGTCTGTTCTCATAAAATAGAGGAAAATATGCCAAATACCAGATGACTGCAGACAAACCAACAGGCACAAAATGTATGCAGACATTAGACTCTTAATTCTGCCCCAGTTTACAAACAGCATTAATCACTGTTTCTGTGAACAGCATGATCTAATGTAAGACACAACAAATTTAGACAGAGTTATGTATAATTATTGTGAGAAACAAAAATTACAAATAAGAGAAATTATTTTGCTTCTCTCATACGTGTGATTTTATTTGCTACTGGGAAACAAGCCATGATTCACAGCCAACTCTCAAACAGGAAAACAAATTAGATACAACCATTTTTAAAAGCCAAGGCTGTATTCTACAAAGAGGTTAAATTTTGGTCCACTTTTAGAAAGCTTTTTAAATTCAGTGGAAATTAGGACTGGACACGTGGACCTTGTACCTTAGGAATGCCCCAGCACAGTACACAAATCCCAGTATAAGGAGAAACAAGTCATTTAAGCCAAGAGTTCTGTTCCCGTCGTGTATTAAATGTTGCTTTTAATCCAGTTAACTACTAAACTTCTGTAAGGGCCAACAGTCCCTTCAGATTTATCTGAATATTGGTAAACTGGCCAATGAAGTCCAGTTACATGGCAATGGGGTGGATTTGGGGGTGTTCAAGGGGTTTATTTAGTGGTAGGGTTATTTATTGTATGAGAGGTAAAGCAAGAAGAATTAAGCACAGAGAAATTTTTCAAAACTTTTTCTAAAGATGAGGCTGATACTAAATCTGATATCTTTTCTACTGGGAAGACAATACACAGATCTAGATTTAATTTTGTCATCACCTGTTCATAAAGAAATAGGATTTTGTTCTTTTGGACAGAGTTTGCTGCCCACATTCTATTCACTGCTATGCTCAATAGCCATCAGAAATTACAATAACACTTCAGCCTGGAAAACTAGCATGACTCAGATGCCTACTGCCACTGAGACTCCCTATCTCCAGTTATGTGACATGTGAGAACATGTCCTTTCTAATAAACAAAATGAAATGAGTTATTGAGAATATGTAAAGGGATAAATCACAAAGTAGACACCAGGTATTAGACAGCTGCCACAGAAAATGGCATATCTAAGACCGTTCTTACTTTACTATTGTCCATCCAAAATCATACTGCTATTTTTTTCTGCCCTCCTCTAATGGAAGACAGTATGTCCATAAAAATTTTCACTTTTTATGAGAGGTCTCTCACAGCTCTCCTTTTTTTTCCTGTGAGACTAAACATAGTCACTCCCTTCAAAATCTTCTTGTAGGTCATAGTATTAAAGCACTTTATTACAGCTGCTGTGTGCAGTACTCTACTGGAGACCTCATCGGTGCTAAACAGAAAATAACAACTATGTCCCTTTACATGCAGCATTCCTTATTTATGTATCTCAGATGTATAAACAGGTGTATTTGTCCTTCAGCTATAAAATCCAGGTTATCACTGGCTAGACTACTTTAAGTTTTTAATTTTCTCCCACAAGTATACAAAGCATAGCAACTTGTGCTCACGTTTTGGAATTTCAACTCATTGCGTTTTGACTGTCTCTCCAAATTGTCAAAACAACTTCTTTTCAACAATTCTTTTTCCCATGTGAGATCCATTTAAATTTTCCAGTTGAGGCACAAGACCCTTGGTAGTGAATTTGGGCCGACTGATAATAGGCTTGCTTTTTTTACTTACATTTCATGACTCCTTATAAGCAACAAGTGGATTCACAGGGTCTGCAGACCATAGCTTGATAATAATTTACCATATTCTCTGTATTCTACTAGCAAATTACCCAAGAAAAATACAGAACAAAACCAGAAGGTTCACTGGACCCATCTGAAATGCCTTCTCAGTCATCAGTAAACCATTAATGACACTTGAAGACCTTTTCTCAACCACTTGCATGTTCGTTTTACAGTGACTTCATGTGGAGTTCCCCACTATTTTCTGTGAGTGATGTGTGAGATAGTCAAGAATATCACACACAGTCACTGCACAAAAAAATTAATAAAGTCAAAATACCTCATCTGTCTAACACTCATCTTTTATCTGCTAGGCTAGCTATACCACCAAGGAAGGAAATTAAAATTGCCTGACACAGTTGGCTCTTGATAAATCTATACTGGTTTCTTATCAATTTTATTATTCCAGAGGTGCTTATAAAACAACTGTTTAATAACTTGTTTAAAAAATGTGTGGGGATTAAGGTTTCATTGACCAACTTGTAATTCCTTTCTTCTTTCAGGTTTTATTGACTGGCTTACAATTCCCTTCATGTTNAAGAAGTAGGGAGCATAGGTTTACATTTGCACTTACCCAATCTTCTGAAGACTCTCCTGTTCTTTCAAAGACTCTCTGAATATTTGGACTACAGTACCTGAAGAAGAGGTAAATTATAATGTTGAGTTTTCAGTTTAGCAATCTTCCAGTTCTTATCTGAGCACAGTAAGCTATTAAAATTGGTGAAAGAAAAACATAAGTAAATCACACAAAACCTTAAACAGGAGAGAGGGAAAAACAATGAGAAGTGGACCTTGCTAAGAGTGACTCCTGACCACTTAGATTTAAAAAAACAAACAAAAAACCCAAAACCACACTAGTTTGAAGCACTGGTTTGAAGCACCCTCAGGTAGCAAATGTTTGTGGTTGGTTGTTTGGGTTTTTTTCTTTAAACGAAGATAGTAAAAATGCAGTCTAAGCCACCAACCTTATTGCTTAGCTTCCAAAGCCTGTTGAAGGGTAATAAAACAGGATGGTTCAACGGAAATTTAACAAAATCCTTGCAAAAACCTTACTAAACCCCTTTGGGCAGGTTTGGTAAGTGGAGATGCGCTCAGGTATTGCCTTCAGCTACATTGCTGGGAAAGTGCAGGAAGCTGCTGTCTCCACTGTTCTGGCCCAAGGTACTCCCTACTGCTATAGTAGTAGCAGGGTATTGTGCCAATGGAAATCCCCTGTTGGCTCTCAATTGCAGTCAGCACAGTCACTTTCCTGTCAAGTTCTCCCGAAATGCGAGTGCCTAAACAAGCCTGTAGGTAAGAAACTCTCCATGAAACTGGGAGGCAGCTCTCCCTGTCAGCGACAGGAAAGACACAAGCCATTCTGACAGCCTGTCAAGACACAGGGAATGCAGCAGGAATAGCAAGAAGGCAATCTTTCTTTCTGTACCTGCCTTGAAGTCAATGGAAATGTCCAGTTACCTAGAAGGTAGGCTACACACTGGATTCAGGACACAACAAAGACATGACTCCACTAATGCATGCTGTTACACACCGACCATTTAAAGTGACCTACTGGTACTATATGGACCTATCGTATGTGCATTAATTTAAATAATTTAATTATAAAATGTCACTCTAACCTAGGCATATCAAAAAGGTGTTCTCTCTCTCTCCCCCTCTCTTTATTTTTAATAGAAGAAAAATTAAAGAGAAGGAAGTTTTTTAAAGAAAAAGAAAACCAAGAGCAAGAGACACCAATAAAAAACTAGGTCCCCAGTTAACTCAACACATATAATTTCTAGCATTTATGCCCTCTGGTTCCATTCTCCAGCAGTACTTGCTGACACTACAGATGCTGAGTTAACACACATATTGTAGCTTCAAACCTCCTTGTAGCCCAAAAAGTGTAACAGTAGAGTGCCTCCTTTTACCAGTATCCCATTCACCAGTAAAATATCTATGTTTACGTTTTTCACTTGGTAAGCTTTGGGCCTACGATACCACTTGTGCAGAGTTTCTTTCACAATTTCAGTTTGCTGTGCTCAATGCATATATGGGACCTGAGCAGGTACAAGGCCTCTGATCTTCTGTGTGTTGCCAATACAGTGAAGTATCTCATCAGACAGCATACCACCAGAGCATTTAAGACTTACCCAAAACACATTTAGAACTGAAATTAATACTAACATGCTAGAGATAAACAAAATTACATACATAGATGAAGGATGACTGGATCAGCTAATTTCTTAAACCTCATTCCTGACAAATGTCCATGTTGTCCATGTTTCATTTACTAAATTGGTACTTCGATTTTTTTTTTTGGTCAGTGGTAGCTATTATACCTTACCATTCAGCAAGGACTTGGCTGAAATCAACTATGTATTTAACATGACGTATGAATCATCCAGAAACACAGCTGACAAGGATTCTCAATTCACACTGGCAAACATCAATTTAGGTAAGCAGAAATCCTTCCATAGGGATGTGGGTCAAAATTTTATTGAATAGGATCAAGGTTATAGTATTTACACTGTACTTCAATTACTCTGCACTGAATTGAACTAATTGTTTTTGACTTTTAAAGTTATGTATTAGTAGAAAGAAATCACTTTTCACAGAACATGGCAGTTGAAGAAATTGGATTGCAGTCTCCTACTAGTTTAAGAAAAAGAAAGAGATACTGCCTGGCTGGCTCTGAGTGACCCTTTGTTAAGGAACAACACACTTCCACTGATAGACTGCTGTGTGTCCATGGAAGAGATTCATGTCACACTGCCTCATCCTGGCCTCATCTCTGTTACAGAGAGATGAGAGCTCAGAGAGATGAGCTGTAACATACCTGCCTGAAGCACAGCATGAGGAAAGGCAAGCCAAATATTTAACTAAATTGTTGTCTTTCTACTGTCTTAAAACTATGGACTTTCTATTCACATGATAACAAAATATTCCAGAAAAGAAAAACTATGCCAATCCACAGCCCATTCCATGTTTTCCCCTTCTACAATACATAACTCTTCATTACGTATTTCTTTGTTCAGGACTTAAACAAGCCCTTCATACACACAGATCCTTCAGTCTAGAAGGATGGTTTACAGCTCCCAGTTTAAACAAATACAGTGGTGCATACTTGGCTATTGGATTGTCTTAGCAGATCTTAATTCATAAACTTGCAGAGCAAACATCACAGAAGCAAAAATGCCAGTGTTTGCATTAAAAAATGGCAAACTGAAGAGGAAGCATCAGCATCTAGTTTTACATCGTAACAAAAAAATTAATTCTGTTGTATTTTCCCAACAGATGTCTCAAAATTAGTGGTAATTCCATCTCCTTTTTTTAATCCTAGGATCTTTTATTTCAAGACAAAAACACATTTAACCTGAGCTGAATATAGATTAATGTTTTTAAGAAGATTTTGTCAGACGAACCATATTCAGAACCAAAAAATATATTTATTACCCAATTAACATACATATATGCTACATACTAAGACAAACTCATGTAATTGCAAAACTAATTAACATGTTTCTAATGACATGCTAATTCATGTCATTAGAAAACAAAACATGTATTTCTGAATTGGACACCATGCCTTCCATACATGTCAACCAATTTAGCCTCCTTCATCACTGTTCTTTTCAGGATTCCATGTGTTTGTACTGGTTGTTTATGTGACTACACTAGGAAAGCACCATAATCTGTTTTATCTGAGGCAAAGAAAAATATATACATATATATACATCAGATATGCTACATCCCTACAAAAATAAAGCAAAAGCTGATAGCTCCCATTCAGAAAAACAACTTATCTGCCTTCAAAAAGAAGAAAGGAATTTACTTTTCATGATTTCACAATACAGCCTGGCACCATATGCTTCATTTGGATTTTTTTTCTATTTTTGTTTTTCTTCCCTCTTGAAGGACTATAGCAAGCTGTATTATGCATGGATTCAGAAACTACGAGTCAGCCAAAAGTCGCAGATCTCTCAGGACAGACATGTCCATCTGTCATTTCACAGCAGGAGAACAATAGCAGCTTCAATATAGACACAACAAGCTCACACAATCCTTACACAGCCAGACAGAAAATCTGCCATAGCTGATAGCTAGCTGCCTTTGAAACTCCAGACAGATGTTCCTGTGTAACACCAGGATCAATTGCTGCTTTCTTGTTTCTGTATTTTCAAATTCCTCATCTTTTTCATAGCAACCAAGACACAGTCAGTTCACTACTTGTAACCTCTGCAGAGCTTTGGGGAAATCACACTTCAGAAGCAACAGAACCTAAGACACAGAAGCATATTCTTTAATCTGCAATTTTTCTACTCTAGGGGCCTATTTTAAAAGTAGATTATCCATAAAGCTTGTCAAAGACTGTGCTTGTATTGTATAATGATTTTTCTAGAGCTTTGCTTAACAGCCTTCAATTATCTTCTCCATGAATCTGTTTAACAGCATACTGCATTTCTTCTCAACTGTTGAAAAAAAAATCCACTTCAATTTTTTAAAAATAATTTATTAAATATCTGTAGATCTTGAAAACAAAAGTTATATACAGAAAAATAACTACTTGTAAAACACACTAATTTAATCTTTGAGTGGCTATGCAGAAAAAATTGACAAAGCATTAGTTGCAGTTCAAGTAAAAAAAAGTGTTACTGATAACATTCAACCAATTTACATGTCTAAAAATAACCTCACTAGGCCCATCTGTTAAACTTTTGTTTCAGCACTATATGGAGGTGATTTTTCCTGATGAGTTTCACTGGGTTTTGATTACAGCAAATTCGCAACACTGGCTCCTACACAGTTCCCACATTTTCCAGAAGTAAACAAGTGAGTCCTTTTAAACAACAGGATAGTGCCGGTATCCTACTGTGAAGTTTGCTTCATTGAGAAAGAGCTTCTAAAACGTTTGATTTCTAGTAACTGAGGGCACACTGAGGGCACACTGAAAACATACACCTTGGCATACCTTCAGAAGTCCATACTGGAATTTAAAATTAAGCACCCAAAATTAAGCAAAAGAACCTCAAAAATTATATAACTTGTCAAGATAAAAGCTGACATGTTACACCATATTAGCTCACCAGTTTTTGTTCAAGAACAATATCATCTGCATTTCTTCTTTAAGGACCTCACAGACAGAAAAAGGTACCAGTCCAAAAAAGGAAAGAAAAATAAAGAAGCTTTGGAAGGAACAAGAATAAAATACTCAAAAGATTAAGCTAGAAGGGATGTATATGCAATGATTGATAGAAAGTATGCTTTAAACAACATCCGAATTCCAAGGTTTCACTTCAAAAATTTAACTGTGTCTCTCAGCTATTTCTGGAAGTTTTACAGGCACTGGATGTACAGTTCTCCTTAGCAAAATCAATACGGTTTTTGAAACTATAATGTAAATTCCTTTTCTTGTAACTTTCCACAAAGATGCACTTCCATCCCACCCAACTGGCAAAGGCAGTTAAGCATGCATCAACTCTTAGTCCTTTAAAGTTTGTTGGGTAGAAACAGTATTTAAAACCTGAATAAAGACCCCTCAAATATCAAGACAGATTATGTATGCCACAGTACGGAAAAAACCTGCAAAGAAACTCTTTTAGACAGGCTTTGTTTTAGTTTAGTTTTTGGATGGCAGGGGTTGTTTGCTTTCTTATCTGTATTGAAGCTTGGAATAGCCAGAGGCAATGAACAGCACAAATTAAGCAGGAGTAAGAGTGCAGCTGGAAAAGTCAAAAGGTAACATCAAATTGAATTCCTCACCATTAAGCAACAGAACAATAGTTAAACCTGCCACAAAGGAAAACTAAATCTGAAATAGCTGCTTTTCACTTGTATCCAAATCTGTTAATACGATTGTCCTTTTCCTTATACATGCCTACTTTTTGTCAAGCTGTGTTACAGTACATAACCCTTGTATTTTCCATTAAGAGGTGGTTTCCTAAATAACAGATTATTTTAAGCATGAATCAATTAATTTCTCGTTCTGCAAAATAGGCTATGTTCTATGTACTAAGAAATTCAAACTTTAAAATGTCAGTTTCCATTTCTTAGCAAGATTAATTAAACTGACTTAGTTGATGCACAACTACTATGTAAAGAAAACAAAGTTTCTGGTAAACATTGGAGCTTTCCTTTTTTTGCTTACACCAAAGTCCACAGATGCATTAGAATGGGACATGTGCCTCCAGGAAACAGACCAGAGTCAGGAAGAGTCTGCTTCTCCAGGAAGCAGAGCAGAGCAGAGTGTTCAACCTGGACATACAGGACACTGTATAGGAGCATCCATCTCCCCTTTGCTTTTCCCACTCTACTGTGCTCCTTCAGGTATTTTGGATATACCTGTAACATCTGCAGTAATAAGAACCAAGACTGAAAAATAAAAGCACACAATACTTAACTATTACTTGACAGACAACTAGATCCTTACTTGAGTTGTACAACTGCTCAGGGTTGAAAACTCCTAAGAAAATACAATGAAGGAGGAACAGTAATCAAATTAATACAAGAGAATGAATGGCCATGAGAGTTATAGGGAACGGTTTCATGAAAAATAAACAATTCTTTTTCCTAGGAAAGTTTTTAAATTCAAACAAAATCTCACACCGGAGATTCAGTAAACCTCATGATACAGCAAGACATTTTAATATAGTGTTGGGAGAAATTAAGTCACAATCTATAAATTGCAGGGCTGGAATAAAATTTGTACCTTAAGGAACTATTTAATGCTGAGATCCTTGCAGAGAATACTTCTCCTGCATGTGTTAATATCATCAATATAATACCATCATACTTTTGCCCCGAAGTCTCATAAAAAGCCATTAAGGTTATGCTTCACATGTTTAACATGGTATTTAACTGCTGGACTTTACATACACCAGTACAACACTTGTTGACATCTTTCTGGAGCCTAGCTCACCAATGTACCACATCATCAAAACACTCCTTTTCAATCCACACAAACCCAGATGGAAGCCTGCTATTCACCAGGAAACTCCCTCTGCCAAGATGCATTTGCAAAGCCTCTGAGTTTTGTTGAACAAACCCAAGAGCAAGCAGTTCTCCAGACAGAAAAGTATAAAAACATTGTCAGGCCATTCTACCAGTCCTATCTTTTGTTCCATTACAGATCATCACTAAAATTTTTTTTAAATGCAGCCTTAAAACACAAAAAAGAAAAGCAAAACAACCCCAACAGTTCCCACTGTGACCTCACATACTGGCTGACAGAATGGGATTATTACTTAGTAGTTTCCAGATGCAAAGAGACTGATCACAAACTCATTGGCAGGACTCTGCTATGCACTTTCTCTCAGCTGTGAGAGCTGCTCTGCCCGCCAGCACTGTCACACAAGCACTGGTCCATCTTCCTTCATGTAAACATAAGAAGTGCATGGACAGTTCACAAAGCTATGGGAAACTGATTCCCGTGAAACAGGGGGGCTGCTCTGCAATTCAGGCACAACTGCAGCTTTCACAGCAAGTACAGATGATCCCACCGGCACATTCCTGGTATTCCGGCAGGCAGGGGCAGTGTGACACCTCAGTGAGCAGCATGCAATTGAAGTAGACCCTTGAATGCCCTCTGCCTCAGAGCATCCCTTCAAACAGAAATTGCTCTTTACTGCCTACAGATGCAGAAGTGCATGATCCCAACAGGAGCTGAGGACCCCGAAAGGAGATATCTAAAGCAACCAGACAAGTAACTCAACCTCAACCAGTCTGTCTATGCAAGATAACAAATATTTTGATACAGATCTCAGGATGAGTAGACTTTTTTTCTGTGATACCACTTAACTCCTCAACGCTGACAACTGTGTCTTCCATTTATGCTTTTCTAGGGCAGTGCCTTGTACCTGGAAACACACATCTTAGCACGGCCACTGCCACGTCTGCCAGTCACTCCTCAATCCGGAGTACTACATACAAAGGCCTCAGCACTATGTCTCTCCTCTTTGCATAAAGCACTACTTCGATTTCCAGGAACAGACCAGTTTATTTTCCTCTCTCCAAAACTAACATTACTGCTACTGTAATCCTGGAAAAGGAGATACCCAGGGGAGAATCAAACAGCAATAACAGAAGTTGTGAAAACAAAATGGCTTCCTTCCATCTGTGAAACACAACCACTGGGGAGGGAAAAGGCGGAATGCTTTGAACAAGAATCTCTGCAATAAGAGTTTATTTAGATGTGTCAGACAGACAGTGTCCTGCTGTGCTTGTCCCCAATTATCTGGAATTAGAAATAAGATGGGGAGAAGATTGCGAAGCTTTGATCTGAAGCAGAACAACGCCAGTTTCGTGGTATCAGTCATGTCATACCCTTAGAGGCAGCCAAGCCTGAGATCTGTTCCTAAAACTCTCATACATCTTACAGTCTCCTGTATCCACCGACCTCCTTTGATCCAAATGATGTGTAGCTCCTTTTGCACACAAAATGAAAGCATCTCATAGAAGAAGGAGACCTGCCTGTAACCCCATGGCTGCAGCTTCAGGAGCAGCTGAACTAGTTTGAAGTTTTTTGCCAACCAAAAAGGAACATGAGAGAGGGCTGCCCCTCCTCCTCTCCCTTCACTCTGCCCTACACCTGGCCAATCAGTCCCATCTCCTTCCCTCCTCTACATCATCATGACAGACCACCCTGTACCTGAGTTCTTTTTCTCTTGAGTTAGTCTGGGAGAGGGGGAGAGCAGAGCTGGTCAGGAGCAGAGCCAGGCTATGCCCTCCCTCAGTTTTCTGGGGAATCAGGACACTGGGTCACCCCCAGTACTGCTCTCCTTGAATACCATTGGAAATGTTGCCCATCTGTGGGATTTTAGAACATCTCTAATTTGCCTCATCTGTAATATTTTTTTAATATCATTTGACTGAAGTTAGGCCCACACATTATTTTTTTCTGGTTACTCCAGACATTTCTGCTTTCTATTAGGACTGCAGTACTGCACAAGCACTCCGCCTTGGTAATTGCTCATGTTAAAGCTTTCTGCAGTCATGGCAGAAGATAAACAGAAACTCTTTCAGGTTTAGGAGAGACATACCTAAAAATGTTATTAGCTTGCTGGTTTACTTTAACTGACTGAAGGGCACAATCGTGTAATGTAAACAAAACCATTTTCTTATTGAGTAACACAAACATGGTTAAGTTTGTAGAACACATTTCATTAAAATAAAACATCTGTTAATTAAGCAACAGGGCATGCTAGCATTTTTAGTCCTAAATATTTTAACACACACATATTCACAGCATTTTGTGCAGTAACCTGCAAATGTATGTGCTTTACAAATGTATGCATAATTATCCATCTTCAGGACAAATGCACATTTCACAGTTCAGTTAGATAATACGGCTCTACCCCGGAATAATATATCCAGTGTCTGACACCTATCTTCACTTGTTTTGAGAAAAGTATGTTTAAATTATAGGATAACTGCTAATCATATACTGACCTCCCTTTTTAAGGATACTTAATGTCACAACAAAACACAAACCTTCATCGTTCACTTCCACTACAAAAGCATCTGAGATCTCCTAGAATGCTACATATATTTTAAACGGAGGTTTCGAATTCAAAACTTAATTACAGAAATTTAAATGGCCTAAACTTATCCATTAGTTAACAAACAAATTTATCTGACCATATCTGAGCACACACATCTGATCACCTGAAGTGTGCCAAGAGATACAACACTTCCTTCCTGTGATTTTTAAATCTAGATAGACAGTGATCTTAAAAAAATTTGTCCACACACCACTGTTTTGAAAATCAGCAAAGGTTTTCAATGGTCAGCTGACCAAAACAGCAAACAAAAAAAGTTATCTGTCATCTGAAAAAATTATTTACCATCTGAATACTCCTCCTTTAAAGAGAATGTTAAAATGACATCTGGATAAACTTGATGCCCAAGCTTCACTATTTGCAAGGGTGAATACCTGCTGAAGCTAAATTGTCTCCTAATAAAAAACATCAAGAGCTGGACATTACTGAAAAACAACCTTTATCTTTTTAAGTGGTAACAGAGTAAGTTGTGACACAGGAGGAACCTCCTGTTCCAATCTAGATAAAGGAGTCTTCTTTCAGACAAGATTTTATTTGCGTATGTCTTTAGTAGCAAGAGAATTGGCAAGCTCATCTCTTACATCTATAAACAACCCATATCAACAATACCCACTACTCTTTAAGAGAGATTTTCCAAGCTTTCAAGAACAGCACCCAGTTATTACAAATTTAGTGCAAGCTGGTAATAGAGATAGACTAGTCCTTCTAACAAATGAGCGAAAGACACAAAGATTCCTGCAATTCTAGAACTAACAAAAATGTATGCACAGAAAAACAGGCATATTAAAGCATTCCATCCAGCAGTGTACATGCCATCAGCAAAGCACTGTCCACAGCTTATCAAAGAACAGGTCATTGGCCCTTTGTTGACTACATCAAGCTTCCTGAAATCTGCCCACACTGGGTCCTTTAGGAAATGATGGGATGTTTGGATGTTTTAGTTCACTTGGTCAGAAGACACTATTATGTTCCTTTTATTTGACCAATACCCAAATAAAAGGGAAAAAACAAAGAAAAGGCCATTCTGTATGTCTTTAGTGCAGCCCACTTCTTTGCTCCTACCCAACCAAGCAGGACTTACTGTCCCAGAAAAATGGTTTTTTCCTTTCTTTTCTGGATACAACCAGCCTCCTTACAGAATAAAATAAAAAAAAAATGAAAAAAAGTTAACCTGACTCTTCTTTCTAGCTTTCCTCTACATGTCAAACTCCTTTTACAGGTGTTGCAGATAAAACCTGACAGGCCCATACTTTTAATTAATGCTCATGTGGCCAGTATCCTATTTACCTATTACATACAGTGAAGTTGAGTTTTCAGTAACTACAGGAGAAATTTGAAACAGTCTTGAAGATAGTCCAAATTTTAAAACCATCCACAAAAGAACTGACTTTAAGTAAAATGAATGCACTTCCAAGACATATGTATCTGTGTGTCTGTGCATCTGTCATCTGTATCTCTAATAAGCAAAGCTCCATGGACGTTTAGTTACCTGCATTGGTAACTTAGAGTATTTTCAATGTTTTGCAAAGCAAAAAACAAACAAACAAACAAAAAACCCCACAACACTTCTCTGACAACAACATTAAATAAAATTAGATCCCACTGTATTTCAGAAAAAAATCTGTTAAACCCAAGAGTTCAGTCAATAAACATTAGCCCCTTACATCAAATGTAGCTTATAAATGATTAAGCTTTAACAATCCCACCCACTCTAGAAGTTCAGATAAAATCTGCTGCTTCTTAATTGGCAAAATATTTAACCAGTCTGAGTAATCACTTAAGAGAAGTTAACCCATTGATTCATGTGTTTAAACATTAACATTTACAGTGCTCAGAGAGTATAAGCCAGTTACTTAAAAAAACCCTATTTGCAGCTCGTTTCTTTTGATCTGGAAATACATACAATAGCCACTAGCCAATGAAGTAACTTTTAAAAAGATTTACATTAATTACATCTAGGAACCTGGTGGTCTGAATTCTATTTCTTATTCTTTATGATCCAAAAGGCTAATTTAAACTAATTTTCTTTTTCATACCTAACAAAAAAATCGCTGAAAGAAATCACCTGGTCAAATACCTGAACTCCACTGCTGTACAAATCTCATTTCCTCAACAAGCAAAAAGCAGAGGCTTTCCATGTATTTCTTCAAGAGAGGAATACCAATTCTAGAAAGCAAAACTTAAAAAAAAAAAATTCTACAAGTCTCTTTGGAAAAAGTAACATGTATTAGCACAGCTCCAAGTAAAGATTTTTAAGCAAGCACCAAAAGCAAAAGATATGCTAGAGAATAGTTAATTTTACCTTTAATCCCAGCACATTAAAAAAAACCCAAGATTTTTTTCCCTTTGATCCGTAATAAAAAGCAGTCAGGTATAGCAAGCAGTACATCTTCCATTGATTTTTACTGGAGCCACTGGGTTTTCAGCTCCCTGGAGATAATCAAGCCTTGAATATGAAGAATACATCACAGTGATAAACAACGGATCCATCACATGGCATACGTCCAAAATATACTAGCAAATAACACTTAACTCCCTTTTTCTGGTGATACTGTTAGTGGAATTTCTAACACAGCTGATAATTCAGTGTGCAAAGTTAACATCAAGTTGCTCATGCTGTAGAACTGGGAGGAAGCTGGTTTCTGAAATACACGTCTAATGAGACAGTGGTGCAGCAGCCAGCCTGCCTGCCTGCCCCACAGCACTGACAGCTCAGCAGTCAGCTCTTTGTTGGGCTGGAGACTTTCTGTCACTGCTGCCAAAACATGGGCACTTCTAACATGCATTTTTGTCTGTATCAGAAACCTAACATCAGCCTTCATCACCAGATGCATGTAAAAAAATAAAGTTCTGATCAAACATGAGATGGGTGTCATGCTTCACACTCCCCAGACTCTCTGAGGTTTCATATATTTTTCATACATTGAAGAAGTTACCTAAAACGAGTCATGCTCCTAAGCAGAGTGATCAGAAATGGTAAATCCCAACTCCTAACTGCACCAGCTAAAAATATCACAAAATCAGGTTCTTTCAAGCATTTTCTCCTTCCTCCTGGCTCTCTGACTCTCAAAATGAGTGGATCAGCTTCAGCAAGATGGGAAAATCCTCCAACTCCTCTCCTTCTGACAGTTCTGTGACCTGGTGGTGAGGACACAGCACTTGGAGGTTCCCCAGCCTGCAGAGATGGGAACACAGGCCATCCATTTTCAGTGGAAGCACCCCAACTGACAGGCAGAGGGAGGCTACAGTACTACCTCTTTAACCAATATGCTGTGGGACTACAGGGCAGGCACAGCTCTTCCACCTACATATCCTCAGGAGAGGATCCCATGTTGGTAGATTTGCCCAGCACCCACCACCCAGGAAGTAGCACCACGCCAAAAGTAGGCAGCAGCACTGTCCATGGGCTAATCCTGCAGGAATCACCACTCCCTTGGAGATCCCTGGTTCTCTCTACTGACCTGCAAACACCGTAGGCTCTAAGATCAGGTAACATGACTCAGGTGGCAAATTTTTTAGCTTTACATGGTTTTCAAACACGGAGTTGCTTTGAAGCTGCACCCAGCACTTTTATGACTGGATATACCTGTACATCAATTTCTGGCAGAATTTTAAAGCACGCCATTCTGAAAATAAATTAATGGAAGAAAAATGAGTCAAGGGAAAGATTCAGTTTCCTTTTACATGCATGACTCATTTTAATTATCATCCTGCAGGCAAATCAGTTAATTGCTAGAAAGAACTGATTATTTACTCCTATTCTCATTAGGTAAAAGCCATTGCACACTCAGACTGAAAAATCACAACATGAACTAAAACCAGACCCTGCTTTATATTTCTAGCATTTTTACTTCATTTTGCATTTTTACCCTATTTTCAAAGTATATTTTTTGGAAAATAATCCTAAGTCTATATTCCTAAGGCATGTTTTTCTTTCTTTAACATCTGAAATGGTTACATCAGCTAATAAAGCATTATAGTATCTATTTTTTAAACTAAGTATCCAGATGTGTCTCTAGAAGTTTATGCCTAAATCAGTGAATTACGAACATTTTATTTCACAGCATAACTCAATACACAGAATTTTCTTCAATGCACTTATCAGATCAAGGTTTGTTTTTATTTTACTATACTGTAAGGGATGTCAAACTAATTTTTCAGGGAAGGGGAAAAAGGACAAAAATTTTAATTGTTTTTTGGGTTGTGTGATATACTTCAGGTTCTTTTTGTGGAACAGCAGAAGTCATGGTAGAAAGAGAAGACAAAAATCAAATTTAGCCCTGGTGACATGGCAAGTCCTCAGCTAAAAAAATCATGTCAAAACTAGCACCTGTAATTAACATACAATGGAATGACAATGATGAAAGCTCAAAAAAGTTATGTTCCATTCTGTCTGAAGGAGTTGTGTATCGCAGCTGTGAAGGTATCTTTTTTCCTCTAAAGAAATCAAATACATATGTTGGTATTTCAGCCTGGAAATAAGACATGGCAGATATAAATAATGCAGTCACCTAGTTACCACAATTTATTATTGAAGAGTAACATATCTAGAAAAATTATTGAGGTTTATGAACATTCTCACTTATGCTGACAATCTTCAAGATTGCATTATTTCAAGAACATATTATTTCATACAGGAGATGCCTCCAAAAAAAGCACTCAAACTTGTGAGTGGGCAGAAACCGTAGGTCACTGGTTGCTGGCAAGGTAAGCACTGGTAGGGTCCATCTGACCAGCTAAGTGTGACAATAACTGCATTGATGTGGAGGTGACTGCACTGCAGGAGGGACTATCCTACAAGCTAACAAGGGTAGAAAGTCAGCTGGGTAAAAAGCACAGGTGACCCTGGCTGACATGACAGCAGTGTTGTCATTTCAACCAATTTCAACAACTTTTTTTCCTTTCCTTTCAATCAGGACTTTTTGCACTTCAAAGTGCAACCCCTCAAGGGACAGTGTTCCCAATCTGGTATACAGATTAGCCAAAATCAGACACCTGAAAGCCATTGGTTTCTGGCCTTTATGCAAATACACATAGCTAGAAACATGGGTAATCTTCCAACTAATAAGTGAAATGGCTTCTGCACCTGGGTCAGAGCAACCCTGGTATCCACACAGGCTGGGGGATGAACAGATTGAGAGCAGCCCTACCAAGAAGGGCTTGGAGGTGTCAGTGGATGAGAAGTTGGACATGATCAGGCAGTGTGCATTTGCAATCCAGAATGCCAACCATTTGGCTGCATCCAGAGCAGTGTGGGCAGCAGGGCCAGGGAGGGGATTCTGCCCCTCTGCTCTGCTCTGCTGAGACCCCTCCTGCAGGGCTGCATCAGCTCTGGGCTCCCTGCACAGGAACCACATGGACCTCCTGGAGCACGTCCAGAGGAGGCCAACAAGAGGATCAGAGGGCTGGAGCACCTCTCCCATGAGAACAGGTGAGAGGTTAGGGTTTTTCATGCAAGAGATGAGAAGGTTCCAGGGACACTTTATAGCACCTACAAGAAAGGAGGCCTACAAGAAAGCTGGAGAGGCACTTTTACAAGGGCAGGTAGTGACAGGACAAGGGGCAATGGCTTTAAACTAAAAAAACAGCAAATTCAGGTTAGATGTAAGGAAAAAGGTCTTTACAATGAGGGTGGTGGAACACCAGAGCATGTTGCCCAGAGAGGTGACGGGTGCCCCATCCCTGCAAACATTTAACATCAGGTTGGATGAGTCTTTAAGCAACCTATTTGAAGATGTCCCTGCCCATTGTAGTGGGGTTGGACTAGGTGACATTTAAAAGTAAGTTCCAACTCAAAGTATTCTGTGATTCTATGAAACAGATTCACACGTCATGGAACTAGAAAGGCAGAACTGCTATGTAGGTCAAGCCATATGACTTCCCTGAAAGAACTCAGTGTTGAAATACAATTTATTTTTTGGGAAGGGGAGGAAAGGGTGGGGGGGGGTGTGGAACTGTAATCTTGATTCTAGCATTGACCTTAACTTTCTTACTGACACCCTATCTCAGTTCACTATAGATTTTTCTGGCTCTTCTCTGGTCACAGTCAACATCATCTTTGATACATAGCCATTAGCAGGTTATTCCAGTAGCAGTTGTACCATTGCCAAATACATGATATAAACTCTACTCCTAGGCAGAGTACCTAATTTTTATACTCAGGAATTGCGACAGGTCTTTCCTCTTATCTCAATATGTTGGCAATTTAGCTGATTATCTGCTGTGACCCTCTATTCAGAGTTGCCACATTTCCACGTGACATGACCATGGAGTTATTGATATTTCTCATCAGGATGACTTAGACTTCAGAATTTCCAACCTGTCCACATCACCATCTCTTTCTGTTATTTGTCATTCCACTACCTGCTGTATGTCACTGGCAGGGAAAGCATTGACTTTTTCCATCACTGGTGATTTTTAAACTCTCTTTATGCTGCAGGTTAAACAAGAACTAATCCAGAAATATATAACGCCTCCACTGCCCTGAAAGGCTGCCTGACCATGGGGGTCCTTTAGGGCCTTGCAAGCTCTGGTTTTGTGACTCTCCAGAGGCTTGCATGGGTAATGTGATTTTTGTCACCAATAAAATGATCAGTGAAGAGAGAGCAGTTGATCTGCAAATCCAGCTAAACAAGGACAACTCCATATCTGCAGTTACATTAGGCACCTGTCAGTTAGCTAGGTCAAAGCTGGTACTTTGATTTTGCTTTGGTTTACTTTGTGAACAAAAATGGGTTGTTGAAAGGTTAAGTACTTCACCTAAGCCTATTACACATCTTTTTCCTTCAACTGAACTTGTCACTTCACATAAAAAAAAATCTAGAAAATTTCATCAGATAAATTTTTCCACAAACCTGTAACAGTTAGCATTAAACACTTAGTCTACTGCCTATTAACTCAATCCCATCAAAGACAGCCCAATGTCATAACAAAGCCTGGCTTTTCCAGCATTTCTATCCAGTCCACCAACACCTTTTCCCTGGAGGAAGAAAAGTGTGGTTTTCCAGGTAGTACCCACTACTTGAGGAGCAAAATATTGCTGCCTACCACAACTTGATGCAGAAGGTCAGGGCTGAAACTACCGATGACGGGACCCAGTGACCATTCTTAGTGTGCCACTGCCTGCTACCATCAATTTGCTCTTACCTTCCCAGGCAGTGACAGCCCTCTGTTCAGGGCTGACAGCACAGTCCACTCACATATCTGTACATTCAGCTGTCTTCCTAACCTCTCCTCCCCAGCAGTCCACAACAAAACACAGATCCAGCCCATAAGTCCATTGTACAACATTAAGTCATCACATGGAATCTAATAAACTAGAGACAGAACACTTAATGTCATATTCTAGTCTCTGAAACTTCTCCAGAAGGGAAAAAAAAAAAATCAGTGGGAAAAGTGGTAAGGATGGGGGATGGGGATGTAAATAGCATTAACAGAACAGAGAACTTACTGCTCAGCTTTTCCAAATTTTCCGAATGCACTTTCTTTGGCCTTGGTGATTCTAACGGATTCCTTTGGCTGTAGTTATTGCATTGGAGTCTGTTTTGTTACAGATTTGTGGTAAGAGCTACAGTGTCTCTTCCAAATACCAACCAACACTAATTATAAATTTCTTGTTGGTTTTGCTCTCTCATTCACAGTTACGCCATTCGTATTAATGCACAAACTGTAACGTGCAGTTCAGTCTCCTTCTTGATAGAAAAAACTCAATAGCCCCAAGCACAATGATCAGGAAAATCAAACTCAAGGGGCAGAGTCTTGACTTCTCCTAAAGATTTGTGGCTGACTCCTCAGTATCCAAAGGCTGAAGTCAACTGTGAGGTGAAATAGGAAGGGACTAAGTTCTGAGAACACTGATTATTATCCTCCCCTAATAAATTAAACCACAAATTATTAATGTCATCTGTCTTTCCAACACTTTTCAGAAAAGTAATTTTTTTCCATTTTAGATCAACAGATTCACATAAACTTGAAGGATAAATATATAGCTACAGGCTGTCTATAGCTATTCCTAGTTATTAAAATTTTCAGCATCAGTTCATGTTACAATTGGCACTGGTATTTTCCTAAAGTGTCAGTAAGCAGAGTTTTATAAAGGAAAAGAAGATTACATCTCATAAGTTTCAGTCAGTTTCTGAGATAACTTTAAAAAACCCAAAACTCTCATCAGCAGCAACTCAACACTGCATTATGGCCTTAAAACAAGAAACTCCAGGCAACATTAAACAGTAATCCCTCCTGAAGAGAACAAGAAGTAGATAGAATGCTCATTGTGTTATTTAACATACTCCAGTTCCTTTTTGCTTTTTAAAACCCAAAATGGAAACTGTGTCCTGTCACCATAACAACTACAGCTCTCCTGATACAGTGTATCTCAGACAGTTCATGGTGTACCTGTTATATAGGCTTACCATGTTTTAAGACTTGGAATTTGTGTCTTCAATGCTATATTAAATAAATAAATAAGTTAGTTAAATGAATGGAATTAGGCTTCTGTAAGTGATTGAAAAATATGCCCCATTCACTTGGTACCTTAAAACAATCTCCTTGTACTGGACACGCTTTTCAAAGCTGCTGACATGCAGACTCAGAACGTTCTTCTTCGACCAAAGTCAGACCAACCATTAAAAAAACCCAAACAAACAAACAAACACCCCACAAAACCAATAGAGACCAAAAAACCCCAACCAAACCCCCAAAAAAGCTGAAACAAAAAAAAAAAACAAAAAAAAAACCAAAAAAACCCATACAAACCCCCAAAAAAACCAAAAAAACCCCAAACAAAGAAAAAAAAAAAAAGAAAACATAAAAACCCCCAAACACAACAAAACAACAACAACAAAAAAACCCAAACAGCAACAGATCTCTTAAATAAATATCTCCTTTCACTATTATCTTAACCCATTTTTTTCTCAAATGCTTAACATAAACTTTATTACTTGACTCAAAGAATAATAAATACAGGCTTTGAGGAACTGAAAGGAGTAGGAGATAAAAAAATTCAAGGTACTAAAGTGAACATGCACTCTTTTGAAGCAATTATCTTCATTTCAGCTGAAACAAGACAGATGCTCCATTTAACAGGCATAACTCAATACAAAAATCAATATTTGAAATTTTATCAAGAAACTGACACCACTTGGTTTTTTGCTATTCTGCTCCTATCAAAATAAAGGAAAGTCCAATTTCGAATCTACTTTTGCATCATCTGTTTATAAGAGAAAAACAAAGATACTATCAGAGTCTGTTTTAAAATAAAACTGTTAGTCCACAGAATGTGCTTTAAATTTTCATGTAAAAATATCCCTAGCTATAAATGAAGGACCAATTGATACCATACGTGTTTTCCTAGTAGCAAAACAATACCCCTCAGCTGTGTTTCAGAATACTGAGGTTTCTTAGAGGCACTTTTTCTCAGTAGTAGCCACACCAGAATATGGATAAGTTGAGGATGTGGTTGCTTCTTTAAAAGTTGACCCACTCAAACCATTCATGCAATTATAAAGTCTAAGAGTTCAACAATGCAATGAATAAAGTAACGTAAAAAGTAAAGTAAAAAGGAATGAGCTAGCTTTGCTTTCAGAACTTTTAATTGTGTTCATTTTTTGGGCAACATTCGTCTTTCTAAAGTATCAACTGTAAATGCACAAACTATAAATGAAAGCAGACAGAATCACAGAAAGCTTCCTAAAATTATGAAGTAAGCTAGTACCTCATAAGTTCAAAATTTGTATTTACCATGGATAATTAATTTAATAAACCACATTACCTGGCAGTGTGCCAACTTGCCTCTTAAGGAAACACCAGGAGACTGTATGACTAAAAACTCAGTTGGTCACTGAGTTATCTGAGAAGTATTGTGAACAATACTCATTAATTCATAAGATGAGATATAGTTATGAGGTTTTGCAAAAGGAATGGAAAAAGCTCAGCTATTCCTCTTGTTAAAAAGATTTTGCATTAACACTTCCCCATTTTTGAAAGCAGAAGTCATATTTCTTTGTTTTGTTTGATGTACTTCATTGCTTATGGGTTACATTTAAAATTTCCAGGGAATGATTACATGAACCATCTCTTGACATCATCACACACAAAAGTTTCCCAGACATGGAGAATGAAAGGGTTAACTATAAACCTATATCTAAGGAGATTCTGCATATTAAAATCAATATTCAGCAAATATTTCCATTACAACTTCTAACACAAGTTCAAGAGCTAGTGAACTTTAGCACTAATGAAGCTAAAGTTCCTCTAAAAACAAAACAAACCCCAAAAATGGTTCTCAGAAACTGGAGATAGGAACAGTCTGCTCAGTCTAGGTCAATGCAAGACTGCTCATTACAGCATTGCTCTCTGAACAAAGCATCCTATTTAATTTTATTGTATCTGACTAATGCAATTTTTGGTATTTGATAGGAAATGGTTCCAGAGAAAATTATTTCAACACAAAAGTAACACTGACGCACAGCCCACACTTTCTTCATTTCATTATCACCTTGCTTCTTTGACCTAATTTCACCACTATTCAAAAAGGCCATTAAGAGTAGTTTTGTTTTCCTCATGAATCATCCCACCAAGCCTTTGATCCTTTTGACACTTTCTTCTTAATTCCTGTGAGTCCATCAACAACTTTTCGTAACAGGTACCTTGAAATGCCTGCATTTCAAAAAAATGTAAATTTACTTCAGGACAAAGAAGTGTTTATAAAACAGAAAAGAAACACTTTTTCTTTCCTCCCCTTTCTTGGTCCCTAGAATAATTTTGCATACAATGGAAACTCATCTTTTTCCAATACTACCTCAAACTCAGATTTAGCTATTTTCCTTGTTCTTTAACTGTTTTTAGGTTTCTCAGACCCATTTTCCTTTAGTTTAAACTGCATAGCTGCATAGTATTAAACAATGTCTTTCAAATTAAAACTCAATAAACTTCTTCCTCTCACTTAATTTGGGAAGCTTGATGCTGAAGGAGGGATGATACTATGATGTCTATATCTGATGATATTTTCTTCATAGATTTCTGTCCTGAAAAATCATATATTAGTTGTTCTGCATGCCAGTTATGGTCAAACACTAATTTTTTCACATGTCCAATCCAGCAAAATTAAGACTGTGGTTTTTTGTGAGACTTGAAATACATCTCAAAAGTTACCAATGTAACAAACTATCACATTATTAAAGGTATTAAATATCATAAAAACTGCAACACACAACCATTTGTTTTTATACTATTTTCCAGACAGTACACGTGTTCAAAAGTTTAACTATTCACAGATTTGAACAGCTATGTATCTTGTGCTGGAACAAACCAATGCGTAGGTGGTGAATCTTCTAGCTGAGCTGCGCCAAAAACATTAGTACACAGAAAAATAAGTGAAAGGGAGCCAAAATATCTCCCCTCTACAGGCAGACACTCACTTAAGCATATGAAAAAACACAGTCATTAAGGAAACTAGTTTATATTCTGTTTCTGAAAGGATATAATAAATTACAGACACAACTACAGTGTGGGCCATGTCCAGGAATTCTGTGAGGTCTCTTGGACCACACAGTCCCTCCAGAAAGTCACACATATTAGTGATGAAGCAACTCACCCAGGGCAATGCTCAGATCACTTACATATGGCTGGAAAAGGAGAGAGAGGCATTCACCAAATGGTTACCAGCACCTCAAGAACTACTACCATTGCCAGACTCAACGCCACCTATCCCAGTGGCATTTGAGGATGCAGGAACAGCTACAGGCCTCTTCACAGGCTTGAACTTCCCAATAATCCAATGCAACAGGAAAAACAAAATGATTTTTAGACCAAATCTTCTGCTGACTGCTTCATTTACTTTTCAAAACTTCGAGATGCAAAAGCCCTCAGAACTACAAAGCTCTCTGAGGCACAGCCAGCTATCACAAAAGTGGGTATGGATCGTATTGTGTCAGCGTACAATGCAAAGGAAACCTACATGCAAAGGAAAAGGAAATCCAACTACCTCCTGATCATGTTAAATGACAGAAGAAGGAATATGAAATTTTTCATTCAACAGCTGCTTCTCCTCCAACTGGCTGACAGGTTAGGTATGTCTGCCCTTTCTGAAAAACAAATGTACCCCATCTTCAAAATAAGAGGGATTACATAGGAGCCATTCAAAAACTTGGCTCTCAACAGATCCATAATCCAGAGGGATGAACGAACTACTGAATAATTTATTCCACTGTGAGGATATCTGAACTTAAAAAAGGGAGGAAAAAAAAAACAGAAAAAAAAATCAAGTTTCTGCAGCATAGACAGGTTTATGCTAACTATAGCCATATATAGTAGTTTTCCACTTTAAAACTTTCTCAGTCGAATGAAAACAAATACACACAAATAAAAACAACTGAAATAAAGTATGCATGGAAAAAGTAAGATTCAAAGCTTAAAATCAGCCTCTACTCGCTAATGACAATGCTGAGCAGCAACTTCCATTCTTCTCTTGGTTCATAGACAAAGACTATTATCACATTACTAAACCATTAACGGAGTAACAGCATGCACATGTTAAAACAACAGAAACACACAATTTGAACTAGTTAAATTCAGAACTACAAGGACATATAACTCATCCAGGATCAAATAATTAATTTAAAGTTATATGCAAAACCAGAACAGTGGTGTACAGCAAAGAGACTTTATTGAGTTGCCATTTGTGAGCAGCAGACAGAAGAGGTAGGTGGACATAGTTATTGTTCTTTAAGCAGGACACCAGCTTCACTGCAAGACCAGCATACAGACTATTTCTACCATCGGGCAATGAGACAAACACAGATTAAGAGATACACTCTTTGCTTCTCTCAAGCAAAATCAAGATGCCTGTGGCTATCCAAAGGCAACAGAATACTCCCTTGTCCTGAGCAAGGAAGCTCACAAAGAGGGTCCACTGGGGCGAGAGATCTGCAGGTTTTGCCAGGAGGAGCCCAGATTCTGAAGTTCATCCGTGGAGCCCTAATATCCACCCTTGCACTGTCACTTGGACCTTCTGCCTTTTCCTCTATGACTACAGTGCCCCACGCACAGGACTCTTCTAGACATCTCTGTATATTAAGCCAGTCCTTATTTGTTCCTATTTAAGTTAATAATTTCTGTGTTATTCTCACAAATTACAGTTCCTTTAGAAAAAACAAATGCTTGACCATACCTGCTTCCTCTCTATATAACAAGATATATAGTGATGTTCTGAGCTTCTGAGGCTGTGCAGAAAACCAAAGGAAACAAACTTTAGAAACAAAACCCTGATTTCTAAAAAAGAAACTTCATATTTCTGAGAATTTGACGGAGGAAGGACACATAATGGTCTAAGTCAGCCCACAAAAAATAAGTAGCAGATAATTTTGTTTCCCCCCAGAGTGCAAACCACTTCACCATACACTGGGACTGTAATTGCTCATTCCTCAGTTATCAGACCAACATCTTCCTCATATGAGCCGTAACAGATGAAGACCTTTGGAGACAACGTGGAGCATATTACACATTTGCAAAGATGGCTATACATCTATGGCTCTCTTCAGCTGATAAATGATATCTCGACCAGACAGACACAAGTCTGATGTACTGGATTTTAATTAGCCAGCACTTCTAAACAGCATTTCACATTATCAGATACAGAAGAACACAACAGAGTAATGATAGCACTGATATTGATCAGTCTTTGTCTTTGTTCAGTCCTTCCAGTAAAGGAAAGTACACCGGAAAGAGAGATACTTGTTTTCCAAATTATTTGGTTTGTTTGAATCAAATCCAAACTTTTCATCCTCACTGGAAAAAAAAAAAATTATTCAATGAATATGTGAGGCCAATAAACCATCAATCAATTGTGATAGCTACCTAGATACAATGGCATTTTTCTCTAATTTTTTTTTTTCCCCAGCATAATTCAATACCAAAAGGCTAAATGGAGAAAAATAATTAAAAAGATTGTTTTTTGGTTAACTGTTTTCACAGGTCACATATAAAGTATGAGCCTCTTGGATACCTGAATCTCTGGCAAAGAACCTTGCACTATTCTTCAGCTAACAGTCAGGTATCTAAAGAGTAGCTTCATGTTACCTGGCACACTTATAAGTATAATCAGTTAAAGACAGCTGAATCTTCCTCTGTCCATACAGGAGAGGAGTTTTAGTCCAACAGAAGCGCTGGAAAACTTTACTGCCTAAACAGAATAGTCTCTTATATCAATTCCAAAATACCCAGCTGTGATGCTGTTGACTGTAACTAATTGAAATTGGCACAGCTTTAATAATCCTTCAGAGAAGAGAACTCTATTTGCTATATGCAAATACATCATCAGTTCAAATATTTGCAGGTATCAAATGATGATACTTGAACAAAAGAATCATTCCAGGGTTTCCTACAAGTCTATTCTTAAAGCAGTCAGAAAACAACTTTGCTGTAGCAACATTAATTAATGTTCACTGAGTGTGTAGAGATCAAAGTAGTTACTATATACAAACATCCCAACAATAACAAAACAGCACTCACAGTTATTTACAACAAACTTCAACAGCCTCACCTACACAAACTGAAGTGTTGCCTTTCCTTCCCCACCTCCAAAGCCACACACTTCAAATAAAGCCCACTCTGGTATGTGAAGCAAACTGTATGGAGTTTAAGTATGATCAATTTACCCAAACAGCAGGTGTGGTTACAGACTACAGAGGCTCAGGAAGGAACTTCCTGATACCTGCACGATCCTCGCCTCTTCTACCTGGTCTCCACTGCAGCAACACAGGATAAATCTGGGAACTCAACCACCAGTAACACAGAACAGCCTAATATCTGGTATAAAACACACTGCACAGGCTTTCCACCTCCAAGCAAAACTGCTTTCCCTCATGCCCCAAACTGCTAAGAGGAACATAAAATTGTTTATTTGGTATTACAAGAATAGAGGAAACATATATGGGGTACAGCTAGCTTGAAGAAGCCTACAGATAGAGCCTGGAGGGAAAAGCACTGTTAATTTAACTCCCATACTCACTTTGGAAAACCCAGTCAAAATATGTTAAACATACATGACAGAAAATTAAAGAAGGCATGTGCAACACATGGCTGTGTCTTCATTAATGCCAGATTACCATTTGGTGCATTACTATTTTGTATGATCACCATGCAAAACAAATTTATGCCCAAGCAAGTGCAGACACAAGCACATTTCTGTCAAGTCTGCCTGAGTTCAGGATGCTGCATTCACGCTGACTTCACATCAGCTGAAAAAGTACAAACAATATCTGTTTGGGTATTGTCAGAGTCACAGAGAGATGAACAACATCTGACAGAGCAGAAAGCCTACTAGTGTAAGGTTAACATTAAAACTGGGGATGAAAAGTTAAGTTTACATGAGACATTTGCATTGTGTGGTTATGGGTGTTGATCAGCTGACAAGTGCCCTTAAGACGTACCATTGAATCAACAATCTAAAGCCAGCCAGTAAATCAGTGACTGTAGGGTAAAGATTAACATAGCATTCTCCTCCCTCTATACTGCTCTGTCCCCATCAGAGACTTCAGCACTTTCAGTCTTTTCTGTAACTCTGAAGGGAATTTCATGTAGCATGTGTTCATGTCAGCAGTTAAAATGTATCTACAGTAGAAGGGAGATGGGCAAAAAACCGAAAAACTTTCATATTAAATACAATTTCTCACACACGCGTAGGAGAAAATAAATCAGAAAAGCCAAGTTAGGATTACAGACATAGCTGCTTAGATTGCCTAAATGAGACAATATGTATTATCTCATCTGGCAGTTTAGCATGACCGAAATCAAACATAATTTGCAGTTGACGCCAACTGGCAGGAGACAAATGTTCATGGTAATCTTTGTGTTTTATTAAGAAAGTACTTCTGTCTTAAATTATATGGGAAATGGATTGGAGGCTTTTGGTCTAAAAAGTACAAGGGTTGCAGATGCTACCCTGAGCTGTTAATTCATAGAAAAATGTGTCTTGAGTTTTTAAAATTTAAAAGGACAAATCTAAAATTATGCTAGGTCAAATCTTCTACCCAGTACCTCTATCTCCAAGAGCAGCCAAAAGCAGATGTCTGGGGAAGAGCATAAGAATAGTGTAATCGTTTAGTCATACTTTCCCCAAATACGCTTGTCTCAAATAATTTGCAGCTCAGGGACTTTCAAAGCCAGAGGTCATGCTTATGTATTTAATAATCCCTTACAGACTCTTTTTTCCATTAATTTTGTCCAGTTTCACTTCAAATTGGTATAAATATTCAGTATCCACAACATCCTGTGGAGTTACACAGTTTAATATACGTGCATGACAAAACTCCTCTTTTTCCTATTCCAAACCCAACACCTGCTAGTTTCATTTTCATGCTCATTAGTTCTTGTACTGGGAGAGAAAATGAACAACTTATCCCTAAGCCCCTTGCCATGCCACTCATGTTTTTATAAAAGTATCATCACATCCCAGTTGTCTCTTCTCCTCACCAATTTAACAGTCGAAGGAGAGTCACGGTGCTGAAAAGAAGATTCTCATGGTGTCAGTGAGTATGAAGAGGATCCCGTTCTGTTTTACTCTACATCATTAAAGCCTCACTACAAACATATTCTCAACTGGACAGACAAAACAGATGTGAAGTAATGAAAGGTAACCCAAAGAAATGCAACAAAAATAACTGGTGTACAAAACCCAGCACCTGTGAGGTGAAAAACAGCAGGCTAGTTAGTTATATAAAGTCAATTATTATAGTTAATAAAACACGATATACAAAAAATAATTACTGACTTTGTCCTAGACAGATGTAGGATGAGAAGTTGTGGTATTAAATTACTACAGGAAAGGTGTGATAACACACAAAGAAAATTTTCGCATGTCATGATGTAAGGGAGACCACTGAGTTCCTTAGAACAAATCACAGATGACAGATATGGATGATCCTAATCTCAGGCAGAAGAATGGGTTAGATGACGCCATAAGGTCTCTTCTAGTCCTATCTTTGTATGATCTTCTTGGGATGTAAGGCAGAACCTCTTCTTCTCAGTTATTTAACAATAACAAAATAAAAAAGGGAGGGTTAAAGGGAGCTACAGGGTTGATTGCCCTGGAAAAAAAAGAAGCCACAACCTGCTCACAAGAAAGTATTTATTGAGACTTTCCTTTCCCAAATCCAAGGAGCCTGTGGAAAGAATGAGGGACCACCAGCCAAGAGCTGGAGACATTTTGCTGAAAATGTGGGCTTCTATTATCTGACCTTGCCTACACATTCTTTAAATCTGGTTGGGAAGCAGAGGCATACCGTGCAGAGTACAGTGCACATGAGTATGTGAGACAATCCCAATGCACCCTTAACAATTGCTTATCTACTGTGCAAGGCATGCAATGAGCAACAGAAAAAGAAGGTAAACTGTTGATACAGGCTGGTCAAGCACCAAAAATTTAGAATATTCCTAAAGCTCTGTTTTAGACTGGACTTTTAGTCTTTCACGTTAACATGTACCATTCTTGCACTAACCAAGCTCAAGAAAGGCTGGATATTTCTGTACTCCAAATTCAGCTGCGATAAAAGGCAAGCTCTAATTCAAGCTGTCAGGGCTGTCACAGAATGTGGTCTGGGCCACTTAGATGTAAAGATTGGTTGAAGGTAATTGCACTGATTTTATGCAGTCATGATCATGACTAATGATTGAATAAACATGTATGCGCAACACAAACCTCATGCACATTTCTGCAAACTGGATACCTCTGCTGAGCGATCTACCATCTCAGCAGCACAATCAGCTGGGCAGTCTGTGGAGTATCTTACACGCCAGCTGTCATGTACTATGTCTATTAGTAGCTTAAAAAGCCCCTAAAACAGAGAAAAATGAGACCTTTGTTAACTCCTCAAAGGTAAACTATACCAGAGAAAAACTAGCCTGAGAAAAATCAATGCAGAAAGCGAGTGAAGAGATGTAAGAATGCATGAAACTTCTACTATTATGCCAAATTTATCCCATCACTTATGTTGAACTTAAAACAATTTTTCAAGAGCACAGAAGTATATCCACAAATACGACTGAATATAAAAGTAAAATATATGCTACTATTTCCAACATGCCAAATAAAAGAATACATTGCCATATTTAAACTCCAACTTATACTTAAAATTGTCTCGTAAACTTTAAATTACTTAGACCTGCCTGTGCAGAATGACATTCAGGTTTTATCAGGTGGCTATCATGAAATACAGTAACAACTGCCAAATTTGTCATGATGACCATGTATACCTACTGCCTTATTTTCTGAAATAAGTTTCATCAAAGGCTGCAAGAGTATTTACACAAGATATTTTCCAATACTTATATTTCAAACATAATTCAGTATGTATTACTTATCAGTACTAAACAGTTGTGCAGAAAGATGCTGCCATTCTTTGCACACAAAGAATTCCGTCGAGATATTCTGTACAAATATTGCTTTAGTTGTCATGACCATCACTCACTCTCCCTCATGGGGATGGTGGAGAGAATCAGAAGAATACAAATCATAAAACTCATGGGTTAGATACAGATGCTTTAATAAAGTAAAGCAAAAGCCATGCACACAAGCAAAGCAAAACTAGGAATTCAGTCACATGGGCAGGCCAGAGTCCATTCATTGCCAGTAGAGCAGCGCTCCATCACAGGTAGCAGTGACTTGGGAAGACAAACACCATCACAGCAATTCCCTTCTTCTTCTTCCCCCAGCTTTATTGCTGAGCACGATGCTCCTTGGTGTGGAACACCCCTGCAGTCAGTTGTGGTCAGCCATCCTGGCTGCATCTCATTCCAAGCTCTCACTCAGCCCAGTCTGTCAGAGCTATCAGAGCACGAGAAGCTGAAAAGTCCTTGACTTGGTGTGACTACAGCTCAGCAACAGCGAAAATATTAGTGTGTTGTCAACATTAGTCTCATACTAAACCCAAAACATAGCACTATACCAGCTACTAGGAAGGAAAATAACTAACTCAGCTGAAACCAGAACATCAGTTAACTCCTAATTTCTGACAGAAGATATGTACTCTCATCTGCAGCATCTTCTCTTCTACAAGTAATTTAACTGCAGGAACAGTAACTATATTAACAGCATTGTATATATATATATGTATCTATGTATCTATATATATGACTTATTAAACATCTAATAAAAAGCCCCATCTCTTTATATGAAAGTATTTTTGTTACAGCCTTCCCTCCACAAACTTCCTATCTGCAGATGATGTGTCGAAGCAATACACATATGATAAGAGACAAAACAAGAGTACATCACCATTAAAGTCGAATGTATCTACCAACATATAACACTGGTGCTTTATCACCACCACACACTTCAGTGATGAGGTCAGGTTTTGACAAATGAAAGTTCAATGAAAAGTCTGAAAAACCTGTTTACAATGATCCCAGACACAAGCCTTGCAAGCTGCAATTCACTGACCTGTGTAAACTGATTTGGCTTTCAGATAATCTCCCGTTGAATGCTGTTGCAAAATCTATAAACACAGATGGCACCAACTGGCACCCTATCTGCAATCTCAGCAGAAGATCAAATAAATACAGAGACTGAATTTATCTTCCCACATCACAGGTGATTCTTTCCAAACAGGTTTAAGGGATTATGCCTGAAAGCTGAACCAAGAAAGTTCTGTCACAGCTACCCTAAGTTTCAACAACCCTGAGAAGTCACACTGCTCACATGAAGCTGATTTTAAAACTGTATGACTTTTAGTAAAATAATGCAACATTCAATTTAGACCAGGCTCTGGTTATGATTGCTACAGTTACCACGCTGACCATTTATATTAGCAGTAAACTCATAGGATTTTCTCCTAAAGCACCCTTACAGAAAAACCTACTTGGGATCAAAAGGAATTCTGCAAAATGAAAAGGCTGACAACCTACAGTCAAACTTTAAGGTATGTATCAGTTGTACTATGAAAGCATAGTATATTATTTTATCTATAAACTTACTGCTATTAATCTGGAACAGAATGACAGCATAAAGACTTATTGGAGAATTGTCAGAAATTATGTACAAGAAGGCATACAACATATGCAATGTCAGGTGTGAGCAAGCATGAAGATCACTTAGTGAACTCTGAAGTTACTTTTGTGTGTGTAATTAAAATCCAAGACATATTCACCAGTAACATGTTAGACGCCAGGTAGAACACATCAATCCAAAAATACCTTCACAGTCTTTAAGATGACAGTATTAAGACAAAGAAATTTAAAATAGAGCAGTGACACCAATGACAAAGGTGACTGTACAGATACTTCAGCAATATTGCTTCATTGATTGTTTCTCATCACTAGAAGCTGTTAAAAGTGAAAATGGAAAGGTCTGAAAATCAGCTAAAATAAGCCTTCCTTGTGTGTTTAGGTTCATTTATTATAGTAGTCTCATTGGCTGCAACATGAAATGATGCTTCCTCCAAGACATTTTTTCCTCTTTTATAGTATTTCATTCTAATGGTTTATCATTTAGTTCCTGTGTTTTCTTCATGGGCTTCAGAGAAACCCACAAAGAAACCCCAACCAACAACATCTAAACCAAAATACATAAGAAATGTTTTAGGGAACAAATTGCTGCAGCATTCTTCTCATACAGCAATGTCTTCAATTTTGTGGATTCTCCTTTGAAGAGCCCACATCTAACTTTACTATAGAGCTCCAAGCTGAAAAAAACACTGTAATTATGAGAACCAGAAGATAACAAAAAATGGCGAAATTAATCTTTAGCAATAGACCACGCATTTTTTGGGGGTTTTGTTTGATTTTTTTAATTACATCAGTGAATCAGAAACTGGAACCTATTGATTATGTGAACAGCATAAGTGTCTCTAAATATCTTTTGCTGTGATTTATTTATGCTCAGTCATGGATACTGTAACTGTCTGTCTTGGGGTGACTGTTTGCCATTGCAGCAAATTTATAATTTAATTACTTTTCCACTGTGCATTTAGTTCTCTTTGGGATTACCTACCACAAAAGTATCTTTTAGGAAAATACTTCTAGGAAAATTGATTACTCTCTAATTAACTGATGTTGAAATACTTATCCACAGTTAATGTCTCACCTCCTAGAGTTGTAAGGAGGAATAAAGGCAAATTAAAAAGAAATTAAGACCTCAGATCTGCATTGTTTTCCAAAATAAAAAAAAAAACAAACAACAGCAGCGGTATAATATGAAAATACCACTTTACTTACAAGACAGTAAAATAATAAAACTTGTTTAGACAGCTTTCACAGTATCTGACCACATCTCCTGAGCAATTTTAAAAGGCAAGGGATAACAACACTATTTTTTAAATCTTGGTTTTACAAATGCCCTACATTCAGCTTTATCCCCGTTCATCTGTATGTAGGACAGTGATTTTGGAAGAATACATCCTGTTAGTTCCACTTTCCCAGGGCAGATTTCAGGCACCATAACTAAGGAGATTCCTGTCAATTTTCAAGAAAGCTGGAAAGCCAGAAGGGAGAAATTATCTTAGCAAAGTCTTTGGTATTATTTTAACAGACTTGTCAACTACAATCACATCAGCAATTGTCTTTGCATCAAAAAAGGGTTCTGGGAGCCAGTAACACCTTCCAGCCGCTTGCCACCTCTACCTTTGCTCCCAAGTGAGTTCAAAATGCTGACACCCCAAAATGGTTTATCCCCTAGGGAGAAAGCAGAGAAATAGGAACTCTTGTGAGGGAAGGGAGGCTCCGAAAACACAGAGGAAAGTGGCACAAAGGAAGACAGAGAAAGCCCTTATTCACAGGGACAGAATGGGGACATAAAACAGCTTCTCTTACTGCCACCAGCAGTTCAGAAGCTGAGCACTGCTCTCCTCCCCACAGGGTGGATGGTGTGAAGGGTCAGCCAACAAGAGGAGCTGTGTGTGCGTGTGCCTGGGCATGAACACGCGTGTGTGCGTGGGAGGTGAGGACAGCCAGGGACAGCGGAGCAGCCTTCCTCACCCTCCCACTGCAAGCTTCAACAAACAGCTCTGAGGAAAACAGCAGCTTCAACAGGGGCTATTCCTATGCAGAGAGATTCCTTCCTTTTTGTCTTGTAACAAGTTGGGTTTAAGATGCTGAGGGTGAAATTTCTAGAAACTGGTTTTCTGCCTGTAGTGGATGGAAAGCAGAAATCTTAAATTAGCTAGGAGCTGCCATCCTGTGTTCAACACATCCCCTTGTCACAACCACCACTTCTCTTTTGTTGGGGAGCCCTCCAATGGGTACTAAATGTCTAACAAAGTAGAATCTTCTGGAAAAACAAATTTTGATGAATAATAATTCTACTCTCCAAACCACTCAGGAAAATAATGAATCCTTTTCATGTAATTACTATTGAAACAGCAATGTCTACACTGTATGCAAAATAAAACACCAGGTTACTTGCCTGGTTGCCAGCTACAGTCACCTGCAGCTCAGTCAGATTCTGCTGATGCAATAACATGTAGCAGTTAATAGGTCATTGTCCTACTGTATTACAGAACACCACAAGCAATTTTCACAGCTACAAGCTAGAACACGAAAAAGGATCATGGCAATTATTGGCTTCCTTTCAGTCTTTGCCAGCAGGGCTTCTGATCCTAACTTACCAGCCCAAGAGTGTCTTGGAAGATGTGGAGGAAATATGCTTTGATTAAATAAGTAACACAAGTAACTGTAAGTTTCTTACACAGCAATGCTGCATCCATTCCCAGAGATTTACAGTCATAAAAGAAAATGACACACTACTACTACTACTACTACTTGCCTGACGTGCGGTACATCATCACGCAAACATTTCCCAGAATGCTTAATAAAAACAGATGATTAACTAAAAAAAAAGATTAAATGGGCAATTTCCTACATACTGATTAAACCCACTCCATGACTCAGAGGGAGAAATCCTGTGAAGAAAGCAGCAATGTGATTAAAGCTGGAGTGGCTGCAACTAGCATATGCATTGAAAAACTGAGCAACGGTCCCATGAAACTGTCTGAGATAAAACCCTCTCATTAACAACTGCCTTAACAGTCTGCCTACACCCTGACCAAACAACGCATGAACATGGATAAAATACTCAAGAGAGTCCTAGAGATTAATCTGGATTATATTTTTGTAGTATGTTTTATTCAGAAAAATAAAGTGGAATGTCACTGAATTAGCGACTTCTTGTGCACAGCATAAATTTAGGCCTCTATGAATTACCATAAGTACCATAAGATTTCTGTGACCACAGAAAACCCATGAAAACAGGGCCCCTTGCAGGTAAGAGCTTGAGCAGACAGAATCCACTGCAGGATTGGGACCAAGCAGACATCTTCTTTAAGGGATCTGTAATGGTGCCTAAGAATGTTTCCTTAAGAAAGCCAAACCTTTTAATTAACATATATAATATTTTCTTCTGGATGAGGTCAGCTGGAGCTTTGTAATTTGCTCACTTATTCCTACTAATACATCTCTCTTCAGGATGCACACACTCGCAGCGTCTCGTTCTGCTTCGTTCTGGCTTTGTGTAAACTTACTGTGATGGTGCAACGCTGCTGCTCTGCCACCAGGTACAGGGAGCGTGTGCACTTGTCTGGACACAGCACTGCCAGCCCATGCTGTTTTACTTGATGTAGCTCCAGCGCACCCACAACTTCTGAGTTACGGGATCCAATCTCACCGGTGTGTTACTGAGTGCCTTTGGAGCGACACCTGAACTACCAAAAACCGTGCACCAGTAACCTGTGTCACCTACTTCCTTCCTTTCCCTGAACAGCTCTAAAAGCCAAAATACTCTCACAGACACACACACACAGACACACATCCCTCCCTTAAAAACTGGTCCCAGAAACACGACGGGTATGAAGAACCCGTCAGAGATGTGAAGGCACTCAGGTGAGCTCCGAAGAGCCGAGAAGCCCCCGCCCTCCCGTCTCCCCGGGGAGAGGCTGCAGGTGCCCCGGCCGGGAGCAGCCCGGCTCCGGCTACCCCCGCCGCCCGTCCCGCACGGAGCCGACGGGGCCCCCCGACGGGCGGTG